>MU223164.1:1510589-1524518 GCA_018584345.1 Thuja plicata
TTAAACAAGTTAGTACCAAAAAGGATTATTCGCAAAATGAGAAAATGTGAAACTTTGAAAAAATGAAATGGTGCTTACCAAAACTTACCCTCCTCTGTCCTTGATGACTTTGATCCAATCCTGCACAAAAACCAAAAAGAATGTCAATTTAAAAGTAGACAGGCAGAAAACTTGGATCTAATAATTGCAATATTTGCTGCGATTGCGGCAATCTTCCTGCAACTGCGGTAATCTTCTGTCGATTGCGGTAAATAATTGACAACTGCGGTAAACTTCTGTCGATTGCGGTAATAAACTGGCAACTACGGCAAAATGCTGTCGATTGCGGCACGGATCAGACAAATGCGGCAAAATGTTGTCGATTACGGCACGGATCGAACAAATGCGGCAAAATTCTTGCGATTGCGGCACGGATTGGGCGATTGCGGCAAAATACCAGAAGTTAGAGATAAGAAATGGACAGAATAACTGCGAAAGCCTGCAATCAATTATGGTATTAAACCAGTCGATTACAACATAGTATAGACGATTGCGGCAAAATACCGGCAATTTTGAAATAGTACAAATGTCGAAGAAAAGTGTGATTTTTAGTTTTACGACCGTACGGCCGTGGTTGGTCAATTCGTTTCTTCGTCTGCAAGAGATATTTGGGTTGTTTGTTCACGTCGGATTCACCAAAATGTACGCCTCTCTTTTCGATTCCCACAGCTTTCCAAAGGCGAGGGTTAATAGCAAAGGTTCACAAATGAATGCAAATCAAGTATATAATGACTACTAAACGAATAACAGAAACATGAGCAATAAAATGTACAAGTAAGAGAAAGGAAGACAAATAAATGCAAACCCCACGATGCTTGAAGTTTCTATTATTTCTCTCTGCTCCTTCCGAAACGTTGTTCTTGATGCTCAGTTTTGGCGGGGCAGCGTCTATGACTTGAGAAGCATCGAGAATTTGATAATTGAAATGTGTGTGGTCGCAAGATGGCTTGAATGCTAGAACCAAACTGACGGAGTAATGGCGCACAAGAGCTTGAAATCCTGGACCCTTCAAATGGTTGTGAAGGGTTTATTATATAGGAATTGGTGATGAAATGAATGGTTGAGATCAATCCCAGAGATAGGGAGATGAACGGTTGAGATCAAAAGGAACAGAAGAGGTCCTCAGTAAACTCCACCTCTTTATTTAGTAAAGAGGAGATAGGGTTTGGTTAACTGAAGAGCTAATTATGAGTTGCCTTTTTGAACTGAAGAGGTGGGTGAAGTTAACCATGTGGACTAGAGAGATGGGTGGAGTAACCCATGTGATCTAATTGGAGTTATCTCTTTGAGGATAAATGATTATTTAATTCATTTATTTAATAATTGTTTTCAATATGTGAGATAATTGAATTCTTTTTTTAATTAAGAATTGCTTTATTTGATAAAATTAAATTAATTTAATTGGAAGACTTTAATTAGTAAGTTTAAATATTTGAATTTAAACTATAGAAAATTGAGTTTAATTAATTAATTGATGATAATTAACCAATTAAAGCTAATTAATTAAATAGAATTAATTATTTAATTAATTTTGGGAATTGGATTAGATGATTTGAAGAATGAATTTAGAAGAAAATAGATGATTAATTAATGATTAAAAAACCATTAATTAATAGATGAAAATTAGTGTTTTTAAAGTAAAGTCGCAAGCTTGTCCATTTTAGAGTGTCTACACATGTCATTTCCAAGAGTTTTGAGAGCAAAGTATGCAAGTTCATGCATCTTGCTCATTTCATGAAATCTTCTGTTTTGGAGTCGTATAGTCACTGATTCTCTATGCCAATCTGATGAGTATCCTCATAGAATCAAACTCGCTTCAACTAGGAAGCAATAAGTTGCTCTTGAGGGAAGTTTGTGCAATGATTTTGATTTTGATTTGATACTAACCCCCTTGAATTAATAGTTTATATTGTTAACTTAATGTGTCATTTATATTAATAAACATAATGAATTTGACAAAAATTATACAATTGAACACATTTATTTAATTATAATTATTAAAAAAAAAGTTAATTAATGTTGTGCTCTTTTTATTGTCAAATACAAATGTTTTACAATCTCAAAAATTACACCACTACAAAATTCATTATAAAATAATATTATGACCATTTTCATTAAAGATATACATCTATCATTTTATATCAAAGAACTTTATTGTTGAGTACAAATTATAATCCTACTGATTGCTTAGTTACCAACTACTTTTGAAAATTGTATAGTAATGAGTACAAAGGAAAGTTGAGACTTGAAATGTAAAGCAAAACAAACTATGATTCTCTGTGCTGATTCGCGTAGGTGTTAATTATTGAGCTATTACTCTTTAATGCACTCATTCCCTTTGCCGTTTCCAATATGTACATAATCATAGAAAATGTAAATTTGGCTTGCTCTTAGGAAGATCAATATGATTTTGTTTGTAGCTTCATTATAATGCTTTAAATAATTAGTTAAGATTTTACAACATTTCATTACAATACAATCATCTCAATTTAATCATATCATATTATCGCATATTCATTATCTATGAAATTCAGATAATTTTTTATATCATATTTGAAAACAATACATTTATTTCGTTACAATCATATTACAGATATATATATATATATATATATATATATATATATATATATATATATATTCATGAAATTCAGATAAAAAAATTTAATCATTACACTAAACTTCGCATTAAATTTTCAAAATTTGTTCTTAATAATTTATATATTTTATGATAGAAAACCACAACAAATAATTTACAAAAAAAATAATTATATTTTCACAAATTGACCATGGTGCCTACAAAATACCATTTCTACCTAATTGAAATCGACCAGATTTCATAATAATAAGCTTCGGACAACTGACAGTAATGATAATATGTTTTCTACCCTAGGTGGTCGTGCTCTTTCTGTTAATAAATCATTTACCATTTAGTTCTCAAAATGATAATATGTTTGCATAAATTAGTTTCTCCTATGCTGTTATATAACGGACTATAATAATATGAATAGGATATATTTTAAAATTAATAAACAATTTAAATGCATTTTGAGGAAATTGTCCCCATTACATCTATGAACCGTACTTATATTACTTCGGCTAATCTTATCATCACATCTTTTTTTATATAATGGCACTTTAAAAAATAAAATGATGGCACCCTCTAAAGGGATTTGTTTCAAACAATACGTTGGCATTTTGACAATTTTCAGGTCTTTGTATAGCCTGATTATAGTTAATATTCTAGTATATCACATTTTGACAATTTTTGTTTGTTTGGCCTTTCTATGAAAGGATTATAATTATTGCTCTAGGTCTTTGTATAGACTGATTCAAGTACATCCCATTTTAACAATTTTTTTGTGTGAACTGATTCTAGTACATCTTATTTTTTGTGTGAACTGATTCTAGTACATCTTATTTTATCAATTTTTTGTATGAACGGATTATAATTATTGTTCTTGAGTGGTGAAGTGGAATGTTATGAAATATGCAGTACACTACAATACCAATAAAGTTGCACCCATTCAAAATAAAACTATATATTGAAAAAAAATCTTAAATGTCATAATTCACTTACTTTCTCCTTTTTTTTTAAAAGAATTATCACTAAAACTAGAAACCAATAAAGTTGCACATATTCAAAATATAACTATAACTTTCTTTTTTTTAAGAAATATCAATAAAAGTAGAAACCAATAAAATTGCACATATTCAAAATAAAATTATAATTTACTCCTTTTTTTAAAGAAATATCAATAAAACTAGAAACCAATAACATCAAAATAAAACTATAGGGAAAATAAAACTAGGGAAAAGGGCACATATGTAAATCATAAACGGTTCTCAAAATCTTACATAGAAATTTCAAATCACTTCCATTTTTTTGCAGCAGCTTACCTGGCAAGTCTCTTGCTTATAACTAAGGTTTCAAGGCCACATCATCAAATACGATGCCACATCAGCATGCTTTTTGCCAATGTGTCCAAAACAGCCCAAAAAAAAAGTGAGACCAATCATAGTGCATTGGACCCCCATATTTGTACAGCTGATGTGACATCACACTATTGGTTGCTTTTTAAGAAAAGGGACATATTTCATTCAATTATGGATAGTCATCATTAGCAAAAGGAACTTTAAAGTCATAACTATAGGTACAATGTTGTTAAAAATATTAGATATTAAATCAGCAAGTGTGTGTATTTAATTAACAACTACTATCACAGCTATTAGAATAAGCTCGGATCCTCTCCCCTATATAACAAAATACCACCTCTAATAATTCACTATTTAGGCACTTACCTCCCCCACAGACCTAACAATAGCTTAACTCTTTTCAACACTTTTTTTCCCTGGGTTATCGAGGACGTTATCGAAATGGCAGCGTCGAATTAAACAATTGCCTTGCATGTGATTTTGCAGGGCAGGTGGAGGAAACAGGACGGATAACGATTGTGTGACTGTCACTGTCACTGTCACTGTCACTGTCACTGTCACTTAGAACAACTATCATATGCGGAGATTTTGACACAGTCTAGAGTGGGCCCCCAATTGTCTCCACGCATATCTCCTGTTTAGACGTTTCCAGAAAGCCATTGAACGGAAGAGAATAAACAGACAAATCATGACTTCTGATTCAGTCATCATAGATTAAAAATAACTTAAAAAACCATTTCAGACAAAGATACTTATCTACTCTCAGAAGATCATTTTTAAACATCATGCCGTTGAAAAAATCACTATTGACTGTTTTGTTTGATTTTCAAGTAGAGCGTTTTGTGAATTTGCCGACAGAAATTTCAACCATGACAGAAGAGTGGGTGCTGAAGGGCGAAATCGGCAAATTTTAATAACTCTGTAGAAAAAGGATTTGTAATGAATGCATTATAATCAATTAACGGCTGCAATTACCTCTCATAATGTTCACCACCACAGCACCATTAAAGGCTGTTATTTTCACGAACAAAACTGACCTGAGTATTTAATGGACTAATTACAACTGTTAAAACACTTTTTTGGTGTGCTAGGATTTCCCCGCCGATCAGACTTTAATGCAGTGGTAAGGTTTTGCAATATGACTGAAACAGTCTGTGGGAGATCTTGATTATTCATAAACTATTATGTATAAAATGTCATAAAATATCCAGATCCATAATGACTGGTTCGAATTATACGGTTGAAACCTCATAAATCGTCACATAATCTCAAGCAGTTGAATGCAAATCACACTGAATAAGACTAAAAAAATCATTTCAAAAGAGCAGACTAACCAGATATCTCTATTGAAACGAGGTCGTAGCTAAAAAGGTGTTATGCATTATCTAGTTATACAACTGAAATTACTCTTTAATCTTTATAACCCTTTCTCAAACCCAGCTTAGAATAAAAGATCAGAAACTAAATATAAAAATGACATTTTTCAAGGAGCCATCTGCATGATTCACAGAGCCTGCAGATCGAACCGGGGATGTGACTCACAGAGACTGTTATGAATACAAAATTTAAGGAAAATGTGAAAATTTAGTATGTAGAGTGAATTTAGAGCATATTTGAATACAAAATTAACTAAAATGTGAATCTAAAATCTAAAATGAGAATTTTTGTAGCACCAACCTAAATATACAAGTCGCCAGTAAATAATCAATTTCAGTAATAACCGTGGTGATTACAATGTCGATTCCAAAACCCAGTAAAAAGCAATTTACTTTCACAAAATGCAAACATTCCTCTGCTAGATCCAGAGACTTTTAAGAAATGAATCTTACAAGATCCACGAGTAGAAATGATTTACCACCCAAGTATTTAGACTTAAAGCAACCACAACAAAACAAAATGAATTCTGTAAGAGTAGAATTATAAGACAATTCCAAACATTGTAGATACTAGATAGCACCTACCTACATGATTACAACCAGCGGCAGGTGAGGCATCCACCATCAACCACCTACAACTAAAAACAATGAAAAACCCACTACAGATTACATCCACCCAAGTAGAATCCATAGAAAGCAAAACAGTTATGAAAGTAATGCAGCCTACAACATGATAGCAGAGCCTGCTAAGATCAAGGAAGCCATGAAAGCGAGCCCAGCTACAACATGATAACAGAGCATGCTAAGGCGAAGGAGGCCATGAAAGCAAGACCAGGAGTAATGGAAGGAGGAGCAAAACCAGTGCTGGATTTAGCAGATGCAGGGCCCATGATTGCAGGTGCTATGGCAGGAGTCCCAGTGGGAGGAGCGGGTGGTGAAAGGAGAACAGGGGAAGGAGAAGGAGCAGAAGGGGGAATGGCTTCAGGGGCTGGTGCTTCAGCAGGAGTGGGACTAGAAGAGGGTGCCATTTCAGGGGTTGGAGCAGGTGCAGGGGCCACTCCAAATATCTCAGTGGGCAGCAAAAGCTTGTTAATGGTGTACAGAGCAATGGGCTGGTCATCCTCCAGAGTATTTGTAATAGTACTCTTGCTAAGCCCACTACTCAGAGTCACTGTATTACCAGCAGAAGAGATGGACAAAGCATACTTCGCAGCCCCACTAGTAGCCAGAGTGCTCACTGGTCCGCTGGATGTCTTGAGAGTTCCCATGGGACTGTACTCGGGCAGAGCATGGAATTCCAGGACATAAATCTGCTGAGCACTGGAAAGTTTCTTCAACTTAGACAAAACAGTCCCACTGAATGCCTCGTCTGTAGGGGCAAACAGAGTGAACCCATTAGCAAAAGCGTCCTCATAGGTCTTCAGAACCCCAGTACTGGTAATGAGCTGCACAAATATCTTACATCCAGCCTTGTCAAGCACTTGGGTTATGTTCAGATTGGACGCAGAGGGAGCAGGGGCAGCCAGATCAGAGGGCAAAATTGCCTTGCTGATTTGTAAGACTGATATATTGTAGGGCACCTCCTTTAAGGACTTCACATACATTGAATCCATCTTCGACTTGGAACCAGGGGTTACAGCTCCAAATCCCACTTTCCCGCCCTTCAAGTCGGTTATGTTCAGAAACCCACCATTTCCCTCTGCATTCCCCGTAGTCTGGTACAATGTAGTCGACAGCGCCGACCCATTGTTGATATCATGCAACTTCTGGGGATCAAAGTAGTCCAACAGAACATGCAAGCTCAGAATGTTCTTGATCGCCGCCAGGCCCAGATTCTTGCTGGTGATAGCCGCCATGGCGTCATTGTCCAGCGCCAGGACTGTGATAGTCGTCCTACTGTTAATCTCATCTGCAAGCTTCGTCTGGGTCAGATACCGATTGAAAACACTGCAATCGGGAATGCCATTCAGAATCTTGGTTATGTTATGTGCATCCCCACAAGCACAGAACAACAGGATCCCCAAGAACAAGCAAACCCACTTCATTTTCAACCCAGAGCACAATGCAAGAACCAGAAATGAAGAAATTGGCTTCCTAAACCCAGAAATAACGAAATTGGGTTCAAAAATGAAGAAATTGGGTTCAGGAATGAAGAAATTGGGTTCCTTCTTCCTGTGGGCTCAGACAAACTACAAGCCAAAACACAACCTTGAATGCAGTTTTAATGGCGGAAACCGGATTTGAAGTAGTAGTTATGTGGACAGCCTAGTGTAAAGACACGGAGGTTTTAACGGTTGTGAGGAGGATTTCCTACCGTTAACGGTGTGAACAATAAACGCGGTAACTGCAGCATAAAGCGCTCCAATGGTGACACTTGCCAGAAATCTGACGCCGTGCTAAAGTTAGCAGTGGTTTTTTCACCGGAAAAGAATCCAGTAAAAGATAAAGATGAAAAAAGTCGGTGTCCTGCTGTCGGCCAGCGATGAACTCTCAGGCGGGTAAAGGACAAGGATAAATTTTCAACTTCACTTGGGTAAGAGTTTAACTTGGAGTTAACACCGTGGTTAGTGCCAGGCCAGGCTGGAAGTTCTCTAAATATGTGGGCCATTGATTCCGGACGCAATCCCCCACAATACTGGACGCCATTATCACAGGGTCCCGCCCTAATATTTTAATTTTTAATCGCCCTTTTAAATAAAAAATGTATATTTTGACTACCCAATCCTTTTCTGGAGCTCAAGTTTCCAGACAGGGAGTTTACAGTGCATTCCACAGAGCTTCCAATGCATGTACACCTTTTCAGTACGAAGAACTCACAAGAGATTTTAGCCTCTTTTTTACAATTGTGTAAGGTGGAATGTTCAGTAAATTATTGATGGTTTTAGTTTAATTAGTGGAGGTTTGATTGTCTAATTTTTAAAAAATTGAATCTTTTGGATTTAGTGAGGATGATGATAGTGTTTTGATTATGCTATGTATTAAAATTTAAATCTTTTAGATGTAGTGATTATGTCAGGTTTGATTTTTAAATGATTTTATGTAGCAGTCTTGTTAAAAGATTTTTTATCAATTATTTGTTTCTGGATTTGATTGTATTAAGTGTTTTTAGCATCAACATTTTCGATCACACTTTTTGGATCACACTCTGTGATCCATCATGGATGAAAGAGAGAAAAAAAAAATCTAAAAACACTTACATAATCAAATCAAGAAGCAAATAATTGATTTAAATGTGTGTTCTAGCTTACAACATAGATGGAGATACCTACTTCTAATTTAAATATATATTTCTTCATAAAAAAAAAGATGAGATACCTACCTATATATGTGTTCTCCCTCTTACAACATAGATGCTCTTTCTGAAAAGATGATTTATGATTTAAATATATACTCTCTTATAGGAGTAGAGATGTGGGCATTTACTTATAACACTTTAATTGTACAAACAATTTCTAATTTAAATATGTATTTTTTTCATAAAAAAAGAGATGTTCATACCTAGTGTAAGGTCTTCCATCATAACACTTGAAGATGCCTACATCCATGTGTAACACCTTCAATAATAAAATAGAGATGTGGATATGCCTTTCATTCTTCATTTATATGTAACACCTTCAGTAATAAAATAGATATGTGGCTATGTGGATATGTTTTTCATTCTTCATCTACATGTAACACCTTCAGCATAGATCAAAGATGTTGATATCTATGTGCAACACCTTTGTTAAAAAGACAATTAATTGGTCCTTGTATGATTTTGGCAAATTAGATCTTCCTATTTGTAGCAAGTGAATCAAAAAGAGGTTTGATTTAAAAGTATATACTATCATAAAACATAGATGCACACATTCACTTGTAACAATATTTCCTAAAACACGACTTTGATTTAAATATATACTCTAAAGCAAAAATACCAATATCTATTTATAATACTTTAACTCCTTTCTTTCTGAAATAGAGATGTCATATATCTATGTGTGTTCTTCCCTAAAAAACATCTATGTTGACATCTATGTGTAGTGTCTTAAAATATCTTCCCTCTTAAAATGAGATGTGATATTTATGTATACATCTTAGTTAAAAATATAAGTAATTTAAATATCTACTCTTTTTATATATAAAAATGTGAATATCTACATATAACATCATAAACAAAAGAATGACTTTTAATATAAAAATATTTTTTTTAAAAAAAAAAATCAATATCTAAATATTTCTCTTGGTTTTAATAAGAAAAACAAAAATTAAATAAACTTGGATGGAATTTTAATAGTGTACTTGTAAAGTAGTTGGGACCGGGCAATTAAGTAGAGAAGGATGTTGTGATATGGTGCACCCCTATAATGACCCACTCAAGCAGAGAAAAGAAAAGGAAATGTAACATGTTAAGGACACAAAAGTGATGCATGATTGAGCCCCGCATTGATTGTTCAAATGCAAAACTGTACTAAAAAGTTAATAGTTGCAACAAATCATCAATATTGAAGGTTATTATTACCGGCTAAGCGTGAGTAAAAGATTTTATTTGTATGGTGGGGTTGAGCTTCGGAACAAATGTATTCGCCTGCAAACATTCAAGTTTTGTAAAGCATGCAAGATAGGAATTTATTAAAGTTTTATATTCTTGACCTTTAAATCTGGTATGGTTGAGTAAAAGCAATATTCAGATTAATACAGTTAAAAGGGAAAAGAAAAGTGCGGTTTAATATTTTTTACATTTCAATGGTTGCTGGGACAACGAATGCATTTATTAATATGGTTGCATGTCTTTTAAAAGGGTTCACAAACTGGTGTGTTCTCCGAGGTAATGAATTTTTTTTTTAACTATATTTATTTAATGAGTTTTCTTTTGAAGATTTTTTTTTACAATTTCATAAATTCATTTGTTCTTGATGTAGAGTTATACTCAACAAATTAAACTTAACTAGTGATTTTTTTTAAACACATTATATTAAAGATATTTGTTTTATTTCAAAAATATTAATCTTTATTTATATATGCATGCAAAAAATTTAACAGAATATAATTATAAAATAAGTTTTTTTCTTATAAGGGCCTTGTGTGGGGATGAGGCGTGGAAGATCTTGTTGAGACATTGCATATCTTCTGGATTCCCTGATCATCGGTCAGTCTGGAAGGGGATTGGTTTTCGTACCCTTCTTATTATGAACAACCCGATTCGAATCCAGGGTACTTTTGTTGTGAAAAGCATCTGGAGAGCGTGGGAAACTGTCAAACCCTGGCTTAGATGGGTTGGAAATGGTTTCAGAGATGGTCTCTCTTTCAACCAGCACAACATATGGCGGTCTCCTCTTTTTCATCAGCAAGGGCTTCCTCTTGCTAAGATCCAGAATATCTGTGCTCTACGCTTCTACAAGCGCGACATCAAAACCCACAATGACCTGTTTTCCAAACCTACTGTGAGCCTCCAATCTTGGGGCAATCTTCGGGTGCAATTCAGGTTATCTCACCTAGATCAGCATACTTTTGACCTTGTGGTCTCTGCCTTACCTCCCCACTTGCTGCACAAGCTTGGCATTCAGTCTGTCAAGCCATGGTGGAAGGATAGGAAATGGTATCCTTGGACTCCACTCACTAGCTACAAACCCAGAATGGGTTATGCCTAGTTGGTGCCTCATCTGTCGATGGTCAACATTCTTAATCACCGCTGGCACTTGGCTTCCTCTTAGAAGACTTGGCGGTTGTAGTTTCTCACAATTTGGTCTGCTATTACAGAACCCAAAATTGCTCATTTTGTCTAGTGTGTGATCTTTCAAGGTTTGCCTTTGGGGGTCAGGCTTAGACATTTGGGCGTTCCTGGTCCTTGGTGCCCGTTTTATGGCCTCCCAGAGACTTTCTAGTTATGTCTCTATGCTAAACATTATTGGAGTTAGATTCATGATTTTTTTAAGCCTTTTCGGCCAAATTCTTTTTCCTGGCATATGGCTTTATTGGGTGACTCACCCAGAATCCCATTTTGATATACCGAGATGTCAGCAGGGTATATATTTTTAAAAATGATACTTTCGGTAGCAGATATCCGATATGTGTTGGATATCTGATAACTGATATATGAAGCGTCTCTAATATCTAATCTGGTTGAGGGCAATATTTGGTCAAATCAATGTTCAGGTATGATTTTTTTTGCATTTTTATCCATTTTTGTAAGTTATTTACATTTTTTAGTGAGATTTTTTATTTTTTGGTTTAATTTGGGTTATTTTAATTTAAAATTATTTAATTTTTTTAAACTGCATGTTAATTATACAAATTTACAAATTAATCAGGTGTGGTACATTGATAATCATGTGCTTGGAAATCCATGCCCTGAAAACCCACAGGTCGCAGACGCACAGGCACAAAACCCTCCAGTTTAAACCCTCAGCCTATAGAAGACCTTATAACTGGTAATTTGATTCAATTGAGGGGTTTTAGCTATGTATATAATAGGATCCCTAGATTAGCCCCAATGTTTAATACATTAGATTTAATAATACATAATATAGAGACCCTCATCGTGCTGCATAATGTTGCACTTCGATGGTGAGATGACATGCATGCCCAGTTTAATGATGGGTTGGATTACAACAAGGTGAAGGCCCTTTGAATCATGAAGAAAAAATAGTCGCCCTATTTGTGAATCCTCATACTAAACAACCATGTGATCTCCAAAAACCAAGGTTGTCCATGAGATGGTTGACGCATATTGTTATGTGAGATAACTTTTGGGATCATTGGTAGATGTTTTGGATAAACCACCCAACAACAATATGGATGTCCCATTTTATTTCATACAAAAAACTATTTGTTGAGTTTGTGTTGGGCAAGCACATGAACTATTGTCACATGAGACAATTCATGGGCATAGGCAGAGGTGTGCCTCAGGATAGAATAGGAGCACGTCAAGCAGTACAGGGCCCATTTGTTCCCCCTCCTCTCATTGCTCCCCCTCCTACAGTACAACATCAAAACATTATTGCACAGGTTGAATCGCAAGCCATTAGGGCCATTCACTCTTTGAGAGGCCATTTGACTACACAGACTGTGTCACGGTGTAAACACATGTTGATGATATTGGTGATGGATGTGGTGGTGCTGACACATCCTCATCGGGTGCACATATGTGTGTGCCCTATACTTGCACTATGCGCAAGCAGATATGCTTGGGTCCCCTCAATCAACCTGTCGAGGTCCCTATGGACACATCAAAATTTGAGGTGCATGATATGGGTGGTGCACCAGATGTCACAATAGGGATTGGAGCGTACCCTAGAGAGTCCTCTCATGCAAGATACATGGAGGTGCATCCATCATTTGTTCCTCATGTTGTGGTAAGACTTTTTTTTTAAAAGAGGGGTAAACGCTTTGGACCGGAGCTATGAACTGGTGAGGCCACAAATGGGAGACCTCATCCCCAATGGGATTTGAACCTTGATGGAAAGAACAACAATACATCAACTTAACCATCACAACATGCCTCTATTGGCAAGTAAGACTTAACTTTTAATTTCATAATGCATTTAATTTTAAATGAACATTTATATTAGATAACCTATTACGACTATACAATTATGTTTATATACATGGTATATTTATGTTCAGTTGATATTAGAGGAGGAGATCGGACATGTTCAGGATGCCATTCTCTCAGCTATTTCATTTGGCCTTGATAGCTCTTTGGTATATATTTTCGCACTCAGTCATGTAACATAAGAAATGGTGAACCAAGTCTAAGTGTGTAGAGATGGCTCACCAAATCTTGGGGATGTTTTGTGGGGAAATGTTTAGATATCCTATGTTACATTAGGAATACCTTCAAATACTTCACCCTCAAACCCAAATCATATTAGCAAAGCCCAAATAAGATGTGGGGATGTTAATGCTAGATCTAGACTTGAAGATGGAGTATGAAGATGAATTCCCTTATTATTAAGATGTGTATGATATATAAATTGATATGCAAGCTTATGAAAGGAATGTAAATTATGATAACTGAATATGACATCAGATCTAATGTATAAAAGGAAATTAAAGATGAAAGGAATAAGAATTAACTCACCTTGAAAGCTAGGAGAGGAGAACAAACTTCAAATCTGGAAATGACTGTCGAAAAACTGTGAGAACCGAAAGTTGTTATGCATTTGGAACTTTGAGGCCTATATTTTCTAAATATGAAATTTGCAGATCCTAAGGACATTTTTGACCCAAGTCAGCCTTGTCCAAGAAATTATGCCTTGTCCTGGAGGTAGAAAAATGGGTGGAATCTATAGTAGACCAGTCACAGACCCTGCAACTCTAAAATTTTGGATCTAAAACCCAAAACCTGTTCTTGCACACAAGAAAAAGGGGAAATAGGTTGATGGAAAGGGGCTTGTCTTGTTCAATCCCTCATATAGGAATCAACCTTGAAATGAAATAAGGAAATTGCATAAACAAGATAAATGTCATATTTGTCTTGCATGGAAAACCCTCATGGATGGATGTAGAAATTAGTCAACTCCACAAGAAGAGAGAGAGAGAGAGAGAGAGAGAGAGAGAGAGAGAGAGAGAGAGAGAGAGAGAGAGAGAGAGAGAGACC
>MU223164.1:1561344-1576298 GCA_018584345.1 Thuja plicata
ACATTATGCCCCCAATCCTTGTGACTCTTTGTCTTTGCGCAAACATCATTGAGTAACTAAGAAGACATAATAAATCATAAATTGAGAATCAATCCAATAAAATTTATAATTACTTAGATGCCCCTAGGTGAAAACATCATCAGGACATAAGAGAATCATAATCAATCCATTATCAAACTGTGTGTTTAAGTAGTACTTTGTTCATTCATCTGTCAAACACAGTAAAGATTCATCAATCAGAAAAGTGTAATACAAGTAATATGATGTTCCATGTCTGTGCCTTGATAAGATAATCCAGAAATGTGTGTGTAAAAGGGTACCTGTTGAAAACAACACAAACACTCAATAGGTCATTGCATTAGTTCAAATGGTTAGATAAAATGTTAAAAACCACTAATATCGGCCTATTGCCTTCTAACTAGAAAGAGTGTGATTAGTTGCATATTTAGCCCTCAGAATATGCTTCAAATCAGTGACCAATACTATTCTAGATTACATCAGCTATATATCCTCTCTAAATATCTCCAAAATATCTCATTCTCTTTGACAACTTCAGTGACCTTACATAGGCAGCCTAATCGAGCCATAAATGACCCTTCCATTAATGGAATAGGTGTCCCTATTCATTCCAAGAAAAAATGACATGTAGAGAGCTGTTGCAGTTGACCCAGCTGGTCACAAATGTCACATGCCACATTTCCTGGGTCATTAACCAACATTACTGAGTGCCAACATTGACTTTACCGAGCAACATAAATATTGTTGGTGAACACATAAAATTCAACACCTAGCATTAGAACAAAAACCCAAAAACAAACATCGACACCGACCAACATCACCGACGGACATTCCTGATGGACATTACCGATGAGCATTCCCGAGAGGCATTGCCAACAGACATTCCTGAGAGGCAGCATTGCTTATCCGCAGATTATCAACCTTTGGTTGCTAGGGCCTTTTTACATTTCCAGAGGTTTATAAACTACCTCAACACACACTTAAGCTAGGAAACAACTATCTATAAACTATGGTGTTTGTTCACTGATTGACCTCAGTCATTAAAAAAATGGTGGAATAAAACAACTTACAAATCAAAAATCTTTCTATCCTAAGAATGCTTCTAACCTTAGGTGCTCCTGCACCACATCCCCATCATGGATTTCCCTTGGTTAGGGTTTCCTCGACAACAAATTCATGGTGTTATGAGTTGTGTGTATTGTGTTTATGTTCTTTTGATTTCAACAATTATCTGGTTAAGTTGGAATTTTCTTGGTTTAAGTTTAAAGTGTCCTAATACTGATTCACCCCTCTCTCAGTATTACTTAATCCTAACAATTGGTATCTGACCTTTTGGCCCTTAGAGAGAAAGCCTAACAACTTAAGGGAGATCAAGATGGATTCTGAAAGTTTGAAAGAAAAATTTGAAGCAGCACTTGAAGACCTGGATAAAGCTAAAGCAGAAAATAGTGACTTGAAATTCAAGTTGAGAAGAGCAGAGGGATTCATCAAGAAACTAAAATAAAAACTTGAACTTTCCAGAAATTGGATACAAGATCTTATGGATAAGATAAAAGAGGATTCTAACAATGACACATCATATCAGATAAAACAGCTTGAACAAGAGAAAGATACTTTGAAGCTTGATCATGAAACTAATTCCCTTCAGATGGCTAAAGAAATTCAATAGGAAAAGGATGTTAGAACAAAATTGAAGAAACCTTAAAAGGTGATAATATTCAGATGGGACAAATGCAAAATGAAATTGATCACTACAAGAACAAATATCTGGAATTAGAAAAATATAATCAGATCATAAAAGGAGAACTTGTTGAAGCTAAGCAACACATTGAAAAACTTCATATGAGTAGTGATAAGATTGATGAGCAGAGAGACAGATAGAAACCTAAAGGTGACATTACTGAAGTTGGATTCAATGAAGCTGAATGTTCAAAGATCCGGGAAGAAAAATATGAAGTGAACATTGATGATGAAAAATCTAATCTTGAAAAACCTAAATAATAGATCAGACCTTTCAGAGGTAGATGTTTTGGACGCAACAAAATTGGACACATGAAGAGAGACTGTAGAAGTAAAATTACTTACAAATCCTTTGATGTTTATTGCAACAATTTTCATGCATATGGAAACAAGAAAGCAAAATGTAGGAAGTCTGATCAATCTAGAATCAAGCAAGATTACATTAAGGAAGAAACAACAGCTAAGATCACATGTTACAAATGCAATAACTTTGGGCACAACGGAAGGTATTGTAAGTTGTAGGTTAATAGAACATACCACCTCCTACATGTTGCAAATGTAACAATCCAGGACATATAGTGAATTTTTTTAGGTACAATGGAACTGATTACAGAAGAGGACCACCGCCTATGGTTATACAGAAGAATATTGGTGATACTGGTAAGAGTCTTGCTAGATACATGGATGAATTCAAGAGTCATTTCATAAAACTAGAAGATGGAAATAGTGGTAAGGTATGGAAGTTAAAATAAACAAGTGAGGTATTGGTTAAGGGAGAGTCAGTAGATTCTACTGAACCTTTGTCTGATCCTAACATTGCTACATCAACCTAGATGGCCAAGCATGGGCTTAGGGGGAACATTGGAAGGAAACATCATAAATCTATCTAGCCCCTGATTATGAGGAGTAAGCTATTGCAATCTTAGTGAGAGTATGTGGAGATGTTGTGGAACACATATCTGACATCGCATTTCTTTACAGTTTATATCATGTGATCGCCATATTTTTAATCGACTGAATTATGTGCAGAGATGAGTTTATTGGGAACTATGTTGGTTCTTTACATAGCGAAGTATAAGGTTAATCAAAAGAAATTGTTTAAACATCATTTGAAGAACAAACCCAAAGGATAATTTCACAAAATCAGAAGATAAAAGGTATTTAGATCATTTGCAAAGATTTAATTATGGATACTTCGTTGATTTTTGATGTCCCAGAGAGGCCTAGGTATATATTTAAGAAGCACCCATTCAAATCAACTAAGGATGATCCCAAAGGTGCATTTTTACAAACACCCTATGATGTTCTATATGTCAAAGACATTAGGGCTTACAATTATTGTAAGTATGAGTCTCTGGAAGACTTTGATATATATTCAAAGATGAAGGACATGATTGGAGTAGATGGAAAGATGAAAGTCAAGTTCACGCACCTTGAAAATTTAAGTATCATGCAGATGACTGAACTTTATGAATTGAATGAAGAGGAATGGATTAAAATCATTCTAAGAAGAGTTCATGACCATTTCATTTGGCTTGGAGATCAACCCGTGAAGATATGCAGCAAGTTGATTCATAGTATAACAGGTTTGGATAATTCTAGAGTCATTCCTATTCCAGATAAAAACATAAAGAAACGGGTGGAAAACCTAACACATTTGTGATGGGATAAGAGAGCGATGACTATCAATGATATATTTTAGCAAGATGTCAGATTGGTTTCAAAAATTCTTGGATACAAACTACATTACAGCAGTTGACCTAACTCGGTATCCACAGGAGTGATTTTGATGGGATAGAAAATGGTTAAGGAAAACGTTAAATATAACCTTTGTGAAATACTTGCACAGTAGTTTTTGGAGAATGTGAAGGAAATTAAGAAGGATAAGTTAAAGACATTCAGGTTTGGATCTCTATTGACACAAATGTATATTCATATTCTACATAGTTTTCCTGGTATGCACCCTAGAGCTTGGAAGGACGGTGAACCCACTAGAATTCAAATAAAAAAGAGCTATAGAAGACATAATAGTACATGGGTTGATGGTGAATTATTTAGGATGATCAAAATATTGTAGAGATAGATGAAAGAAAGAGAGAGGATTATTGAGGCATTGGTAGAGAAGTATAAAGATACAATATGTTTCATGGTTGAAACTGGTTGTGTTTTCTTTGAGGCAGTGCAACCTAGGATGAAGTGGTGTTATCCTCTAGGATATGAATTCAGTTCTGAGGTCTTGACTATGCAATTTAAACACATACTACCCTTAGAAATTGATCCATTCGAATAAATATGAAGCACCTGTGAAGAGAAGTTAGTGAAGATAAGGGAAGAACATACTAGAGGTGTAAGGAAGAGGAAAGTAGAAAACTTGGTAGATGATCTAGCAGCCAAGGTTGATATAACAAAGGAGGAGATGAAAGAGATAAGAAAGAAGATGAAAATGAGTGTTTTTGGATTGGCGAGCATTGCTCCTGTAGCCCTTCCACCTCCATAAGTTGAGAAGGTAATTAGTCCACCTTCTACTATGATTGATATATCTGAAACAACACCTACACCACTAAAGAGAACATCGCAGAAAGAGAAACTTATGGAATTGCCAAGAAGGAACACAAGGTCCACTAAACAAGAATCTCCACTTAAAAGAGAGAGGATGAAATTTGAAGAGAAGGGAGAAGAAAAGAAAGGATAAGAGAAGAAATGAGAAGAGAATAAAGTAGAAGATAAGAGTCCAGATGTGAAACATCTCTGGAAACCTGACATAAATATACTGGAGAAGAGAATATTTGAGAAAGGAAAACTTAATACCTTGTCCAGATTCTATGTAAGGTATGATGCATCTAATCATACTTTGATTGAAGACATGATAATAAATCACTTACTTGCTTTTTAGAAGAACTTGTTAGAAGTTGAAGGAAGTATACCTAAGGAACTCTATGATAAATTAGAGCTAAGGAAAAAACTAACACAAATAGAAGATGAAGAAATCATAGTACAAGAAATTGAAGACATGTCACCTATTATTTCTGTTAAGGAGATGGAGAAGATCTTGAATGCTTTAAAACCTTTGTTGAGAACTAAGTCAAGATTGGTAAAGATAATGGGGAGAAGGTACAAAGAAGTGATTGAGGAAACATAGAAGGTTGTGGATAAGGTTATGATGGGTACTGAACCTGAGAAGTCCTCACCACCAAAGGCTACTAAGCCCAGAACTATTGAAAAAGATGAGTCATCAAGGATGGCATAAATAAGTCTTGACGAATCAATGGGCGAAGACACTAGTAAATTTGTGAGTACTGTGAAGCAACCATATTTCTTTGTTTCTGGTGTGGTTGTGTCTTTGGACACCTCGCAGGATGTTAGTGATCCTTTTGAGAAAGATAACAACATTGAAGGAAGCATTTTTCTAGAAATGGCAGAGAAAGAAGAGCAGAAAGTGAGCGAAGATGAAGCAGCGAAGGAAACGATGAATAAAGTTGAAGAGAAATAGGAAACTCATGCATCTGTTTCTTCATCTTTATTGTTGGCAAGTGGAGATAAGACTCTAAGCATTGATGTTGAGAATATGGTTGTGGATGAGCTGATGAAGTTAGCCTACATCACATTTTCTAAAGTGAAAGAGATATCTAAGCAGAAAGGTGAGAAGAAGACTATGGTAATGGAAAGAGAAGTTGATACTGTCAATAAAATCCTACCTATACCTTTTACTTTCCAATCAAAGGACAGTGTAGATAACTTAAACAAGGTACTGGATGACTTTGACAGTCACTATGAGTCCTTGGAGAAGATTGTTGAAGAGAAAGTAGAGAAGAAGTAACTTGCAAAGAAGTTGGAAGAAGTTTGCAAGTATATCTCATGGGACTTGGGCATATTGAACAATACTATATCTGAGGCAAGGATTTGTGTATCACATGGAAGGAAGTTATACATTTACTGTATAAATCCTATTAGATATCTCAAAAACATTGAGGAGATAATAGCAAAGGACAGACTAACTCTGGACAAGATGATGGACATTTGTGAGACCTCTTCACACTCTATATTGGAGTTAGACAAAGAAGTGTCTAGGATATTGGACAAACAAAGTGTTTTGGATACTGAGAAAGGGAGATTTTCGGGAAGATTTGGTATGCTGGAGAGTTTAATCACTCCTAATTTATCAATTTTTGAGACCCATCATTCTAACATGGAGAAGACAATGCAAGCCCTCACCAAACATATGTGATGCAAAGTGGGCAATTGGAAGCCTCTAGATGACCCAAATAGGGAAATGTACCCCAAACTCCTTAATTGTAAGCCAAAGTGCTTCACACTTATCACAAGTGTAGGAAAGGACTAGTTAAGGCTATCATAACCCCAAAACCCCAAGGGCAACCTAATAACTAGGTTTCACCAATCCTACAACACCAACTACCAAGAGTGGTTTCACAATGCACTTGGCCCAAGTTCTTAACAATACCCCCAAAGTGACTTAAGGGACTAGGGGTGACCTATGCTCATAGGTGGGGTCTATTTAGGTCCCTATAAAATATTTCCAATGGTTCTTTCACTCACTTACAACCCATAAGACATAGTTGCTTCACAATCTCAAGACTAGGCTTGTAGCCTTTTTCAGAAGGAAAATTGACCTTAAATGAGATTCTTACACATAACCCCATTAACGGATTAGGGATTCAAGAACCCTTTATGGCCTAAGACTTTATACTTAATCCCTAGAACATAGAAATGAGAAAGAGACAGGATGATACACAAAATTGCTTCTGTAATTAGGGATAATTAGGCCTACACTTACACTAGAAGTACCTTTAGGATGCATCCAAATAAAAAATAATTATTGGATCATGTGAGGGTGTATACAAGGATCTCTTCCTCTGATTTAGAGCCTCTGATCAATCCCCAAGTGAGAGTTATGATTGTTGTCCTAATTATGGATGGGTGCATACATAAGGATATACAGCTAGGGCATCATTGTAACTCCATCTCCCTGCATTTTGGAGAACCTATCTTGTATAATCTTAATTAGCATCATATAAACAAACTTTCCACCAAGGGTTATTGAATTCCCATGGTGGAAAAGTGAAATACACTCAATTATCTCCTAAACCCTGATTTAGGGCCTACAAACTAGGTAGTGAGTTTGTAAAATTGATAACTTTCAAACTAAGATTGATCAACACATGAGACCAAAATAAAATGAAAGAATATTAACATCACTAACCCTTGGTGTCACACTTTCACGTCCTTCTATTTGTACCCGACCGTACACAATGGTTGTTTCTCAGGAATGCAGGAAAATGGTTTTTTTTTTATTAATTTTCAAATACCAAATTACATGATTAGCCTACCACCCACCTGAAAGGGATTTTGTAGGAACTCCCAATGGTTACATGACATATTTGAACTGATTTGACCGTTTGGGAGTTGTTTTTCAAAAATTTGTTAAGTTTGCTCAAAAGTTGTTTGACAACTTTTGAGCAACTTTTACATATTTTGCAATTTTGCAAATCTAGTGACCAAACTCGGTCACAATGTTATTTTTGTGATCCCTAGTGAATCCAAACATTAAAAACCCAAAAAAAAACTATTCCTAGGGTTTTGAACCATTAATGACCAATAGTTTACCAAGGGTTGATAATGTGCCAAACTTCAAACCCTTCATTCAGGGTGCTTCTGTACCATACTCCCCATGAGATTTGAACTCAAGTTCCCACTTGAGGATAACTGGTCAACAGTGGTTCCATGTTGTTGGATATGGTCCTCTATCATCTAGGTATAATCTATTGGAGGGAGTCCTTTCCATTTCAGTAAGTGTTTCATGTACTTATTCTTCCTTGTCCGCTTCAATACTTTGGTTTCCAAAATGGTGTCTAACTCTATTTTCTCGCTTGGTGGGAGATCTGTCACATAGTCTCCATCATCTTCAACTTGTGATCCGTACACATTTACAATGTCTTCAACACACTTGTAAGGAGTGAGGTCTGCAATATTAAAAATAGGAGAAATCAGTAAAGTAGGGGGCAAGGAAATCTCATATGCATTTTGACCCATCTTGGTGAGGATTGTGCAAGGACCAATTTTATTCATGTGCAACTTTGAATATCTTCCTTTAGGGAGTCTCTCCTTCCTTAGGTATGCCCATACCTTATCTCCAACTTTGAAATGAATTTCTCTTCTCCTCTTGTCTGCTTGTGCTTTGTATTTCATAGTTGACTGTTGTAGTGACTCTTTTACTTTTGTCTGCACTTTAGAGATTAGTTTGGCTAACTCCTCTCCTTGTACACTCACTCTAAAATCATATGGTAACTCTACTAAATCTAATGGACCTTTAGGATGAAGTCCATACACTGTTTGGAATGGTGTCTTTCCAGTGGACCTGTTCATGGAGTCATTGAATGCAAATTCTTCTTGAGGTAGGATCATGTCCCAACTTTGTGTGTACTGTTTGGTTAAGCATCTCAAGAGATTTCCAAGGGATCTATTTTCCCATCTTTTTATGGGTGGTATGCTAAACTATAAGTCAAATTTGTGCCCAATTTCTTGAAAAGTGTCCTCCAAAAGTGACCATGAAACTTCACATCTCTATCAGACACTATTGTTTGTGGTAGACCATGGATTCTAACAACTTCCTTAAAGAATAGATGTGCTATATGGGAGGTATCATTTGTGCTCTTGCAAGGAACAAAGTGCACCATTTTACTAAACTTGTCCACAATTACAAAAACACTATCATAACCCTGCTTTGTCCTTGGCAAACCCATGACAAAATCCATTGAAATTGATTCCCATGGCCTAGAGGGAATTGGTAGGGGTTGGTATAGTCCTTGGTTAGTGGATACATGCTTTTCTTGTTGGAAAATAGTACAAGATTCAACAAATTTCTTTACTTCATTTCCCATCTTTGGCCAAAAATAACTTCTTTTTACTAATTCAGTGGTCTTATCTATCCAACAATGTCCTCCTAAGCCACCACAGTGTTTCTCCTTAATAATATTTGTCCTCGTGGAACATTTAGGAGTTCACAATCGGGCTCCTTTAAACAAGAGTCCATTCTGAATCAGGAAATCAGAAAAATCAGTATGGTATTTGCCAACCATTTTAGTGCATACCTTAAAAACTTCTCCAAATTCTAGATCATCAGCATATAGGTGTTTTAGGGAATCAATCCCTACACTCTGAAGTTGAACTTTCTCAACTAATCCAATCCTTCTAATTAGGGCATCATCCACTTTTTTTTCCACTCCCTTTTTATGATTTATGTTGAAGGTATATGCTTGCAACTGCTCCATCCATTTAATTTGTTTGACTCCAAGCTTCTCCTTACTGTGCAGAAAACTTAGTGTATGGTTATCAGTATAAACAATGAATTATTTAGGGAGTAAATAGTGTCTCCACTTTTTCAAGGCTTGCACCATTGCATAAAGTTCTAAATCATAATTAGAATACCTCTTCTTTGCATCGTTCAATTTTTCTGAGAAAAATGCTATAGCCTTACCTTCTTGGCTCAATACTGCACCTATAGCCAAGTTGCTTGCATCTGTTTCAACTGTGAATACCTTGTTGAAGTCAGGGAGCACTAGGATTGGGTATTGTGCCACTCTATTCTTGAGATATTGAAATGCATCTATCGCTTCTTTAGTCCACTCAAATCCGGTCTTCTTTCCACCTTTTATTGTGTCCAACATAGGAGCACACACATGGCTAAAATTCTTAATAAAATTTCTATAAAAAGTTGCAAAACCATGAAAACTTCTAGCATCACCTTGGTTCTTTGGTGGAGGCCAGTTAACTATTCCAAAAAACCTTCTCTGGATCCATTTTGAGAGTGCCTTGGGAGATGACAAATCCTAGGAAGATGAGTTCCTTCTTCATAAACATACATTTGTCCAAGTTAATCACTAACTTGTGCTGATGGAGTCTCCTTAGAACCTACTCAACATGATCAAGGTGTTCCTCTTTGCTATGACTGTAAATCAAAATGTCACCCAAATATATGACCACAAACTTGCCAATAAAATCAATAATGACCTCATTCATGAGTCTCATGAATGTACTAGGAGCATTACTCAAGCCAAAAGGCATAACAAGCCACTCAAAAAAACCTTCATTTGTCTTAAACGTTGTCTTCCATTCATCTCCTGGCTTAATCCTTATTTGATGATAGCCTGATTTTAAATCAATCTTAGTAAAGTAACAAGCAGTGCCTAGTTGGTCCATAAGATCTTCCATTCTTGGGATTGGAAATCTATATCTTATTATTATTTTGTTTAGGGATCTATTGTCAGTACATAATCTCCACTTGCCATCCTTTTTAAGGGCTAAAACTGATGTGAAAACACATGGACTAAGACTCTTTTGAATGAGTCCCTTCTCTAATAGTTCATTGACTTGCCTTGAAATCTCTTCATGTTGCACTGGTGTCATCTTGTATGGGGCCTTATTAGGCAAGGATGAACTAGGTATCAAGTCTATTTGGTGACTGATATCTCTTAAGGGAGGGAGGGTTTTGGGTAGATCACTGACAGTGACATCACTATATTTTGTGAGTAGTTTATGAGCTTCATCAGGTATGAGATCATTATTATGAGATCTTACACTATACTTAGGCTTGGAAATCAAGACATAGGCTTCAATTTCAGGCTCCCTCGATACTTTTAGCATTTCTTTTTCCCCCATGGTTATGATAGTAGGTTCCTTCTCTGTTTTGGTATCAGGCAGGGGCTTCATAGTGAATGTTTTTCCATCTTTAGTAATAGAGTAGGTATTTTTCCTACAATGGTGTGTGGCATCTACATCATACTACCAAGGCTTTCCTAGCAGAATGTGGGAGGCATCCATCTCCACAACATCACAAAGAACTTTGTCTTTAAAGTCTGCTATTGAAAATTCCATCCATGCTTGTTCAATCACTAAGGTTTGTTGACCCTTTGTTAGCCAAGAGACATGATAAGGAAAAGGATGAGGCTTCTTAGGGAGGTTTAACTTTTGTACCATTTCACAATATACTAAATTTTCAGTTGAGCCAGAATCTATAAGTAAATTAAATACCTTCCTATTGCATTTGATCTTTGTCTGGAAGAGATTCTTTCTTTGAGGAGGGTCTTGGCTTTGTGGAACTTGAAGGAAGACTTTTCTCATCGTCAAACATGCTCCTTCCTCTGGTTTTAAGTCCCTTGCATTTTCATTGTCTTCTTGCTTGTCCTCTTGAATGAGTTGAGCTCTCCTTTCACCTTGGTTGTTGTTATTTCTCTTTTAAGGGCATCTTCCTATATGGTGTCCCAATTGATTGCAGTAGTAACACCTTAATGGTCCATTTCCTCTTCCAGTGTTTGTCCTTCCCCTATTGAAGGGTCTTCTCCCTCTATAGTTACCTCTGAAGTTTGTATCACTTTTTTCTTTGTCTCCTTGGTCAGGGGTCCTGCTGCTATTACCACTATATTGCCCTCTATTCCAAGAGGTTCCTCTTCCTCTGAAGTTCTTCCCACTATCATTACTCTTTCCCTTTCCAAACTCTTGTTTTCTCTTCCACTTTTCCTCTACCTTGAGTACCATTTGATAGCACTTGTTCACTGTGGTAGGGAAATGTAGGCTAAGTTCCTCTTGAATGGATACCTTAAGACCATTCATATATCTTGCTAAATTTTCTTCTTCATCTTCTGCCACATGTCTTCATACATAGCTTTAGGAACTCCTTGGTGTATGAGCCTACATCTATATCATTTTTCTTTAGGCTTTTATTTCTCCTATGGAGTTGTACCCCATATTCTTCAGGCACATAGGTCTCCTTGACCAATGCAATCATTTTGTTCCATGAAGAGATCATACTCTTCCCATTCTTCACCCTCTCTATTTGGATGAAGTTCCACCAAGTTAGGGTTGTTCCCTTCAACTTGGATCTTTCCATCTCCACTCTGTGCTTCTCAGGGATGTCCTCACACTCAAAGAAACTTGTTAGGACCTCTATCCAATCCAAGGCAAAATCTACATTCATCTTTCCATTAAAATTTGGTAGATCCAACTTCTCCTCCATGGTTCTTCTCCCCATAGACTTTAAGGCATCTAGAAGGGGTCTTTGGTCTGCAAGAATTTTAACATCCTAGTCAAGGGTGTCCTCATCTAAATCACTCCCTTCTTCACCACTAGAAGTGTCCTCTTTTCCCATCTCTTTCTTGTTCTCCAACTCTTGAAGTCTTCTTGTCAAGGCTGCATTTTCTACCCTCTGTTCTCTCACCATCTTTGCTAGTTCAATATTTATAACCCTTGAAGGGATATCTTCATCCTCAGGAGCAGACATATTGATACCACTTGATGCAAGCAACTAGAAGCCTCTAGATGACCCAAATAGGGAAATGTACCCCAAACTCCTTGATTGTAAGCCAAAGTGCTTCACACTTATCACAAGTGTGGGAAAGGACTGGTTAAGGCTATCACAACCCCAAAACCCCAAGGGCAACCTAATCACTAGGTTTCACCAATCATACAACACCAACTACCAAGAGTGGTTTCACAATGCACTTGACCCAAGTTCTTAACAATACCCCCAAGTGACTTAAGGGACTAGGGGTGACCTATGCTCATAGGTGGGGTCTATTTAGGTCCCTATCAAATAGTTCCAATGGTTCTTTCACTCACTTTCAACCCATAAGACATAGTTGCTTCACAATCTCAAGACTAGGCTTGTA
This sequence comes from Thuja plicata, assembly GCA_018584345.1. Classification (NCBI taxonomy): domain Eukaryota; kingdom Viridiplantae; phylum Streptophyta; class Pinopsida; order Cupressales; family Cupressaceae; genus Thuja; species Thuja plicata. The sequence continues at coordinate 1,573,782 of MU223164.1, forward strand.
GCCTTTTTCAAAAGGAAAATTGACCTTAAATGAGATTCTTACACATAACCCCCTTAAATAATTAGGGATTCATGAACCCTTTATTGCCTAAGAATTTATACTTAAGCCCTAGAACATAGAAATGAGAAAGAGATAGGATGATACACAAAATTGCTTCTGTAATTAGGGCTAATTAGGCCTAAACTTACACTAGAAGTGCCTTTAGGATGAATCAAAATACCAAAATAATGATTGGATCATGTGAGGGTGTATACAAGGGTATCTTCCTCCGATTTAGAGCCTCTGATCAATTCCCAAGTGAGAGTTATGATTGTTGTCCTAATTCTGGATGGGTCCATACATAAGGATATACACCTAGGGCATCATTGTAACTCCATCTCCCTACATTTTGGAGAACCTATCTTGCAGAATATTAATGAGCACCATATAAACAAACTTTCCAGCAAGGTTTACTGAATTCTCATGGTGGAAAAGTGAAATACACTCAATTCTCTCATAAACCCTAATTTAGGGCCTACAAACCAGGCAGTGAGTTTCAAAAATTGATAAATTTCAAACTAAGATTGATCAACACATGAGACCAAAATAAAATGAAAGAATATTCACAACACTAACCCTTGATGTCATAATTTCATGTCCTTATGTCCGTACCTGACCATACACAATGATTGTTTCTCGGGAATGCAGGAAAATGGTTGTTTTTTTATTAATTTTCAAATGCCAAATTACATGATTAGCCTACCACCTACCTGAAAGGGATTTTTTAGGAACTCACAATGGCTACATGAAATTTTTGAACTGATTTGACCATTTGGGAGTTTTTTTTCAAAAAGTTGTTAAGTTTGCTCAAAAGTTGCTTGACAACTTTTGAGCAACTTTTACATATTTTGCAATTTTGCAAATCTAGTGACCAAACTTGGTCACAATGTTATTTTTGTGATCCCTAGTGGATCCAAACATGAAAAACCCAAAAAAAAAACTATTCCTAGGGTTTTGGACCATTAATGACCAATAGTTGACCAAGGGCTCATAATGTGCCAAACTTCAAACTATGGCCTTACAAGGTGGTCCAGTGACTAACCTAATGTCTTAACATTACTAAAGGCCTCTTAGGACCTTGAGAGAACCCCTAGCTTCCATAGGAACACTTGGTTCATTCAGGGTGCTCCTGCACCAATATGCCTACCTAGCTAAAGGCAGTAGAGACATCTTCTTTTGCACTGAATGGGCTGATTCATGTGTGAGTCAGATATTGGTGAAGACTTGGTCAGAGGAAGTGAAGATATTTGAGAGCTCCTTCTAAGATGTGCTAAAGATGGTATAATTTTCTTTTTTGGTAAGAAGTGGCACAATTTTTTTATGTATTCTACATTTTTGTATACCTTTTCCATTGATGTCAAAGGGGGAGAAGAGAAGATATGAAAAATGTATAGAGTAGAGAAGATATATGTAAAGGAGATAAAGAGTTTTGTGTATATCTTTTTTGGTATTAACACTTAGTCATTTTTCACTAAGTGTTGCCATCAATACCAAAGGGAGAGATTGTTGGCAAGTGGTTCATTCAGGAGTGTTCTGGAACACTTGAGGGTTGTCATTTATGGCAACACATCTGTTATGGATGATCACATAGTGTGAAACACAGTTTTAGAATTAAGGATTACAAAATGACCAAGTTTAGGAAGCAGAGTTATAGGGTACAAGAGTACAGTTTTGTTTAGCAAAGACAATATATGATGAATAAATACATACGAGCTTAGGAGAAGCTATTTTGGGATATGTGTGACCTTCAGTTAAGATCACTTATGTTTTGGAGTTAATCGTAGTAAGTTACAATATGACAAAGACATGCGGAGACAGAGTAACAATGATACATGGCAGATAAATAATTGCGATGATTGAGGGAGTATAATGCGAAGTCCAAACATGCTATGTTGGATTCAAATTGTGGATTTATGTTTTGATAGCATATGATCACCGACTTGGTAATTTCTTTTTGTATAAGTATTAATTCTATTTTATGATATAATTATAAGTCAACTGGATATGTAACAATGTATATGTAGGAAGAGCTTTTTGAGATGCAATGAATGTCATGAATGTGTAATAGTTTGGTATGGATGCGAAGAGTTGCATGGATGTATTGTGATATCAGAATCAGTCAGATGGTAATGTGTGTAACCACCTAAATTTGGTATGTTCCAACTATGGACCCTATTTGCCCTAAGTGTGATCATACCCTCGATTATGTCCAAATGACCCTGTTACTGCTTGGCATAATTCTTCAAATCAATTTAATGTCCTAGGTGATTTTTATCACTGATTTATATTAACTATTATAGCCATATAATTCAAATCAATTTTGACCAATCAAATCAAATCAAAATCAAACATGGCTATAGTATTTAATCATAAAGGAATTAAATAAATCCCAAAATCAATTACCCACTTGCAAAATAACCCTTTCCCCTAGCCTATTTAATTTAAATAAAATGGCTATAGTCCCCTAATTATTAAAAA
>MU223164.1:1592802-1609543 GCA_018584345.1 Thuja plicata
TGAGAGTAAAGAAGCCTTCACCATAGATTGTAAATGCATTGTTATGCTGCTAGATTAATGTTAGAATCATACTTCACTTATTATCTCATGCTTTTGCATTGTTAAATATTCATATGCTTAGAGCTAGCATGCCTGTTTTTCATCTTTTTAGCTTGTTTTAATCTAAAAATCCTTCATGATAGGTTGTATATGTCACTGATTATAGCATATTCTGAGGGCTTATATGTTATTAATCACACTCCTCCTAGTTAACAGGCAATAGGCCGATATTAGTGGGTTTTATATGCTTTATCTAACCATTTTGAACTAATGCAATGACTTATTGAGTGTTTGTGTCCTTTTCAACAGGTTCCCAAATACACACGCACAATGCGAACTACAATTAAGACTACCTAAGCATAGGAGATGCTTGTATTGTTCATTCTTGATAAAGCATTGTAACAAAATCTCATTTTTGATTGTATGAGCAGTGAGCTCAGTATACCTTTAATAGGGTTGTGTATTCCTCTAACAAGGAAATGTACTAATGTAATAATCAACTCCTAACATGGCTAGTTCTCCTAACATGGACAATATACTTTTAGTGCATGTTTGTGGGTACCATCCCCACTGGGTTTTTCCCTTGGCCAGGGTTTCCTCGACATTAAATTCATGGTGTTATGAGTTGTGTGTTATGTGTTTATTTTCTTTTGATTTTAGCAATTATCTGGTTAAGTTTGAATTTACTTGGTTTAAGTTTAAAGTGGTGTAATACTGATTCACCCCCCTCTCAGTATTACTTAATCCTAACAATTGTATACATATTCACTTTTTGAAAGTTGAATATCTATATCAATATGAATGCCTCTACTGTATTTTTATTCAGATTGGAATAAAATACAATAAAAAAATGGACATGACTATAGATTTGGTTTTTATGTTGAACAAAAGCATTTGAGTTTGTTACTTTTCAATGGTAGTTTTTAAAAAATTGTGTGGTGGCAGTCCTATGTGGTTTACTTGGAAGAGCATAATGAAGATTGCTTAAATCCTTAAACGATTAGTAATTCTCTTCATGAAATACTTGCAATAGTATTTGGAAGGTAATAATGAACTTGGATTTAGTTTCTACTTTTGGTTATAGTTTTTGATGCTATGGTTATGAACAACTAAGAGGGGAGGGGGGTGAATTAGTTGTTCCTCAATTCTCAAAGTTCAAACCCTTAAACCCAAAAACCATTAATCTTGTGAACCCTTAAATCTGATATGATCAAATGAAATAATGAGCATGCAAGTGCACATAATCAGAATCGCATCCACACAAGTTGACACAATATTTTTATCATGGAAGCTCTGTTAGGGGAAAAACCATGGTGGGGTTGAGTACCCACAATAAGAAAATACCTTGTTATAAGTATACAATTATTACAATTATGTGGATTGCACATGCAATCGGGCTCACTACCTAGAGCTCTCTCCTCAAATGAAAATCCTCGGGCTACAACCCCAAGGAAGGCTCACTTCCTTATAGATTTGATCATTACAATGATCGATCAGACTCCAATCTGATAGGATTTTGTGAACTGCTAAGAATGACAACCCCAATGTCTAATTACTGATCCGTATAAGCACACTTTGCAAATATTTGTTCAACCTCTTGTTGAAAACACTTCTGATTTCACTAAATTAGGCTCTCCCTTTGCTAGCCACCTTTGATATTTACATCCATAATCCACAACTTGAATTTTTCCCTAATCATTCATTTTATACCAAGAACTAGGTCAATAAAACCTAATTTATCATCTCTTCTAATCTATGGGCCAGATCTCTTGATTTGAATTCATCTATGAATGCTTAATCTTGACCACATACTATAACCACCTCCTTGAGATCATAAATCTCCTAGATAGCACATTTTGTACTTGCACAACATTTTTATCAACTAGGTCAACCAAGAACAAATGATACAAAAGAAAATATTATCATTGACCAAAAATTAAAGAAATCAGATCCTTCTGATCCACGTGGATCACCAACTCATCAAGCACATATCTCAAGAACATCCTACAACATCATGAAAAACACTCAGCCATTCCAATCCATCACAACCATTGGATTTTCTAACTCTTTTTCACCAAGCCCTGAAGAACACTGTCATCAAGCCACTGGGACAATAAGATTATGCGTTATGGACCTATGAAGTACAAACCCTCTGAGTTGAACATACCTGAGTGTGTCCCAGACAAACTCCTAAATGCACTCCATGAAATATTTACTTCTTTGAGCACACCTAACCTTTTTTTGGCTTCCTGTTAACACTGATTGTCACCTTTTCTGTTAGTCAACTTCTGTAACCTATTTACCTATCCAAATCTTCATGAAACACTTTGAAACTATGGGTGAACATGGTAAACACCTTCAAAATCCTTCCTCTATATGCATGAATTTGTATCTATCAAACCGCTTATCACCAAACCTTTGAACAATCTGCTCCACCGACTAACCTACAATAATTAAGTTAGCAGCAACCAATCTATTCATCTGATCACTTCTTTTGATCAATTCATTTGCTATAATCATCTCAAAATTTTTCCATTATTCCAAAAATCTCCCCTTTGGCATTGATGACAACATGTGATGTAAAAAATAAGTAATACAATTAGAAACCAATAGTCTCACTCCAATAAAGATAATCAACAGTAATACCAGCAATATCCTTCATTATATTTCAATGTCTCTCTAATAGCACTTCGTATTCTCCCCCTGGGAAGATGCTTGACTTGGTTCTAATAAGATTACATACTCTTCTCTTCATTGGCTTCTCCCCCTTAAGTACACACCACATTTCTTATCTTACTTCTTTCTTATGTGCAAGTATACATGTATTTATACTTGTATAAACTTGCATCTCTCATCTAATAAACTTCCTTCTTAGCTTCTCCTCTTATATCTTCTTTACCTTAGTTGTCTTCTATAACTACTCGTCTTTCCCTTCATACTTGATAGCGTTTTCACATATGTTTCTCTCACCCTTTGACATCAATGACAAAGGCTTGTCAACTGTTCTCATGAAATTATCCTTGTCAAATCATCAAATCAATATCAACTTCCTTTTCCTTTTCATCTTATAGAATTATATATTTCTTTCTTGCACATACACATTCTTGTGACATCCATACACTGATCAAGCACTTAACTTCTTAATTTTGCAATCTTGGTAACATCCTACAAAAACCCTCTTTTTGATTTGATAGATTTTCCTTGTAATTCTTACTACTACCCCCAAGTAGTAGCTTTCATACATCAATCAAGATTTAATGATATCTTCATGTGGCTCATCAAGACTAATGCATCCTTCTATATCTTAGTTTTGAGTAGGATAAGTAAGCCCCCTTTACTTTCCCTTGGATCTTATTGATGTAGATCACATATTTGTTTTCTCTTTGTTCTTCTTCTCATACTTTTTCTCCTCTTCTCCTTTCTCCTTTTCTTTTGCTTCTTATTTTCTTCCGAGTTCTTTGTCCTCCTTTTCTTTTCCTTTCTTTTCACTCTTCTTCAATCTCATGTTTTTTTTTTCTTTTAGCATCACCTCTATCTTCTTTCTTACTTCTACAATTTTCAGTAATAACTACAGATATATTGCATCTAATTTGTAGAATCATTCTTTGTTTGTTCTTACATTTCCTTTTTGCAGTACATTGTCTTGCAATATGACCATACTTATTGCATTAAAAACACCTATCCTTTTGCCTTATGACATTGTCAATTCTCTTTCTCATACCTCTACATATGTTTGGATCATGATCATTCCTTCTGCAATCAGAACATAGATATCCTTTTTTTGTGATCCTTTTCTTTGAGTCCAAACTTTTTACAGTCATGATTCTTGTCCTTGACCCCTTTAACTTCAGTCTCCTTTTTCGACTTCTTCATCTTGGTCTTCTTTCTTTTCTTATTTGGCTTAGACTTATCTTGACTAGACCTAGAGCATTCCCCTTCCTCTAATCCAATACCATTCTTTTTCATTGACCTTCTCTGAAGTAGCAACGCCTCAAGCTAATCTAAACTAATCTTGAGCTTGTTTTTTAAATCATTTGCAATTTTAAGATCTTCTTCCATTGTTCTAACCCATTGATCATCCATACAGGTCTTACATACTTCTCTTGCATCAACCTCATAAATCAAGCAAAGTTGATCTTCCACAATTTTATGACACTATGAGATGAAGTTTCCTTCTACTGACTTTTTATTCTCATTATCCTTAAGTTGCTTCATATTAGTCTCCTTATGTTTTTGAGTATTTGGGTTGTTAAAAATTATGGATCCCTTCTCTTTAACTGATTTTTTTTATCAATTGTTACTTCCTTTTAGATTACTAACCCTTTTGAACTAATCGTGATTTGATTCTTATCTTGCATTTCAAATAGTGGATTGACACTTTGTTTACCTATCTCACCCTTGCATGAATCAGATTGACTTCTATTATCCTGAACAATTAAGTATATGTGTTCAGAATGGATCAATTTTTCATACCTTGGTGTTATTTGCTTCACTTGTGACTCTAGCATTGTTCCCTCTTCTTTTCTTATATTATATTCATCAATGATCTTTCCTGAGACACTTTTTATCTGATTCTCATTTTTAGGATGATTCAATCTTATGCACCCGGGTATCATTTTCTTTATCATTGGTTTTTGTGCTTATTTTTCACTGCTTGTATAAGTCTCCTTCTTTGCATTTAATGTACCATTTTTCACTTGATTTTTTATGTTCCTCCTGGTTTCTTCTCACTTTCTAATTAGCGTGTGTGTTTCTACCTAATTTGGATTGATTATTAACGTCTTCATCTACTCTAATATTTTCACTTTCTACTATCCTTCTCAAGATTTTGGTGTAACACGTGTATGCTTTAATTTTTGTAAGAGTGTCCAAGAAATATGCCCTCATCACTCTTGATGTAACCCTTGCTACCAAAAATTCTAAAATATTTTACAGTAGGAACACTACCACACCAAAGTTCATAAGGTTTCTTACACCCTCCTCTTCTGATTTGTACTTGTTTAAATGTGTATATTGCAGTGTTAATTTCCTCTCTCCAAAATCTCTATGGAACATGTCCTTCTAACATCATGGTTCTCTCAATATCAAGGATTGAACTGATCTCTCTTTCCATAAATCTATTTTTTTGTGGAGTTCTTGGTGCAGACAATTGTCTCACAATTACATTTTATTCACAAAAAGTATTGAACTCACAGGATGTCAATTCCCCTTCTCCATCTGATCTGAGATGTTTTACCCTTCTCCCTATTTCATTCTCAATCATGAATTTGAACACTTTAATTTTTTTAAGAGTTTCAAACTTTTCTTTAAAGGAGGTTACCCAAACCATTCCAGAGTAATCATTAATTGATATAAAAAAATATCTATCTCCTTGTATGATTCTTATCTTTGCAAGACCATACAAACAAGTATGAATAAGGTCTAAAAATCCATTTGAGTTTTCATCCTTAGAACTGAAAGTGGTTCTTGTTGACTTACCTGACTGACATTCCTTATAAATAGTATTGGTAAGCATTTTCAATCTAGGAAGATTTCCAACAATAAAAGTAGAACTTATAGCCATAATGTTATCACAATTTACATGATATAGCCTCTTGTGTCATAGCCAGCTTTCATCGTTAATAAAGAAACTTTTGAGATTAATGCTATGATGAAATACATTACCTCTTGTCTTGGATCCTGATGCAATATCCTATCCACAATTGTCTACAATCTCTCATTTGTCATTCTTGAAATGGAGGCCATATCCTTTGTTCATCAATTGTCCCACACTAAGAAGATTATGTCTCAAACCTTCTACATACAACACATCATCTACATTATTCTTTCCATCTAGAGAAACATATCTTCTACCTCTAATCACAACTCTAGTGTTTTCACCCCATCTTACCATACCACCGTCAACTTTCTCAAAGCTTACAAATTTACTCTTATCACCGGTCATATAGTGAAAGCATCCATTATTTATTACCCATTCATCATTTTTGATAATTTGTGTAGCAAAGGCCCCCTTTTCTTTGACAATACAATCAATGAAACAAGAAGGCATAGAATCTACAGATTTGCATTCATCTTCCTTTATTGCAATGAAAGACTAGTGAGCTTGAAATCATTAGACTTAGTAGCTTTTTCTTCTTTCTCAATGCATGAACTAGTGGGCATGGGATCTGTAGGCTCAGTGTCTTCTTCTTTAATAGAATTCGGTGTGATTTCATTATTATTTCATTAGTATCATCAAATCTACCATTTGAAACTGCAGGTGCTCTCATAGAAATTAGTGTCTCCAACTTTTGAATCTCACTTTGTTCTCTTTCAAGTTCCTTCATAAGTTATCTCATTTCTTTCTTACACCTTGAAACTTTTTCTTGTTATGTCTTACTCGTATTTAATCTATGCACGTACTTCTTACAAATTTCCTTAGCGGATCTCCCTCAAGCTTTTTATGCTTCCTTCAAGGGACCAATAATATGATACCAATTTTTGATACTATGGCAATTATTGTTTTTCAACCAGAATTTAGGTTTGTCATTATTTTTTTTGGTTGAGTTGTTGTTGTTGTAGTTGTTGATGTTGTTTAAGAATCCTTTATTGTCTTTGTACAACTTTAGTTCACTCTTCCTTATCAAAGCATCCTCTATTTTAACACTATTTTCAATCATTTTATCGAATGATGGGGGACATTGTATTTGGAGACCGAATTTCATCTCACTAGTCAAGCTATTGATAAAAATATCCATTTTCTTCTTCTTTGATACACTTCTACAATATTTAGCATATATTCCCCTCCATCTTTGTAGAAATGTCAAAAATGCCTCTCTATTGTGTTTTTTGGCGTTACAAAGGTCCAACACAGTAACCTCATGCTCTATGTTATATGAGTATTGTGTGAAAAACTTGGTTACTAATTCCTCAAATGTCTTGATACCGGGTGGTAATTTGGAAAATCACATCGCTTGTCCACCTAGACTCCTTGGGAATAATCTCATTAGGTATGTTTTCTCATGAAGGAATTCCATGCTTAGAGTGAAAATTTCTCTAATGTGATTTTGGGGATTTGTTGTGCCCATGTATTTATCATACTTAGGAAATTCTACGTTTGGCGAAAAAGGCACCATATTCAAACTCTTATCAAATGGAAAAGGACAAATGCCCTATAAAGTATACCTCTTTGTGAGGATTCCTCTTTGAAGATCATTGAATTTTTGTTGGAGGGATTAAATGTGTTTGTTTAAAGCACCTATAGGGTTTACATCATCTTCATCTTGCTTTAGTTTTGAAACATCGTAGTCATGAGGTAAATTAACCCCTAGTTGTGCTAAGGTCGTGAAGTACCTTTCTTTGTCTGTTTCAAGAACCTTCTCCATGAGTTTTAGAAATATAGGATTTTTTTGAGCTTCCCTTACCTTTTAATCTATTACTTCCTCATTTTCAACATCATTATTATCATTTTTGTTGTTGTCCCTAGCCCATTCATTCTCTTTTTGATCCATATTTGGTTGAATTTATTGTGTTTGATCTACATGTTGGATTTAATCAACTTGTTGGCTTTGATCCTCATGTGGTTGAGTTTGAGTTTTCTCTTGAAGCAGTATTCCTTCTAATGTGACCTTCCCATAAGATGTTTTGAAATGGTAAGACCTTGTCCTTGCAGACATGAAACTAACTTTGGATTACCTATCGAGTTAAGGTATTCTTGGTAGTATTGGTTGAGCTTATCGAACAAGTGATATGATCATGTTCCAATGATTAGTTAACCAAAATGAAGTTTGTCCTAGGATGAAGTATAGTAGAGAAAGATCTATCTCTATGATGAAGAGTTGAGATCTTAACCTTGATTCCTTTAGTTCCACGAGGACCTGTAATCCTTGATGACAAAATTTTCAAAATTGAAGGTCAGGATGATTGACAACACTTTGTAAATTGATGTGGTTTTGAATGGAACAATGAGGATTATCAACTTGTTTGAAGGTATACAAATGGTGGATTTTTAAACCTATTTTGATCTAGAAGAACCCTACTCCAAAAAGGGTATACATAACCACTTTTAGTTTTAACTCGAGCTGATGGGAAGTGATTTATGTTTAAAGGCGATGTTGTAGAGGTTAAAAGTGATGTTACAACAATTTCAAAAGTGATGTTATAGAGGTTAAAAGAAATGTCTAATTTTTCAAAGGTGATGCAATACCATTCAAAGTGACCTTGATTTTCTCAAAAGCGATGTAATTTTATTTTAAAATTATACAAATTTTCTCGAAAGTGTTATAGTATGTTTTAAAAGCAATGATCTGTCTGATTTTCCAGAATCAATAAAATTTTAAGTTTTTCTTCGTGTTTTGGGTTTTGAATGAGTGAATTATTCTAATTATTTGGATCATAAAACATGTCAAACATGGTCAAGCACTTTTTTTCCCTTAAAATCTACATCATCAAGTGTATGTTCTTGAACCATTTACACAGGTCTTGCACAAAGAGAATATTTCAAACAAGCTACCTAACGACATTTTTTGCTTCAATGGATAACAAGGTAGGCTTGCTACTTAACAAGGTTGTAGATAGTTTTCCTTTGGAAAAAAAATGAGTTTACCTCCCTTTTACAAGATCCTCCCACCATCATAAAGATAATATTTTTTACAATCTTGACAAAATACTATAGGAGGGATATTCTCAAAAAGATTTTTGGCATTCACTTCATTAAGGATATATGCATTTTATTATAGTGGGTCAGATTACTATGGCTTTATGGTTGTATCCTACTTTGTGTTGTTCCCTCTCACCGACCTTGTAAGGAAAATTCTTGGGAGATAGGCTCACTATGGTTCAAATGTACTAAATGAAATTGAAATAAGGTTAAGATAGGTCTGGTATTTTGATCACCTAAAATAGGTGAGAGCATCTCCCTACTATTTTTTGCCTCCAAACACATCGAGAACACTATTCATTTTTTGACCTTATATTAGGTTTGGAATTATGATCACCCAACATAGGGGAGAACATAGGACTACTATCTAAAATTCATAATCACAAAAGGTCTTATTACGATTATCCTATGTTTTGAAAGTAAATTGCCACAATATTAATTTCAATGGAAATAAATGTAACACATAAGATTGAGAGATTTTGAGTGTGCACCTTTGAAATTTTTTGCACATTTTTAGCATTTTATTTTGAGCACCAACTCCTTAGCATCCTCAGAAGCTTTCACAAACATTAGTTTCAACACACACTTACAAGGTTAAATAAATCAACAATATTATTGTTACCTATTTTCACCTACAACTCAAACATGTAGAGTTGATTGCAATTAACTAAGGTACATGATTGGTTGTTCTGAGTTTCATTGTTAATTGTTTGTTGAAATAAAACAATAAAGAATAGTAAGATGTACAAAATGAAATCTAATCCTAATCGAAAGGAATATGCCACTTTTTTTGAAAATGTATTTCAAAAAATGAACTATCATACATGTATTTGCAAATTGCAAGTTATTTTGATACAAAAGAAAGTGTATAAATAGATCCACCCAAGTTGTGGACTAACTATAAAAAATAGGAATATGATTCATAAATGAAAGGAATTTACGATTGTAGAAATGCTTACAAGTGTTCTATTCCTTTAAAAGGAAATAAAGTACAACTGAAGTGTATGTTTTATATTACAAATCAAGATATACAAGTTCATTTTCATTTTGAGTGAAAAATAGAAATTTTGACCCGTACAAGCCGTCGTATAGATACAAAAATTATGCAAAAGAAATGTACAAGTACAAAAGTCCAAAATAGAGAAAAGGGAAAGATCTTTCATTGCCTGAGGGAATGACAAATTATATTGTATCCTCAATCAGCTAGTTGGAGAAGCATTCCCATATCCTGAATGTATCAGCAAGGTTATGAAAATGGCATCAATCCAAAGATCGAGAAATGGAGAATCTAAACCCTATCTCTGGAAAATGACTGCCATACACTTAGTCACATCAATATGGATCAATAAGGAAAGCGAGTGAAGATACAAATATGTACTACATGTTTTTAAATAATGAGTTTATATCTAGTGAAACTACAAGAACGCATAAATGTTAACTATTAAATGGACATATCATTCTGGTATGAAACCTTTTAGTTTGGTATTTATCAACATTGCGAATGTTGAAGACAATAGACCATTAAAGGGACATATCACCCTATTATGAAACTTTTCGGTCCAGTACTAAAAAGACAAAAGGACAAATTTAGCATCAAGGTAACCATACTATTATCAGAAAGTCATGTCATTTTCAACATTCATATAAGTAACATGGAGTACATTTGAAGACATAAAGTATGTTTTTCATTTAGCAACCATGCATGATTAATCAATATTCAATGTAGCAGAGGAACACTGGTAATATTACATGAGTACAAAAATACAACAAGTGTTTAAGTATCATCAAATGGAAATCAAATACAACACGGGACAAAAAGATATCCTAATATAAGTATGAAGAAAGAAAGGGTAATACTAATGTATAATAAAGGGAAAATAAGATGTAACGATATCTGCTACATATTCACTGCAATACAAAAAAAGATGTATTTATATGAGTTATCATAAGGACAATTATAATGAAGTTGGAGATAGTGGATTAAAGGTCAAAAGGAAAATCAAACCTATCAAAGATAAAAAGTTTGTTAGACTTATAAGGCACTCAGAGGAGGGGGTAAATCAGTGCAACCATATATCTACAAAATCTTTTCATAAACTTCCAAACAAACCAACATGCAAAGGTAAATGTGAAATGTAAGAAAAGTAAAACTGGTGCAAGGCACCTCCCTATTCAATGTTTTGATGTTGTTTAAGGTTTTTTTAGGAGGTTGTGTGTGTGTTAGAATAAGTTCCAAAAGGTTGGAAGCATGCTGGTCTAACTTCATGTTTGTAAGGGCCTTAGTGCTCATTAGGTCATTTTGGCCTAAATTTGTGAAAAGTTGCCATTTTAGGGAAATATGGGTTGGAGGTATGTTTTAGGACCCTACATATCCTATTTAGGGTCTTATAAGTCAACATCAACCATCAAGTTGACAAGGAAAGTCAAAATGCATCAAAATGTAAAAAGTTGCTTGAGCAACTTTTGCAAGAAATGACAAAATATAGTTAGAACTGAATGTAACTACCCATGCTCAGTATATGAGCATGGAATCAAAGTTTTGGAAAGGTTAATGAGATTTTGGATTGAGACATTTACTTCTGACACCTCTGTACGGATGTCTGTACCTCCATTTACATAATCTGCACTGTATCTTTACTTCTGTACGGTTGTGTACGGATTGGCATAGGTGATCGAGCTTCATGTTAGTGTAGTGTTTTCTTTCAGCTTCCACATGCAATAGATAGTTTGCTTTGAAGTTTAGTAGGGTTAAAATTATAAGTTTTTGAAGGCCACTGGTCTGACAGAGACAAAATAGTGTTGCCTAGATAGAAATGGCTCTAACCTAGTTTTCCTCCGGTGGAACTGACTGAAACCATGGGGAAAGTAGGGATAGGGTCAGTAGATAGGATTTTTATTCTTTTTGTTTTTGTCTTAGTGGATTTCACAGGCCAACAATGAATCCCTATGGCTGACTAGTGAAACCAGGTGAGCCAGGACAGGGAGAAGATTGAATTTGTTTGAGTACCCATGACCTTTTGGGGAAGACTTAGTAGCATTGTTGGATGCACAAGATAGTCTCCTAAAAGGATTCAAAGGTGGCAAGAGGAGAATCAAAGATTAGAGACATGTTTAGCAAATATTCATGCTGACTGGTCCAGAGGCCTAATTAATAGGATATAATCTAGGGCCTGCAAGAAAGTAGGGTTTTGGGTGCTTCCAGAGGTCGGGGTTTTGGATTCTGACAGTGTTCAGGGATGTCTTGAAGATTTTTAAGTTTTTTTGTGGAGTCACTTGGAGTTTTTGTGAGCATTTGGTAAAACTCGGTGCAAAATGACCTACTAGGAATTAGGCAATTAAGCCTCCTAGTGAAATAACAACCAATTGGATTGGTAAGGGGTTTTGATGTATTGGGATGAGTGTATAATGACTTATAATGGTTCAAGAAGGGTGTAAAGAGTTTTGGTGAATGTGTGTGAAGATCCTAGGTAGAGGATTGGCATTCTAGTGGGGTTCTAGTGGAGTAAACTAGGCTTTTGATTAACTAGTTGGACTAGTTAAGCCTAGAAATCCTGGTGTCTTCTAATAACCAACTATACCTTGGAGGAGAAGTTGGTAGAGAGGGTCTTGGAGATCCTAGAAGAAGGAAGAACCAACAAAGAAAAACCATTGGATGGTTGGGTTAGTCAATCAAGAAAATTGGAGTGAAGGAAATCCTAGAGTGTCAAGCCCTCTGCATCAGAGTGGTATGAAAGCTGGAATAGCTTGAAGATTGTGTATGTCTGAAGGGGAGGAGAGTCAAGAGGTTGACAACATGTCTCCTAAGGAAATGAGTAGGGATGCCATAGTAGAATTGGTTCAAGGCCTCTTGGAGAAGGCTAATGTATCTGAGACAAAGAGGAAGAAGAAGATCACAGAATGGGGAGATCAAAGTGATGGAGATGAGATTCAGATAGAAGAGTCATCAAACAAAGGGAAGGAACCTGAGATAGACAAAGAAAAAAATGTATTACTAGATGCCTTAAAATATTTAAACAAGGATAGCATGGAACATATACCATACTATTGTGGCAGTTTGAATGGAGAGGAGTTGTTGTATTGGCTAGAGGCCATAGATAATCAATTTGACTACAAGGAGGTAGCAGAGGAGAAGAGAGTTAGCTATGCTAAAGCTATACTCAAGGGATCTGCATTAGTGTGGTGGAACATGATGCAAGATGAAAGGATAACGAATGAGAAGAAGAAGATTGTTTCTTGGGAGAGAATGAAAATTAGGTTGAGGGCACAATTCTTGCCCACTGATTATGAAATCCAAATATATCAAAAGCTACAGAATCTAAGAAAAAGAAATGTCAGTGAGTGATTACACCAAGGATATCCATAAACTAAGCCTAAGGGCTAGGAGACAAGAAGATGAAATGGAGAAGGTAGAAAGGTACCTAAATGGGTTAAGACAAGGCATTCAAGATGAGATTAGCATGATGGTACCAGATAGTATGCACAAATGCTTTCAAATGGCCTTGAGAGAAGAGGATAAAGCAAGAAGAAGAAATTACTTTCATCAAAGAGGAAGAGGTGGCAGCAATAACAGAGATTTCCAGAGAGGCATGGGTAACTTTGGTAGAGGATAGATCCCTGATAGACAAGAAGACAGTCAATTCATGGATAGTAGTGTTGGAAACCAGTATAAATGATCTTTCAAAAGGGGAGGATATAGAGGTAGAGGACCACCAAGTGGTAGGTTCCAACCCCAAGGGAGATCTAATTCAGTTTTCATTGGTAGGTGTTATAATTGCAACCAAGTGGGTCATACAATGGGAAGGTGTCCAGAGAAGGAGGAATCAGTTAGTTCAAGAAGATGACACTCAAAGTGTTACTTCTCCCATTTCCAAGGCAGGGCCAGTCCTATATAGAGAGAACTTGATGTTAAGGAGAACCTTATTGAAAGTACTTAGCACCATAGAGCCACCCCAAAGAAAGAACTTATTCAAGACAACTTGTAGGTCTCATGGGAAGATTTGAAAGGTTATAGTGGACTCTGGATCCACTGAGAATATAGTGCCCACTGAGATGGTGGAGAAATTGAAGTTGAGAAGGATACCTCATACCACACCTTACAAGGTTTCATGGTTGAACAAGGATCAACAAATAGTGGTAGATGAGAAAACTATGGTTGAGTTTGAGATTGGGGAATATAAGGACAAGGTCCTATGTGACATTCTGCCTATGGATGCATGCCATATGTTCCTAGGACATCCATGGCAGTATGATGTCAAAGCAATACATGATGGGGAGAAGAACAATTATGTCATCACCAAGCTAGGAAAGAAATTCCAAATGGATTCATTACAAGAACCCAATAAAGAGAAGCATGTGGGGACAAGTGTGATGTTATTGAGTGGGAAAGAGTTTCTAAAGGCCATGAAGAAGGAGAAAGGAGTCTGTTGTGCAGTAGTGATCAAACCAAAGGAGAAAGTCTGTTTGCCACCAGAGGTACAAGATTTGTTGGAGAAGTATCATGACATAGTAGATAATGGTTTTCCAAGTGCCTTACCACCTATGAGGGATGTGATTCATCAGATTAAACTCATTCCTAGAGCAAATTTTCCAAACAAAGTTGCATATAAGATGACACCAAGCCAAAATGCAGAGATAGCAAAATAGATCCAAGATTTGTTGGATAAGGGGTTAATAAGGAAGAGTTTGAGCCCATGTGTTGTGCCAATAGTACTTTCACCTAAGAAGGATGGAAAAAGGAGGATGTGTATGGACTCAAGGGCTATAAACAAGATCACCATTAGATATAGGTTCCCAAAGCCCTGGATAGAAGACTTGATGGACAAGCTTGGAGGATCTTGTTACTTTTCTAAGGTGGAATTGAAGTCAGGGTATCATCAGATAAGAGTGAGGCCAGGTGATGAGTGAAAGATAGCTTTTAAGACTAAGGAGGGTCTGTATGAGTGGCTAGTAATGCCCTTTGGCCTAAGCAATGCACCTAGCACATTCATGAGGCTCGTGAATGAAGTGCTAGCAGAGTTCATTGGTAAGTTTGTAATAGTTTACTTTGATGATATTTTGATCTTTAGTAGGTCCAAGGAGGATCACATGAAGCATTTGGATATGGTCTTAAGAAATCTACATCAAGAGAAGTTGATGATAAATCAAGAAAATTGTGAGTTTCTCAAAACTGAACTAGTTTACCTTGGTTTCGTGGTTGCTAATGGATGTATGAAAATGGACCATGAATTAGTTAAGTCCATTTTGGAATGGCCTAACCCTAGCTCCATAGGGGATGTTAGGATTTTCCATGGTTTGGCCTCCTACTATAGGAAATTTGAGAGAAATTTCAGTCATGTATGCGCTCCAATTCTGAACACCATAAAAGGTGGAATCAAATATAAGTTTGAATGACAGTAGCAGCAGACCAGGGGTTTGAAATGTTGAAAAAGAGGATTACATAGCTACCTACACTTAGATTTCCTAATTTTAATCAACTCTTTTTGGTAGAGTGTGATTCTAGCAAGTTGACTATAGGAGCAGTGCTAAGCCAAGATGGATACCCTGTGGCATTCTTCTCTGAGAAGTTGAATGAGGCAAAACAAAAGTACTTCACCTATGATTTGGATTTATATGCCATGGTACAAGCCTTGAAGAAGTGGAGACACTACCTATTACCTAGGCATTTTGTGGTCTATACTGATAACCATGCCTTAAGTTTCCTAAATGGACAAGAAAAACTAAATCATAGGCATATGAAGTGGGTAGAATCATTGTAGGCTTATACTTTTGTTATTAAGCATAAGAAGGGGGTTAGAAACAAGTTTTCAGATGCTCTTAGTAGGAGAGTACTCACAATCCAAGAGATACAACTACAAAGTGTAGGATTGGATGATTTGAAAGACCTCTACAAGGAAGACAAAGATTTCAAAGAAGCTTATGAAGCTTGTGTAAAGTTTCAGCAGGGGTTCAAGGTGGATTTCAGTGAGTTTGTGTTGTAGGAAGGCCTATTGTTCAAAGGTCATCTTATGTGTATACCCCAGTGCTCAATGAGGGAAAATATTGTGAAGGAGAAACACCAAGGAAGCTTGGGAGACCACTTTGGAGTGGATAAAACATTGGAGCAGGTGCGTAGGCATTACTATTGGCCTAAGATGCAGTCAGATGTGAGGAGATTTGTAGAAAAATGTCAGATTTGTTAGAGGGAAAAAGGACAAAGCAGTAATAGTGGTTTGTATCAACCATTATCTATACCCCAAATGCCTTGGGAGTGCCTTAGTATGGATTTTGTTTTGGGGTTACCAAAGACACCTAGGGGACATGACAGTGTGTTTGTGGTGGTGGACCATTTCAACAAGATGGCACACTTCATTGCATGCAAGCAGACCAATGATGCCTCTCAAATTGCAGGGCTATTCTTTAGGGATATAGTAAGAATCCATGGTTTGCCTTTGAATATTGTCAGTGACATGGATACAATGTTTGTGGGTCACTTCTGGAGAACTCTTTGGAAGATGCTTGTAACTAATTTGTCTTTCTCCTCAGCCTACCATCCACAATAAAATGGGAAAATAGAAGTAGTGAACAAGTCACTTGGTAATTTGTTGAGGTGTTTGACTAAACAACATGGACAATCTTAGGATCATATCATAGGGCAAGTAGAATTTGCATACAATGACTCCATTAATAGGATTATAGGTAAGAACCCCTTTGAGATAGTTTATGGGGTCAATCCTAGAGGGATTTTGGAGCTGAGGGTTCTCAGTTTAAGGGACAAGAGGAGTGCACGAGGAGATTCATTTGCAGAGCAAATGAAGGAGCTGCGTGATCAAGTCAATAAGACTTTACAAAAACAAGTAGAGAAGTACAAAACCAAAGCTGATAAGACTAGGATGGACTTGTAATTCAAGGTTGGGGATCTAGTACTTTCCTACCTCAGGAAGGAGAGGCTACCTAAAGGCCAACCAACTAAGCTACTCATGAAGAATATTGGACCACTGAAGATTTTGCATAAATATGGCAAGAATGCCTATGAAGTGGAATTGCCCCCTGATTTGGGAATTTCACCTATTTTCAATGTTTGTGACT
>MU223164.1:1621773-1635169 GCA_018584345.1 Thuja plicata
CAACAGGTCGCTTCAATCACATTTGCAGAGCAAACAATCCATGTTTGTCTTTGTAAATTCATTGATTGTGTAAGGACTATGTTGCGTTTGTGTTGAATCAAGAGGTCCACATTCAGCATACAACATTAGGATCCTACATACCCTATTAGGAGTAACCTTGTTAAAGGATTTTGATCTCAATCCTGTTAGAACTTGCCTTGAGTAGAAAACTCAAAGAATGACCTAATGATGGCACCTTCTGCCTAACAGATCCACTTCTGTACTTCTCACTATTTTGTTCTAATCACTCTTAGACCTCTAACACACTTCTGCACTTTACCTTCAATGATCACAATCACCACACCACAAACTAACCACACTAACTTAGTGATTTCACATCCTTTTATATACTTTCTCAAGTTTATCATAAACCCTAAAATGTATTACAAATAGGCTCCAAAAATCTATTCAAATTACATAAGCGTTCATTCCAACATAGGAAATTTAAACCTTAGTAATACAATTCAAAAATAAATCAAACATTGACAAAGAATTGACCGCTACCTCGATTTAACCAATTTGACTAGACCGATTGAATGTTCTTGTCGATATCACTAGTGTTTGCCTCAAATTTATGCTTGTACATTGAATATTCTTAAGGAATCATAGATGTAGGTAAATGTGACTCTTGAGATACTACCTGACTGATCATACCATCTGAATCCTTATGATTATCATCACACATCACATTTACCAACACTATATAGATTATCACGGATACACTAGATACTTAGGAAAATCCTTCTGCAATAACCTTCATCACTGGTATATCAGATCTAACCTATGAAATATACTTGTTTCTATCAATGAAAACACTACAACATCTACTACACAATCATCTTCATCATATGCCAACAATATCCCCCTTTGGCATTGATGACAACACTTAGGAAAAATTGCTAAGTGTCAAACTGTGCAAAAATAAAAGTCAATCAAGTTTAGAGCTTCAGACAAAAATAACTCCCCCTTAGGATTAATCTCCCTAAGGTAATTACAAATAGATCATTAAAATTCCATGTAACATATTGCATGACATATTGCACTGCTACATCTATACTACCGCCCCTTACAAATACTTAGCCAATTTTGCCACTCTATACTACTCCCCCTTTGGCAACAATGACAAAGGTATTACAATAGAGAACCAATTTTTTTTTTTATTGAAATAGAGTAGCATATGCCTATTAAAATCTACTGAATACATCACCAAAATTGGTCTTTAAGACCTGTAGATCATTCTCCCATGCCTTATTGAAGTTTTCTATGATTACTATCTAACCGCATATCAGATAGGCTAACTCGTCCAATGCATCCATTGTGCTCATATCAAGTAGATTTAATACAACTTTTGCTTCTTTAGATCCTTTTTGCAAAATTTCCAACTTGGGAATCAATAAAATTTGTAGCTCCAAAAATGTACCTATCTTATTCTCCTGCTCATTGTTGTAAGTATTGAGTTTATGATTGATGATAGTTACTTAAGTTCCAAAACTTGTAGCAGATTGGTTGATAGGATCAAAATTTTCTACTAACAACATTATCTCTTGTTTGGCTTCACACCTTTTCCTGCATATATCTTTTGAAAACTATGAGAAATCAAATATCGAGGTGAGAATCTTACCACCTTCTTTTAATTCTTCTTTTACCCTATTAACACCAACTTCCAATGATCCTTTATCAAGTGCAACATATTGGGCTAACTTTTCTAATTTATTCTTTCCACAATCCTTTCCTTCCTACATTGTTGATGCATCTTCTAAACTTTTCATTTGATCACCTGCAAATGTCACTAATTGACCCAATTGATCAATAGGTGTGTCCTCTTCATCATAGCTTACCTCAAGCACTAAGTCTGACAATATATCTCTTACAAACTGTATTATGTGTACCT
Organism: Thuja plicata; assembly: GCA_018584345.1. NCBI lineage: Eukaryota > Viridiplantae > Streptophyta > Pinopsida > Cupressales > Cupressaceae > Thuja > Thuja plicata. The sequence goes on from MU223164.1 coordinate 1,623,704, forward strand.
CCTTCTTCTTATCCCTTTTGGCCTTAGACTTAATATCCATATAAGCATTCATGGTTTCAATAGGGCTCATTGTACTCAAGTCTATTGGCCCTTGAATGACTGACATGTCATATTCATCCATCTCATCAAAACTTTGCTTAACAAAAGCCATAGAAAATGTTACCTTTTATGTTTCCTTATTTTTAGTCTTCTCCTTTGGTTTCTCTTGCTTTTCCTATTATCCTTCATCTACACATCCTCAGTATGTGCATGCTCTTTCTTCTCTTTATCTTCATCTCCATTGGTTGCCTCTACTACTGGTACTTGTTGCTGCTCACCGGTAGGAACTTTGACTAAGGTATTATCAGTCATAACTTTATATATTTATTGCTTTGTCTTTGTGGTATCATGAACAACCACCTGTTCATTTTTTGTATCCTTAGGCTCATCTGGATCACTCGTGAGTGGAATGTCATCTATGGTGACATTTATACCAAAAACCATCCATCCCTCATTTGTGTGTGTAATCACAGTTTCATTTTCATCTTTTTCCTTTTCCTCTTCTTCTTAGTGCTCATCTTCCTCCTCTTCAACAAGACCTAAGTGCTTCTTCAAAGTGCTCTCTATCTCATCCTAAACTAGTTGAGTTTCACCATTGATTAACCTAGTCAACATTTTCTTGGTCTTGAAAGTTGATCTAATTTTCTTAAGAGTCTCTTTTATTTCCTCCTTTGACATTTCTGGTTGTAATTGGACTAAAGCGAATTCTATCAATTCTTTATCTTTCTTTGATGTAGCAAGCCGCCTAGCTTCAATCTTGTTGTACAAGGATGTGGGGATATGTCATTTCATCTCAATTAGAACTTTACTAAATGTGTACATACTAAACACAACTACAACCTCAATCTTTCTTTGTTCATCCTTATTAAACTTGTCATAGTACTTATTTACACCAACAAGTACTCCCCATTTTATAATCTTATTAACAATAGTGTCAACTGAAACAACCTTACTAAAATCATTCTTAACAAATTTTGTAGTAGGGGGTCCAACTACCTTTGACCTTTTGCCACTTGCCCTCATCTTCTTCTTCTCTTTATTAGACTTTGTACCTTCTGCTTCTACTTCTTCTTCAAACTTATTAAACCTTTGAGCCTTCTCCTTCTTCCTTTTTCCAATGAATCCTCTTGTTTCAGTAGACTCCTTCACTTTTTTAGGTTTTGAGTTTGCATTTTTTTGCTTCTCCTTCACTAGTGCCTTTGCTGGATGAGATATTTTATCCTTCTTAACTATTGTAGTTGTGGCACTTATTGTTTGCCTAGTATTTGGGGCACTATCGGTTATAGAAGAGATAACTTATACATCTTCATCTTTAGCTATTGTTGATATTCCATATGTTCCAGCCTTCTCAATAACATATCTTTCTCTTGCCTTGCCAATGGCTTCCTATGTGAAGCCTTTCTTTAGAGAAAATTGTTCAACCTCCTTTCTTATTTTCTTCTCAATCACCAGTGAATTTAGCTTGTCATAAACTTCAAAGAACTTCTCCTTGCATGTACCAAACCTCTTAGTTGTAGGTTCAATGAGGTTCTTCAATAGATCCTCAACATAAGCAATAGCCATGTCATCTTCAAGTTGATAACCCACAAGGTCCTAGGTACTACTACCTCTATTTGACAAGTATCAATATCCACCATGAAACATATGTCATTTCATACTTTTCCACAACTTCTGTAGGGATTCTCTTCCTCTGATGCATTTCCTTTTTAAAAACCTTGAAATATCCCCACACTTTTCCTGTAAACTCATTACCAAGCATCCTTATGCAATTCTTTAGTTGTATGAGTACCGGTTGGTCCTTAGACCATGTGATATTGCTAACACTGGGAAAGTAATTTTGGAAATAGAAGAATAGACCCATAAGCAGTTGGTTGTATTTGAATACTTACATTTTATGCTTTTTTATCTTTTCCATGTTCTAAAAAAATCTGACTCCTCATCGCCTCACATAAATCATATTCTACATCTCCTTTTATCATCCTATATGTAGTGTGTATTGCAGCACCACACACATTGTTGATCATGCTGGAGTGATAGACTTTATAGCCAATTACCATGGATGCAAATCTCACATTTAGGTTGGGGATATCATTTATTATCATTGTTCTCTTATCACACCTTGACTCAGTTAACTTTGTGACTATGTCTTGTGGGATTGACCTAAGTTGAGGTACTTCTTTGGTTGCACAGAATCCTATAACTTCTTGAATGGACTCCTTAGTTATCTTATGTGTACAATCAAGCCACATAAATTGGTCATGTACATGACTCAACACATATTTGACTTTCTCCTCCTCAAAATCACCAGGGAAGTTAATCGTGTGAGCAAAACCCTTATCTACAACTACTTGGTGTTCTTCCTTCAATACCATAGTGTTACACAACTTCATATATTTATTGAAAATGTGATAAGACCCTAAATCTTAAAAATTATAGTGAATGTATGATCAGGCATCTTCAATATGCATCACGCCACAGGGCACCCTTTGGATCATCTTCAATTGAATTAAACATATGTTTCTTAAATTCAGGCCTTGGCCTCTCAGTAATATCCACAATAATTGGTGTTTCCATCTTGAAAGAAACAAATTCAAGCTCATAAATTAAAACAAGTACCTTATCAATCACCACTCGATGATACATTCAAACCCTTGTTGTTCCCTTCACATAAACACTATAAATCCTTCAATCGGTCACCTTGAATGTCATGAAACTACTTAACCTTCACTTTTGTCAATATGTGTCTTCTCTTGAATGCATAGGTTCACAATGAGACCTCAAGAACCTTTTATCCACTTTCACGCATATGCATTAATTGCATCAGTGGTTGATAGAAAACAACATATACCTTCAAATATCTTGTTAGCGGTCAACCGAATCTTAATGTAGTTACACAAAACTTCATACCATATATCAAAACAACCAAATACATCTGAATATGCAAATACAAATCACTGCACATGCATCTACGGGATCCAAAGATAGATCTAACAATGTTCACTTCCCCTAAGCCAATGATAGCTTAGTTAGATAAAGAATTCTCCACACCTGGTGAAGATGTGGAATCTTCATATGGTTTTCCTTCACTCTTCTTTACCCAAATATTATTCACCTAATTCCTTGTCTCTTCCACATTTGCAATCTACTTTCCCTTTTTCTTGTCTGGGTGATTAACCGGTTGGTTCACCTTGTTGTTCTTTTCTCTACAAAACCTTGCAATGTGTCATATCTTATGACAATGTAAACATGTCATTCCAATTGATCTGCAAGGTCCTTTATTACCTCTACTAGTCCCCAATCTACAAATTATTGGCATGTGACCATAATTATTACAATGTGAGCATGTAACATTCCACCAGTTCTCATTCTGATAAGGAATTGGTTGGTTCACTTGTAACCAATAGTTGTTCACCCTTGTCCAACACTCATTAGCTCTATGGCTATATTTTTTGCAATTGTAATAATAACCATGAAAAGTACTTGGTATAACATTAGATATAATACTTAAAACATTAGATCTAATATTTTTCTTTCATACATTAGCAGTATGTCCAACTTTATGGCAGTTAAAACAAACTGGTTTATAAGATCTCTTACTGGATTTTCTTTGATTCACCTTAGGTGGAGACTTTGCATCTTGATTGGTCTTATTGGTGCCTGAAGATTCACAAACCTCATAACTAGTTTGGCCTAAACCATGACTCTTTCCATGCATCCTTTGATTCTTGAGTTGTTCATCAATTTTTGCAGAACTTTCATTAAATTTCTTGAGTAAATCATTTGCAGCCTTCAACTCACCTTTCAATTGCTCATTTTCTTTTCTCAGACTTTCAATATTCCTTAGGGCTTCTTTATTCTCTTCATTTTGGCCCATGTATATGTACATTCAATGTACCAACTTCTTATTCATATTTGAAGAGCTCATTCACCTTATCTTTTAGGACTTTATCTTTATCTTTTAGGGCTTCCTCTGCAATATTCCTTGCTTCTTCTGATACCTTCCTTGCTTCCATTTATTCACCCATTCTGATTGACAAAGCTTCTAACTCTCTTTTTTATTTTCTTCTTGTCTTTATGCAACTTCTATTTATTCTTAGAAAATTCTTCCAAAGTTGCCTCAAATTCCTCAAATCCACATTGTTCAAATATTTATTCAATTCTCTCAATAAGATCATGTCTCTTTTCTGTTGATTGCAGGAGTTGCTCTTTCAGCCTTTCAATAAATTTCTTGGCATCTGCAACTTGCTTCTCAGATTTCCTTTGATATCTTAAACCCTCCATATCTACCCTAAGGATCCTCCCCAAGGTGTTAGGATTCTTCAAGGGAACTTATCTATTATACCAATTTCTAGTCGTATAACACGCTCAGAGGGGGGTTGAATTAGTGCAACCAAAGATCTAAAAAATCATTTCATAAACTTCTAAACAAACCAACATGCAAAGGTAAATGTAACATAGGATAAAATTAAAAAATGCATCCACAAATGTAACACAAGGACACCAATATTTTTGCATGGAAACCCTTGTTAGAGGGAAAAACCATGGTGGGAATTAGTACCCACAAATATCACTACTGCAACAATAAGATTTGCCCTATTAGGAGCATTACATCACCCTTTTAAGGGTATACCCAATTAAGAGTATCTATAACCCGGTTAAAGGTTATTACAATAATCTTGTTAAGAACTACTTGGTCAAAGATTTAAAACTCCTTCTAAGAGTCACCATGTTAAAAGATTTAGTCTTTAGGCCTATTAGGATCCTGCATACCCTGTTAGGAGTAACCTTGTTAAAGGATTCTGATCACAATCCTGTTATAACTTGCCTTGAGTAGAAAACTCAAAAAATGACATAATGATGGCACCTTCTGCTTGAAAAATCCGCTTCTATACTGCTCATTATGTTGTTATGAATGGTCTAACACCTCTAACACACTTTTTCACTTTTCCTTCCATGATCAAAATCACCACACTACGAGCTAAACACACTAACTTAGCAATTTCAGATCCTTTTATATACTTTCTCAAGTTTATTATAAACCCTAAAATGTATTACAAGTAAGCTCCAAACCTCCATTCAAATTACATAAGTGATCACACCAACATAGGAAATTGAAACCTTCATATCGGCCTTCCAATATTATGTCTGATTAAAAATTTCCATGGTTCATTTCCTTCCAAGGCTTTGAAGATCCATTTTGCGGCAAGGGATTTCCCTTGAGTTTTGAAATCTTTTAGTCCCAATCCCCCTTTTGGCTTGCTCATAGTGCACTAAGACCACCTGGATGTATGTTTCTTCTTCTTTCCCTTTCCATCTGACCATAGAAAGTCTCTAGCCATTTTATAGATGACATTGAATTGGTATTGATTAAACAACCATGCAAAATAGTAGTATATGTTGTATGCAGAAAGTATTTTTTGACAAACTTATATTCTTCCTGCCATGGTGAGGAAATATTTGTCCACTTTTTTTAGCTTATTATCAAGATTTTATTTTATCTAGTTCCACATATCCTTTAGATTTGGGCTGACAACAAATGAGATCCCCAGGTATCTGACCTAGAATGAATGATTCCCCCAACCAATTTGGTATTTATCAAACCAATCAGGTGCCTTACAATCCCAACTAAGCATAACAGATTTAGGGAGATGTATTCTACTATCTGGAGCCTCACAAAATAGGTCCACTTTCCTCATAAGTGCCTCAATATTACTTTCAGTCAGCTATGTTAGCATGGCTACATGTCATCAACAAATTGTATAATTGATAATTCCTCATTGTTGGGAAGAATAACCCCTTGGAATCTAGGTGAAATATGATAATCTCTCAATAAATAGAACATGGAATCCGCAACAAGGACAAATAAAGCAGACACAAGTGGACATCCTTGTATTTTGGATCTAGTCAAGACAAAGGGGTCTGATCTTGAACCATTCACCTCAATAATTGCATGAGTATCAGCCATTAGGATTTTAACCATATCACAAAACTGGCTCAAGAATCCCAGTCCTTCAAGCATCATGAAAAAAAAGCCACACTCTACTCTGTCATACACTTTTTCAAATTCTATGAGGAGTGTATATACATCTTGCTTAGACTTTTTTAGCCCAGTTTAGTGTTTCCCAGCAAGTAATCAAATTATCCATAATATACCCACCCTTAAAAAAATATCTACATGGAATTGACCACCTTAGAGATGATGGTTTCTAACCTCTTAGCAATTACTTTGGTCGATACTTTATAAGAAGCATTAAGGAGAGTGATAGGCCTCCATTTTTTGAGTAGAGGCCTTTAACTCTTATGTGGGATGAGTTTGATGAGCCTTGTGTTTATCTCATGCCCCAAGGAACCTGCATTGAATACTTATCTATAGAGTTCTAAAATCTCTTCCCCAGTGTAGTTTATGTTTTATTTATAGAACTCAATTGATAACCCATTTGGTCTTGGAGCTTTGTCATTTATTAGGGCCATGGTGGCATTATTTATTTCCTCCAAGGTTATTTCTTTACTTAGTGCAGTTGAATCATCTTTTGTAGTAAAGAACCTAATATAAAAACATTTGAAGGCATCAAGAATACCTTCCAGATCTGTGATGTGTCTGTCATTATCCCATATATTTTCAATATGTTCTTTTTCTTTTTTAGTTTTGAGCATTTGAAAGAAATACCACTTTGAGCCCTTGTCTCCGTGATCAAGCCAATTAAGTCTGGCCCTTGTTTTCATTCCTAGGATTTTCACATTTTGAATCTTCCTGAGATCATTTCTAGATTGAGACAAAGTCTCATTAGCTTCAATGTTAGAAGGATTTTCTTGTATTACTTCCTTGGCTTCTACCAGGGTCGAGTGAAGTTTTATTTCACACTTCCTCATATATTTTTATTTATTCTTTCCAATGATTTGAAATAGACCCTTCCATGCTAGACTATTTTAATTCCATCGAGCTCTAATCCATTCCGTAAGGTGGGATAAGATTTATTAATGTACCTAATAATGTTAACTGCTTGCATCAAATCTTCATCCAAAAGGAGTCTGACATTTAGGGCAAACGACTTCCCCCTCTCTCTTTTGTATTTATGCATAGATCCTAGAATGCATGTAGAGATGATAGGGTGGTGGTTAGATAGGGTGTAGGGAGGCATCCTAACTCCCCCACCCAAATCATCTTTTTAAAACTAAATCACATCCTTATTGACATAAAACCTATCGAGTCTCAAATAAATTCTTTTGTGACCTTGCTAAAAATTATACCATGTAAACCACAACCCCTTATAATCCTTCCTCATTCCAGCTATGAGGTCAAAACACCTGAGTTTATTGATCACTCTCAACCAGAAGAATCTCTCTTCCCCTTTCCAATCAATCTTGGAGCCACCTGAATTATCTGAGGGAGCTTCTATAGTATTAAAACCACCACCAAGAATCAAAGCGACATCATCCAACTGGGCTACCCATTTCCACATCTCAATCCTTTCCCTATAGTCATTAGAGGCATAAATTGAGACAACTCCTATCTTACCCTCCTTAGTGTCCACAATAATCCAGACCATGCAATTGCATTGGGAGAAACCCCATTTAGAGATATGTTTACTCCATTTATTGTTAATGAGGACTGCAACCACACCCTTACCCCTATAGTGGTTGGTTTTGAAGGGTAAGGCCTCTTTCCAGATACACTTGAAACACACCTCAAGACCAAATCCAATATTTTTGAGCTCTTGCAGCATGAAAAAGTATGTATCTCTATGGGATCTTACAAATATTTGACTACATATTTTATGTTTAAGGATTCCAAGCTCCTTATGTTCCAAGATATACACTTCATTTTCATTAGAAACCTTAAGATTCCATGTTTGTGGGTAGCTGAAAATACTTATAGCACTTAGGCAATTTGCCTTTAGTTCTTTTTGCAATTGTCTTGGACGACATTGATCCAAGAGGCTTTCCCCTTTTATTTTTAAAAATTACAACATGACCATAACCTATTGAGGAGGTGCCATCCCTCCTAACTCTCTTCTTCTTCCTACTAAATGGTTTAGATTTACCCTTCCCTTCCTCAATTTCATAAGCTTTCCCTTCTAGGAAACCTAGAGGAATATAGGGGACAATGGCTAAGTTTTCTTTATGGGGCTCTACACCACCCCTGTCAGGGTTAGGCTCATTAGAGTGGTCTATAACAGGGCCAATATTGGATTCATTATGACTGGTTTTACTGGATTTCTCATCCTTATCCATTTGAATGTCAACAAAGTGATCAACAACAACAGAGGGGCATGAGCATGGCTGCTCATTCACATGGGTAGGGGTGGGCATTTTCCTACTAGCATCCAGTACCATGGTGGATCTACTATTGTGAGTGTTATTATCCACTGTGGTGGGATCAAACCTGATAGAGGGGGTAGTCTGAGAAGACCTTCTGTCACCACTTCTTGTAATTGGACGTTCATGGTATATTTGTGTTTCTATTCTTTTCTTGATATAAAATATTTTCCTTAGTTTATCTACCACTAATTGTTGAGAATTTTTTGTTTTGAAAAACATCTGAATGGATGCCTAAGGGGGAGGAAATTTCAAAGGCCTTGGCCAAGGATGTGATAGAAGCAGGAGCATTAACACAAAGAGAGACTTTAATAATAGAATGAAATTTGTATAATTCAGATGCAATGGAGGAGGGGGGAGATGAGGAAGATGGGAGGGAAGTCGAGAGGAGGAATGGAGGGAGAGGACGAGACTAGAGTGTTGGGGGAAACTGAGGGAGGTCGAACAAGGTTGGGAGGAGGAGCAGGGGCTGGATGAGGATGAACAACCAGTGAATAATGTATAAGATTAGGGTTAGGAGGTTGGAGATTACAATCCTTATGCTTCTTCTTAAGAATATAGAAACTCTTTCTTATATGCCCCTCTTTTTTACATATGAAACACACATTAAGACCCCCTAGGATTTCAAAAGGGCATTCAAATTGTTCAACATCCAAGTCAATGACAAGGATATTAGGGATGTTAATGCCAAGTTTAACAACAAGGAGAACCCTTGCATCAATATGTGGGACAATCATTTGAGTTTCATCAATTTTGAGCATTGTCCCAATGCAGGCAAGGGTTTTGGGAATCCAACGGCATAATAATGGTGGAACATTTTTAATAGTTATCCATCTAGGGGTCAAAAGGGTAGTAAATTCCTGAATATTGGTTTCTGGATTCCACCCTATGACCCTAAAAGAGGTACCGCCAATTGACCAGAATTCTTTTTAAGAACTTCATATTGGCTACGATGGTCTTTAAAGAAAATGATGAACAAGCCCTCCTGTATCATATGATAGAAGGAGAAATAAAACCCAAGTTTTTGCACCCATACCAAATGAAGCCAATTACTGACAAAATTCCTAGTGGGCATCTTAGAGGGGTCTAGTGCAGAAAGAAAAGTCACTACATTTTTAATCCTAGACTTCTCAAAGATTAATTCTTTAGTCATTTCAACATTGGGAACAATGAATAAAGAAGTACTAGGGTGCTTACCGGATGGTCCATCTTATTGGTCTTCTTAGGAAGGGCCTCTAGCAGTGAGAAATGCAGCTCCTGAGATATCTGGATCACCCACCACTGCTGCCTTGAAGGATTTTGAATCACGACTTGAGGGAAGAGAAGTCAGAGAAGAACAATTAGTAATTCCATCCCCCATAACCAAATAGCAGGCTCGAAAGAAGGGATAAACAATTGCAAAGTATGGAGGGAGCATGGAGAATCCATTATCGCCCAAGTAGAGCAATTGCTCCCTCGTGTGAGAATGACTTCTCCAAAAAGTTGTGGAGCCCTAAGTTTTCTCAAAAGCCTCAATCCGATTATTAATTGTTATTTTATTAAGACCCATTATAATTAATATATTTTGGGGTAAGTTAACTATTATTAATTCCATACAAACTTTTTTCATTTTATTTGAAGGAACTGATAGGGTGTGCCAACTAAGAAAAATCCCTCACAAATCGATAGTAGTAACCCACCAAACCATGAAATTGTTAACCTTTAAAATATTGGTCGATGTTGGCCAATCCATAATGGCTTGGATATTCAAAGGATTCACATAAATACCCTATCTTGAGATGATATGACCCAAATACCTCACCTCTGTTTGGAAGAACTCGCACTTGGATAGGTTGCCAAATAAATGATGATCACGAAGGCACTGCAAAACCTTATGCAAATGGGCCTCATATTCCTCCATCATCCTCACATACACTAAAATATCATCCACAAATACAAGGACAAAACAATCAAGATAGGTGTGAAACACACTGCTCATCAAACTCATGAACACTAATGGCACATTGGTCAACCCAAAGGGTACAACTGTAAACTCATAATGTCCATATCAATGTAAAAAGTTGTTTAATGAATGTCATCCTCATGAATGTGAAGCTAATGATACCCTAAATTGAGGTCTACCTTCAAGAAAAATCTATCTCCCTTGATCCAATCAAACAAATCATCAATCTTTGGGATGGATATTAGTACTTCATCATCACCTTGTTCAATTATCGATAGTCAATGTGCAAATAAATATATTTTCCTTATTCTTAATGAAGATGAATTGTGTCCCCCAAGAGGAAAACTTGGGATGAATATGGCCCTTGGAGATTAACTTGTCCAACTAAAAATGGTGCTCACTCAACTCTTAAGTGGTCATATAATACGATGTCCAATAAATAGGCTTTGTTCTGGGAATGAGATCAATGCAAAAGTCTATGTGTTGGAGATTTACTTTTGGCAGCTAGTTGATTGTATGTTTGTCATTGATGACAACATATAATATACAATAGTGTTCTATATGTACTTATCAGAATGATGTTATCAAGCCTTGCACGGTTATATTCATGTTGTAGACATGTTGTTTATGTTTTCTTCATATACGCAGACTCAGATATGAAGTTACAGTTGTGTTGTGTAATTCTGTTAGATGACAGTTACAGTTTCTGGAGTTTGTCTGTACAGAGCTGACGTATTGCATTGGTTCTTGAGTTGTGCCTATCTTCGAGATATGTGTGTGTATATTCAAGTTTAGTTATGAGTTGAAGATAGTTTTTGATTATGGAAAATAGGTTTTGATGGGTGCCTGAAACCCTACAGAAGAAACAAACAAAGTCTAAAGCATATAAACATTATAATCCAAACATCAGAAAATAGTCAAAACAAGCAAAACAGATACAATGACCAAAAAGCCAGGATCTCATATCCAAAAAGGAAAGAATAAAATCTAGGTCCATCCTTTAGGCTATTTCTCTAAGGATCTCCACTACTCTGATCTCCATCTCTGTCATTCTTTCAGCAGCTTCTCTGATTTCAGCCAACTCCTTGTCAGCTCCCTTGTCTGTCTTATTCTTTGCATTTTCATCTTCTTGGAGTTGGTTCCTGTCTCCTTGCTTCTGCCTTTCTTCC
>MU223164.1:1649075-1664148 GCA_018584345.1 Thuja plicata
TATATAAAGGATATTTTAGTGGTGTAATCATTCTTATGTATTTATTTGTTATAAAATGATTCTTTTCATAGTCAATCCTCAATAACACCATAAATAATCATTTCATTTAAATTAAAGCACTAGATAACATTTTATGACATTTTGAGCATATATCAATTAAAAATCTAACAACTAAGCATAGTAAAACACAATATCACAGTGACTGCTGATACATACATTAGTGAGTTAGTAATAACATCAAGATTGATGAACTATAACTGATTGAATGTTTGAAAATGATAAGTTGATGATCACCGAGCTGCAAAAGTGAATGCAAGACATTAAATTAGTTAAGGTATTGTATTGTCATTGATGTCAACTTGATATGGTTTTTCATACACATATTTTCATAAACTTGAAGATCCAAAGAGACAAAGTTTATGTGGTCGGTAAAACATAAAAGTTCTGTATACACCGAGTGACAGTGAACACCAACATATAATGAACACCGAGCACAATAGTAACCGAGCAAGTGTTACCGAGCAAGAGCTATTTACTAAGCATAACTAAAGTTGTTACCGAGCACAACTAGAGTCAATGACTGAGCTAACTAAAGTTGATGACCGATCAAAACTGAAGTTAAAGAACGACAAAACTACTTAGCTGGCAGAAGCTATATTTAGATTGACTGATTGATTTCTCTATTTTCAATGATCAGTTAAACTAAATCAAGAAGGAGATTTAAAGCTTGATAAGTAGGAGATATTTTTCCACAGCAAGTCAAATTGTGATATTGCTATCAGGATTCAACTGTGTAGTTTTTGAGTCAAACTCATTGACCCATAAATTATGAATTATGGGTCAATGAGTTTGACTCAAAAACTACACAGTTGAATCCTGATAGCAATATCACGATTTAAAGCTTGTTTTATTCACAGGTATCATGGAGAGATTTATAGAATAAAACTAAAGCAAAGCTTTATGGGATAAAGAAAGCATGGCGAGTTTTACGGATCAATAAGTGATCTACGGCAAAAACAAGGAGATTAAGTATCTAATCATGTCTATAAAAAGAGACAAGAAATTCATTATAAGAAAGAGGAATGTTTGAATATATTTTTATGAAGATAGAATTCTTCATGTAGGTCTGATCTTACAGGTTGAAGAACAGAGCCAAGGAATTATGCAAACACCGAGCAACAATGGACATAGCATTCACCAAGCATAACAAAGAAAGAGAGCAAAGGAACTAAAGAGCATATTGATCAGAGAGGTATTATTGGACTAACAATAGATCTGAAAATCTGCAAGTTAAAGTTGTATTTTGAACAGATCATTTACTGTATCAGTTTAACCATTGATTCATAAAATATCTTAACCGAGTGGGATTTAACAATCCTTATTGTATTGAGATACTCAAGACTATCAAAATTTTTTCTTGTTGACAACATAGTGAATGCTAGGTCAAAAGACAAACTGTTAGTTTTGAATCCTCTAACAAGGTCGCACTTAATAGTGTGTATTGTAACCTTTAACAGGGTTGGCTCTTAACCGAGCTCACTTCAAAAGAGTAAAAATATTTTGGGTTACCGGTCCCAAGTGGTTTTTCCCAATATTGGGTTTCCACGTTAAAATCTATGTGTCAAATGTGTATTTCTTTTTTTGTTTTGATATTTCATTTTACACATTATTGAAACTAGATTGGTCTATAAACTCTAAGTTTATTTGTTGCTACTCAATAAAGTCTAGAAAAGGTAAACAATATATCTTACCAAGCAGTTTATATTTGTTAAAATTACATTTGGCATACATCTTGATGAATTGAAAGATAACTGAGGATATTATATTTGAGATATAAGTTTTGGTTGGATCTTTTGGAATTATTTTTAAGGCCACTGATTCACCCCCCTCTTATTTATTCTTACAATTGGTATCAGAGCTTTGGTGCTTGGAAGAAAAGTTTTGACAACATGGTTAAGATAAGTAAGAAAAGAAAAGTGAGAGGCTTATCGAGTATTTCAAAGCCCGACCATGTTATGTGCAAGAACTCTCAAATAGGAAAAATGACAAAGTCTAGTTTCAAGAGAAAAACCTACACATCTAATGCTATACTAGAATTAGTACATACTGATTTATGTGGACCAATGAGAACAAAGAGCTATTACAGTGATAGATAATTCATTATATTTGTTGATGACTATTCTAGGATGATGACTGTCATGTTCTTAAAAGATAAATCAAAAGAATTTAAGATGTTCAAATGGTATAAAGATAAAGTTGAAAAACAAAGTGGAAAATAACTGAAATGTTTAAGGTCAGATAGAGGAGGAGAATTTATTTATGATGAATTCACTAACTTTTGTAATGAGCATGGGATTACAAGACAAGTTTCTGCACATAGGACACCACAACAAAATGAGATTTCTGAAAGGAAGAATAGATCAATTGTTGATTGTGCCAAAACACAGATGATTGAAAAAGGCATCACACAAACATTCTGGAGAGAAGCTATAAGTAGTGTTGTCTATACACTAAACCAAGTTTAATTGAATAAAGACACAAATAAGACACCTTATGAGCTATGGTATGGATACACACCAAATGTGAGTTACTTTAGAAATTTTGAAAGTCAATGTTATATATCGAAAGATGATAGAAATGGGAAACTTGACTCTAAAAGTGATGAAGGAATATTTCTAGGATATTCTACTAAAATCAAAGCTTATAAATGTCTGAACAAATCTTCTGACAAAATCATTGAGAGTGCAATTTTTTTTTTTGATAGGTAACATTTTGATTTGTATTGATATAAAAGTAGAATTACATCGTTGTGCCAATTTTTGCGGTTGGCTACCGCATACAGACATTGTTTCACTAACCCCAAACCCCTATACATATATATTTTAATACTTTTCTATACTAAAAAAGGCCTTAACACCCATTACAATAACTAGTTTCAAAATTATATCACCCGTATACAAAAAACCTGAGCATCATTCCGCTGGCCGACTCCTTTAGCTTCACTATTTCACTAATCCTTGAACCACTGGGTAGCCTCCTCCTTCGAGAAGTTGGGGATGGCTCCAAAATCCTTCGCTTCTCCGCTCGCCCCTACCATTTTCTGAGCCTTCTTCCTAGATTGAAAATGTATTGGCTGCCCTGGTGCTGTGATGCTCTTTTTCACGTGGTTGTCTTCTTGAAACTCTTTTTCTCCCCCTTCCAAACCTTCTTTATCATAAAGGCAATAATGTCCTTCCAGCCCTTTTTAGCCCTTGGCAAGTGTACACCTTGCGGGTTTGCAGCAGACCAAAACCACCAATGGCTATACCGAGTGCTCCCCGCCTCCAATAAGCCACCACGGCTCTGTACCCATCTCCAAACCATGGCCCAGAACCACCCTATCAATGATATCTTCCACTTCTAACAGTCATTGCAAATCCACACACTCCGCCACCACATTGCGAACCTCCTCCTTTGATTCGCCTACCATAAGCCCCAAAGCTAAGAACAGAGATGCCACATCCAAATCAGAGTGACGCCTCCAGTAGGAATCGAGGAATTCCATGCCAAAAAACTGTTGCAGACCCTTCATGAATTCATCATCCTCAAACATGAAGATGTTCTTCAATCATCATGGCGTAATCTTCCCTGCATAAGCTTGCATTTGGTTGTCCGATTCCAAAGCAAAATTAGCCTCCATGTCGTCACCGCCCTCTGTCTTGGTGCATTCATTCACATTCTTCTATATTTAAGCCAGTTGTGGAACAATCTGGAAGCCCTTCCGCAAGTCATGTCTATTAATTATTACCTTTAATCACATGCGATAACATTTGCCATTGTGGACACGCCATCTGAATTAAAGCTGGGTGATGTACTTTTATACTTCCTCTTTAGTGATATATATGGGGTGTTTTTATTCTTTTGGTTCTAGTTCAAGACTTCTCATGTCTTCGTAGATTTCAAATTGGGGTTCCAAAGGTGAATTTGCTCCCTTGTTTGCCAAGATGTTGGCCACCTTATTTCCTTCTCTGAATACATGGGTAACTTTGAAGTCCTCAAAGTTCTGTAGCAACCCACGAATCTACCTGATATATTTATCCAGGTACCAAGCATCCATCTTTCCCTTAGATATTCCATTTATTATTATCTTTGAATCACCTTATAAATGAACTTTGATAATGCCCAATTTGATGCCTACATCTAGAGCCTCAATAGCCGCTACACATTCGGCCACATTATTTGTGCCATCGATAAGATGTTGGCCTTAAAGGCAAGAATGTTGCCTTCATGATCTCTTACCACACATCCACATCCTGAGATCCCTAGATTCCCCCGAGCAGTGCCATCAAAGTTGATTTTCACCCATCCTGCCTCTGGTGCTTGCCACACTGCTCTTCTTTTCAAAGATGGATTAACCCTAACAGGCCTATATTTGATGGTTGAGAATTTTCTTTGGATGGTTGAGTCATTCTTTGTGAATGCCTGTTTTTTTATACTGGCTGAGGAGGCAGCTAAAACCACTTCTGCAATGGCACTCTCTACCCAATGTTTAAAACGTGGTCACTCCTCTTCTTTGTTCTGAAAAATCCTCTTGTTCCTCTCCTTCCAAATCTCCCACAAAGTAATTGTCGGGGTCACTCGCCAGATTGACTTGAACACCTGATTTTTTTTCTTTGCAGGCCATGCTTCTAGCCATCCTTTTAGTGTCTCTGTGAGTGGGCTAGACCAACCAAGTTTTACTTTGATCACGTTCCAAGTCTTTTGTGCAAACTCGCGGTGTAGTAATAGATGGTCTATATTTTCTTCCGCTTCCCTACACAGAGGGCACCTAAAGGGACCTTGAAAGCCCATAGTTTTCAGACGTTCTCTTGTAAGAATTCTGCCATTCCCTGCTAACCATGTGAATGCTCCCGCTTTTGGTAAGCATGCCTTATCCCAACAAAGATTTTGTTCCCACTTCACAATATTGTGAGTACCTTCCAAAATTTGGTATTCCAATTTGACTATATAATTCCTGCTTTTTGAACCACTCCATATCAATTGATCGCTATTGATTGAAGAAACTAGATTCCTTTCTAGGAGTATCTGGTCCAGCTTGGCTTTGTCATCAATGTTCAAATTAAGCATAAAGGTATCTTTCCACCTTCCTAGGAGACCCCGATCTGGATACAGAATGAAGTCACTCACCTTACAGCCCCATTGTCGTTGAGTGGTTGCGATCAGAGTTTCAGAGGCACTCCCATCATCCATTTTTTTCCCACCGTCCCAAGAGTCCTTCCAGAATTCATCCTTTACTCCATTTCCTATCTTCCACATTAAGTGGTTTGAAATAAGATGCCTGCAACTCATCATATAATTCCATATTGCCGATCCTCTTGGCAGATTTCCCAGTGTCAAAATACGGTCATCCTCTAAGCTATCTAAGTATTTTGCATAAAGAATCTGTACCCACCTCTGCTCTCCTCCTCTGAAGACCTGCCACACCAATTTCGCCCCCAGGGCCATATTTAGGAGTAACCAGTCTCTGATACCCACACCTCTACTGCCTCTTGGCTTGCAAACTTTTGACCATGCCATCAATGGAATCTTGTTCCCATCCTGTGAACCATTCCATAGGAACTTACGCATGTTGCTTTGGATTTTTTGTATCTCCTTTTTAGGGACTTTGAAGCATGCCATAGAATATATCGACATTGCCTATATCACTGCACAAAGTATTGTTATCCTACCTACCAGCGTGAGCCACTGTCCTTTCTAGCTATTCATCCTCTTACAACAGTCCTCAACCAATTTCTTCCAAATAGGTCCCTTACCCACCCCTCCAAATAATGGTGTGCCAAGGAATCGAAATGGAAGGGCCTCGATTCTCACCCTGAAGGTGCCAACAATTACTCTTTGAGAACCCAATCCTGTATTAAAAAAATACATCTCTGATTTATCCCATTTTATTGATTGCCCCGTCACCCTACTGTATTCCTCCAGAACCTGCTTAACCACTCTTGCCTCTGCCATGGAGGCCTCACCAAAGAGGTAGGTGTCATCTGCAAACTGTGAGTGTGTGGTGGGATCTATCCCATTGGCAATCGAGATACCCTTCCAGGCCCCCATGGCTCTCTTTCTAGCGCGATCTTCCCAAGACTTCGGCCAGAATGATGAAGAGAAATGGTGAAATTGGATCCCCCTGCCTGATCCCTCTTTTTGTGGTAAAAAATCCTTGTAGGCTCCCGTTAACTAGAGCTGAAGCTCTGAAGTCTGAGATCATGTTGTTAATCCACTTTAGCCAGTCTTCTCCAAACCCAAATTTCCTCATTACTTCTATCAAAAAACCTCTATCTACCCTATCATAATCTTTGCATACATCTAACTTCAGCATCATTTGCCTTTCTTTCCTTTTACCTGCAGTGTGGATTGCTTCATGCGCAATAATGATGCCATCAACTATACTCCTGTGGGGAGTGAACCCACTTTGCTCCGGGGAGATAATCTGTTCTAGATGGGTCTTAAGTCTATTCCCAGCAATCTTTGTAATAATTTTATAAACTGAATTACAAAGAGAAATGGGTCTAAATTCATCATACCTGGAGGGATGTTCTTTTTTAGGGATGAGATCCACCACAGTGTTATTGAAATATTTCAAGATGACATCGTCCCTCCTTGACTCTTCCACAACTTTCAACAACTCTTCCTTCAGGAGTTCCCAAAATCTTTGATAGAAAAAGATTGAAAGCCATCCGGTCTTGGTGCTTTGTCTCCCCCTAGACCGAAGAAAACAACTTTGAGTTCGCTCATCTTAACCCGCTCCATTAGCACTCTATTTTCTGCCTCTATGATAACACTTGGAATGACTCCTAAAATCTTTTCTTGGGCCTCCCTCCTATCAATGGGTTCATCCTGCCATAATTTTGAGAAAAAATCCATCGCTCCTTTATTAATTCCATCTATGTCCTCAACCAGGACACCCTCCTTGTTCTCAATAGAAAGGATTCGGTTGATGCTCCGTTTGGCTTTCATCGAGCAATGGAAAAATTTTGTGTTTCGATCCCCTGCTTTCAGCCAACCTTCCCTTGATTTCTACTTGAAAAAAATTTCCTCTCTTTTTAAAACTTTTGTGTATTTGTCCATTAAATCTTTTTCAATTTGAAAGTCAACCTCATCCATGCCATGCTCTATTAATTTATTGTTTAAGGCTGCTAGATCTGCTTCCAGTCCAGCCCTATCTTGGAAAATATTCCCAAAGTGGACTTTATTCCATTCCTTAAGCTTTTGCTTTAGATATCTGAGTTTTGAGAAAAAATGAAAGGATTCATTACCATCCTTCACCATTCCATTACTTTCTCCTAGAACCCTTCCTCCCTAAACCACATCATTTCAAATTTAAAAGGGCACCTAATTGGGATTCCATCTTGCTAGACTAGTAAAGAGATCAGATAATGATCCGAGCCCTTCAAGCCCAAAATTCTCCCCTCGTAAACCACAGGTTCGGTTTGCCATTCACCTACTAGAAAGATTCAGTCTAGTCTCTCTGCTATGTGGGAGAAACCCTTCCTTTGGTTCATCCATGAGAAGTGGCCCCCTTGGTCGGTACTTCCCATAGCTTGTTATCATGTAAAAATTGTTGAAAATCTGCCTGCATAGTGCCCAGGGCATGTGCCCCTCCCTTTTTGTCCCCCATGCTCAGAGTTGCATTGAAATCTCCTACCACCAATCTTACCTCTTCCCCCAGTGTGGCTAGAAAGGATGATATCTCCCTCCAGACTGCTATCTTCTCGTCCGTCTTCGTTGGTCTACATTGAAGAACCTGACACCTTCCTTGAGCGACAAAATAATGCAACCAAGCAACAAGCTGAACACACCGAGCATCAGGAAAATGATCAAAATGTTGAACCGAGCGATGAAGATCAAAATGAAGATCAGATTTGAACCTGTACTTGCTAAATATGTTAGAAGACACCATCCATAGGACTAGATCATTGGAGACAAAAGAGCAGGAATGAGAACAAGAAGTAAGTCACTTAACAATAGATGTTTAATTTGTGATTTTGAGCCCAAATCTGTTAATGTTGTGCTTAATAATAAAGAATGGGTTAGTGCAATGAATGAAGAGATTGAAAAATTTGAGAAGAATAAAACATGAACATTAGTACCTAGACTGAGTGACAAAAATGTCATTGGTACCAAATGGATTTTCAGAAACAAACTTAATGAGAATGGAGAAGTCACAAGGAACAAAGCAAGATTGGTATGCAAAGGGTATGCATAAGAAGGTATTGACTATGGAGAAACCTTTTCACCCGTTGCTAGACTAGAAGGAGTACGAATTCTACTTGCTTATGTTGCTTTTAAAGGATTTAAAGTATATCAAATGGATGTTAAATTTGCATTTTTAAATGGAATACTAGAAGAAGAGGTATACATTGAACAACCTGAAGGGTTTGTTGATCCTAACAAGAGGAACATGGTTTGTAAATTACACAAATCCTTGTATGGATTGAAACAAGCACCGAGAGCTTGGTATGAAAGACTTCACTCTTATCTCATTAGTATTGGATTTGTTAGAATAAGTGACAACAGTAATATGTATTTGAAAGGAGATACTGATGATAAGATTTTGATTGTTGAGATATTTGTTGATGATATCATATTTGGAGGTAATGATATGCTATGCAAGTCATTTGTTGATGAAATGAGAAAAGAATTTGAAATGTCAATGTTTGGAGAGACCAAATTTTTTCTTGGTATACAGATTCTACAACAGGATGAAGGCATCTACATCACACAATCCAAATACATTAAAGAAATACTGAAGATATTCAAGATGGAGGACTCCAAACCAGCTGGAACACCTATGGAAACCAGATGCAAATGGACAAAGGAAGACAATACAACCGAGGTAAACCAGACCCTACACTGATCTATGATTGGTAAACTAATGTATGTTGTACACACGAGACCTTATATAGCACATGCAGTTGGTATAGTTACAAGATTCTCTGCTAATCCTAATGAATCACACATGACTGTTGTTAAAATAATTTTGAGATATCTGAAGAATACCAAAGACTATGGTTTGTGGTAAAATAAAGAAGACAAATTTGAGCTACAAGTTTATACCGACGTTAATTGGGCTGGAAACATAGATGATAGAAAGAGTACTAGGCGAGGAGTATCCTTTGTGGGTGACAGACTTGTCACATGGATTAGTAAAAAGCAAGGATGCATATCTCAATCAACTATAGAAGCAGAATATGTAGTTGTTGTTGCAAATTGCTCTAACATTGCATGAATCAAGCAATTGCTCAAAGGTATGAATGAGAAAATTCTTGACCCAGTAATTATCTACTGTGATAATACAAGTGATATAAACATTTCAAAGAACCCTAAGATGCATGCTAAAACAAAGCACATATCTATTAAGTATCATTACTTAAGGGAACAAGTACAAGAGAAACATGTAATGATGGAATATGTACAATTCAAAGAACAACTAGAAGACATATTCACAAAACCATTGCCAAAAGATACATTTGAGTACCTGAGGAATATAGTAGGGGTTCTTCCCTTGTCTACTGGTCACTAAGATGACTTGGAGGTTGCATCAGCCTACACATTATCAAAAGACCAATCACGTTGATGCAAGATGAGATATGGACTGCAATGACATATCAGTACACGCAAGGTACTTATCTGACCCGCACACCAGAGATATTATTGGCTACTATAGAGTTGTATATTTTTTGTTTGGAATTGTTGTCAAAGGGAGAGGACGAATCAATGAAATATATCCATCAGTCAAAGGGAGAGAAAATATCAGAGAAAGAAAATTCAATAAAATGGAGAGAAAGATTCAATGAACTAACCATCCATCAAAGTGAAAGAATTGGAGAGAGTTAACACTGCATATCTACCCAGAAAAGGGAGAAGAGATTCTACAAGAAAGGGAGATACAAAATAATAAGACAAAACTGCTACACCTATCTATTGAAGGGAATGAAGAAAGGGAGAGTACTCAACAGAATCAAATCTGAGCTAGAAGAGATTACCGAGATTCAGATATTTGAATTGGTTATAGAATAATAAGTTTGGTATGATATGGCATATTTCATATTGTGTTGCCATCAATGCCAAAGGGAGAGATTGATGAACTATAACTGATTGAATGTTTGAAAATGATAAGTTGATGATCACCAAGCTACAAAAGTGAATGCAAGACATTAAATTAGTTAATGTATTGTATTATCATTGATGTCAACTTGATATGGTTTTTCATACACATATTTCATAAAATTGAAGATACAAAGAGATAAAGTTTATGTGGTCGGTAAAACATAAAAGTTATGTATACACCGAGTGACAAAGAACACTGACGGACATTGAACACCGAGCAGTTCACAGTGTATACCAAGCACCGCAATAATCGAGAAAGTGTTACCAAGCAAGAGCTATTTATCGAGCATAACTGAAGTTGTTACCGAGCACAGCTGGAGTTAATGACCGAGCTAACTGAAGTTGATGACCGATCAGAATTGAAGTTAAAGAACGAAAAAATTGCTTAGCTGGTAGAAGCTATATTTAGATTGATTGATTGATTGCTTTATTTTCAATGATCATTTAAACTAAAGAAAGAAGGAGATTTAAATCATGTTTTATTCACAGTTATCATGGAGAGATTTATAGAATAAAACTAAAGCATAGATTTACGGGATAAAGCAAGCATGGCAAGTTTTACAGATCAAGAAGTGATCAACGATAAAAACAAGGAGATTAAGCGACTAATCATATCTATAAAAAGAGATAAGGAATTCATTATAAGAAAGAGGAATGCTGAATATATTCTGATGAAGATAGAATTCTTCATGCAGATCTGATCATACAGGATGAAGAACAGAGCCAAGGAATTCTGCAAACACTGAGCAACAGTGGACAAAACATTCACCGAGGAGAACAAAGAAAGAGAGAAAAGGAATCGAAGAGCATATTGATCAGAGAGGTATTATTGGATTAACAATAGATCTGAATATCTACAAGTTAAAGTTATATTTTGAACAGATCATTTACTATATTAGTTTAACCGTTGATTCAGAAAATATCTTAACCGAGTGGGATTTAACAATCCTTATTGTATTGAGATACTCAAGAGTATCAAAAGGTTTTCTTGTTGACAACATAGTGAATGCTAGGTCAAAATAAAAACTGTTAGTTTTGAATCCTCTAACAAGGTCGCACTTAACAGTGTGTATTGTAACCTTTAACAGGATTGGCTCTTAACCGAGCTCACTTGAGAAGAGTGAAAATATTTTGGGTCACCGATTCCAAGTGGTTTTTCCCAATATTGGGTTTCCACGTTAAAATCTGTGTCAAATGTGTATTTATTTCATTGCATTGATATTTCATTTTACACATTATTGAAATTGGATTGGTCGGTAAACTCTAAGTTTATTTGTTGCTTCTTGGTAAAGTCTAGAAAAGATAAACAATATATCTTACCGAGCAGTTTATATTTGTTAAAATTACATATGACATACATCTTGATGGAATGAAAGATAACCGAGGATATTATGTTTGAGATATAATTTTTGGTTGGATCTTTTGGAATTATTGTTAAGGCATCTAAATTAGCCCCCCTCTCAGTTATTCTAACACAAGATAACATGATCACATATCCTTGGATACAAAATAACTAGATACCATCAAATAACATCATGTCACATTAGAGCTAGGTCATCATGCAAATATGATCATGACTGAAAGCATAAGTATAACCTATGATCTATGTCAACAATGATATCAGTAATGGAAAAGGAATGTATTGTAACTAGGTGCATCTCATAATGCCAATACAAAATCACAACACAGAGTAGTCACAAAAATACTTAAAAGAGTTTAGCTTGGATCAAAATAAAATAGGATAGAATGCACCATGAGAGACACTACATATAGATCAGGGGAACAAAGTCCTCAAAAGTAGAGACCCTAAAAGGTTAGAAATCCAAATTGAAGGCCATTATTTCTAGATTCATAGTACACATTCAAATATGAACCTTGATAGGGTGTAGGATATTCCTAGTCAACTAGAGTTCCATTGCCATAGATTTGAATTAGATTAATAAGCATTCACTAAAATATACATCGATTATTGCATAAATTTGCAAACACCTCTATCCTTTTTTTTATTGGTAGTATTTATTTAAGTACATATTAATTTCAATGCATATTAGATCTTTGTTTCTAAATTCAATCCTATATCTAGATTGATTGTAATTTTGACTGGTTTATAACATTATTATTTTGATATAAAAAAGAATCAATAACCACTCTACCATCTAAAATTAAACACAAATTCATACCTAGAAAGCTACCTATAAACCTTCCTCACTCTAATTATAAATATGAAATGAGGTGAACCCAAAAACATTGATTTGAAATCATCCCGAGGAAACACTCATCCACAACTTCTTGAACTATTCCACATCCACTTTATTAGTTCCTGCCAAGGCAAGAATACTTATGCATCCATGCATATTTTTTTCCTATTAATCTAATCAATCATAGTACTAAATTTAAAAATCTCAACAAAAACTCTATAGTTGACACTTTCTCACATGTTTCTATAATTTGAGAAACTATATTTTTCTCTTTTCCTATTGGCTTATAATGTGAACAGTTAGTGAACAAAATGAATTTCAATTTTACAAATAATAATAATTTTCTTCACAAATACCTTGTGAAGTGACATAAAGTTTTACATCATAATGACGTGTCAGTTCCATTTGTTATCCAAGTACATGTAGTTTTGATATATTTAATGTGCTAACTACTGTGTGACAAAGACACAAAAGGTTAACAATTATGAAAGACTCTTATCCAAAATCTAGAAAGATCTAAGATTTGTTACGTTTCATTGAAACCAAAATTGATAAATTAGTTTGGTCCTTAAAATTTTGTATGTCATTGTGCATAGTGCTTGTGAAATATCAATATCATCAACTTAATATTAAATGAGGATCGGCTAAGATCATCTTCGTTATCTTTCATCCTTTCAAACAATTTCAACCGTTCATTTGAGAGATTGAATCTCTCATGTCTTACAAAAAGGAACATCAAATCCACATAATAATTTGGTACAAGTTGAAGTAGCTGAAAACATTTATTTTAAAAGGAATTCTGACAAACTCGCCTCAATAATCACTGTGTAGTTCCATGGCGGTGAGAGACCAATGTATGCTTCTCCCAAAACCCACTGCCAACCCACGTGCCTTGCAATCTAACCACATCTTACATATACTCTTCCCAATTCTTGACTATTTTTACCCTTTTTGCCTCCTTCCCTCCCATCCGCTTCAGTGCCTACTTGTGCTTGACGAGTAATCGCATTCATTATGTAGGATTTGTGACAAGAAGAAAAATGGTGGATGTAGAGGCAATCAGAAAGGCATAGAGGGCCGACAGTCCTGCCTGCATTTTGGCCCTCAGAACCGCCACTCCTCCCAACGCAATTGAGCAGAGCGAATACCCTGACTATTACTTCCGCCTTACCAAAAACAAGCACAAGGTCGAGCTCAAGGATAAGTTCAAGAGAATGTGTAAGCCCCTATACAATATTTATATACTATGTTTCTTGTATTACATTTCTATGTGTTAATGGTTACGGGGAATTTTATGTTGCATGTGAGAAGTCGATGATAAGGACGGAGGAGATATTTGATGCAGGAGCATCTTGGGTCATTGGCAATCTTGCTCAACCAAAAAGATGTTTGTTTTGTTCTTTAGTATGTTTGAAGGCTGCTCGGGAAGTACTCTGTTGCTCGGTCATCCTTTGCTCGAGTTGTTTATTTTGGAGTTGGATCTGGTGGCTAACTTCTGCATTTAATTTTTGTGGCTTAATTATGTTGGGATCTCTCATTGGGATCTGTGTGGACCTAAATCTGGGTCTCACTTATGGATTTGAACATCGACCTCTCTGTTGGACTCTTGTATATATTTGTTCTATGTTCTTAGTTTGGGGGGCAGTTCTTCAGTAGGATTTGATATCAGTTTTAGAAGATAGAAGAAGAAGGATTGAATTATCTGTAAACAGGTGTGTGACCTCGCATGTGTGAAGATCAGATTGTAATTCATTAAATGTATATGGTCCAAAATGGGAAGGCCTTACAGCCCGACATGTAATGAGTTTGATCAATTAACAAAAAAGATCCCTGTTGTTTCTTCTCTCACTATGTTTTTGTTGCTTCCGTATTGTATTTGCAAGTTGGTTTGGTAGTTGGGAGAGCCTTTGGCCCCTTCTGCCATCCACCCTTGCGTCAATATTGAAGTAGAATCTCAACCTATGTGCTTACATGGCCCCCTCGCTGGAAGCTCGCTAGGACATGGTGGTCGTCGAAGTTCCCCATCTAGGAAAAGAGGCTACGGCGAAGGGGATAAAGGAACGAGGTCAACTTAAATCTAAGATTACCCACCTCCAGAGTAGAAGGATTCATCCCCTTCAACAAAGATTCTGTTTCCTTTGACTTTGTGTGTTCCGTCTTATTGATCTCATCTCATCTTTCATATATATCTTCCTGCACCTTCTGTGGCTAGTGCTCACCTTCGTTCTCCTTAACAGAGATATTGGAATCTGGGACTGGGACTGGGACTAAGAGACATTATTGTATTGTATTGTATTGTCAGCTGGTCATGTGGCTCCCTCCTTAAAATTTCCTATCTTGCAGTGGATGGGTGGAGTTCATTCCAGAAAAAGAAACACTGAATTCTATGTGATTCTTGTCTTCTCGGCACTCTCACTCTCACCCTCCTCAACATCCCATCTACCATTTTTCAGTTTCTCCTAAATGGCTTGCTTATGGCGAGTCTCATTTCTTCGATTAAGACTTGAGTGATGAACAAGATGTTAGAGTAATAAAGTGATTCCACTTATTATCTCTCTTTTACTTAAGCTAAACTTTAGGCATTTAATAATTAATTCTTATATTAATTATTATTATGCAACCTAGATTTTCCCTTTAGGGTTTCCCGTTTAGGGTTTTGGTATCCTTTTATAAGGATTCCCTCTTTGTAAATTATTCAATTCGATGGTTATTAATTAATTGAGGATGTTATT
>MU223164.1:1668524-1769350 GCA_018584345.1 Thuja plicata
TCTTTTATTAATTATTAATGTGCAACCTAGCTTTTTTAGGCTTTAGGGTTTTGTTCACCTTTATAGGTTGAACCTTGTAATTCTTTTTTCATTAATTCAGATTATAATTTTGCTCTCACATTTTGAGTAACTTCTGAGTTCTGTTTTTTCCTCCTTCTGCTTCTCTCTTGTAACAGGTTATTTGCATGCAGGTATTCTTGGCATTCTGTGGATTTGTATTTCTCAAATCCTACACAAGATAGTTTGATACAACACATTTATTCTTATTTATGCTCAAAAACCCCTCTGGATCATCTGATAAAATACCCGATATACGAGGGCGTGGGCGAGAGAGAAATAACAACAGAGTGGTGTTATGGCATACGCCTTCCTCTGTAATTCTCCCCATGTCATTGCCAAATTACTTACTAAAATTCTCACGCTTTTGACGCCTCCTGCTAAACTGATCGATAAGTACTTTCTTCACGTCCACTGCCAACACATCAATTGAAGGACTCGTAGAAAATTCTGCTTTCCACCTCCACTACTTTCTGTATGCGAGTAATCATTTTTACTGTATTGCTGTCAGATTTATGTACGAGTGGGTTAAATTAGGTTATTTAGATTCATTTCGAGGTTAGTGTGATTTCCTGTTGTTATTTCTATATGGGCATTTTTGATTTTAGGAGTATTGCTATGCGTATTTTTTTTTTAATTGTGTGGTTTGCTTTTTGGTACATTCCTGTGATGTATCCACAAGGTATAATATCTATTATATCTGATCTGACTTGAGTGAGCGAACATTCATATTATATTTCATATCTATTGTATCAAGTTCAAATTGACTTTACTTCCTTCAGATTGCATGGACCAAACAAAAAACCTCTAGGAGCATAATCAATGAGAAGCATGTTTATTGCTATGAGGCCCACCAATCAATCAATAAGCTAGCAACTGATCAATTAATTAATAGGGGTTACTCCACCAAGTAAATCACTAAGCTAGTGCTAGCAACAATAAGAATTTGATCCGAGTCATTCTTGCTACTAGTCACTTTGTCAATAATACTATACTACATTCGACTTTATAAATTACTGCATTCGATTTAATAAATTTATTGGCTTCTGTTATAGTTTACCACCAAGTGAATTTTAAGATTATGTATGTTACATATTTCTATACATGCTTCATTGACATCTAATCTTATTAAAATATTATAGTTAATGAATGTCATGTTGTCACATTTGCTACTCTAAAACATATTTCGTGTTCAAAAGAAACACTTCAATTGCAATAGTGTCTTACTCATTAACTTTCAACAAATACCATTTGGCTTAGGCAGGAACTTTGACATTTTGCTTCCTTATTACATAAGTCAACCTAGATATTGCTAGAGCTCCTTTTTTTACAATAATAAAATACTTTCAAAAAAATATTATATTTTCAATTTTTAATTATTAGCCTTGAAAAAAACCTTAGTACACTCCTAATACTTAAACATTAAGGTTTATCTTTGGTCGTAAAACACAGCTGAAACGACAATAAACGCTTAAACCCTAGAATCCCCGAAACGGCTAAATTCTGTGAAGCAGAGGGCATTTGGAGTTGCGGTGAAAATGGTGAAAGGTTCGTCAAGTATAGAGTTGCAGGGAGCGGAGCATTTTCGTCAGCGGATGGTTTTGTCTTCCTTGTCTGGCACTACAGTTCGTATTCAAAATATTCGCGCTGATGATGCATCCCCTGGCTTACGAACTTACGAGGTTTCCTTTCTCCGTCTTCTAGAGAAAATTAGTGATGGCTGTGCTGTGGAGATTAACGAAACAGGTAATAATCATCTTATCTCGTCAATTTCAAGTTTTTACATATACGGGATACAGCTACTTAACAATTGTTTGCAGGGACAAAGCTAAGATATAAGCCCGGTGTGCTTGTTGGTGGAAAATATTTGACGCATGATTGTGGCACCGCCAGGTCAATTGGCTACTTCTTGGAGCCTTTGATTGTTCTGGGACTTTTTGGCAAGACACCCCTTGCTATTACACTCAAAGGTATGGACATTAATCACTGGATTATCATCTTCCCTTGTAAGGATAATTCTTCTTATTGTCTTATGATCATACGTACAACCAATTACTATGGATTAGCTGACTAAAGAAGAGAACAAACAGAACAGCAAACTCACTCGATTAATTTATTCATCAACAAATTACAAATATATTGATGCAGAAGACTCAATGATCCTCCTAAAAAATAGATAATACATTTGACAGCAAACTGAAAATGGTTGACAACTAATTGTAACTGTTGACAACAAACTACAGAAGCAAACTAAGAAACTAACTGATCCTTATTGACACGTACATATGAGTTACATTTTCTAACATTCACTATTAATGAATAACTGAATTTTGATGAACTCCTAACATATCTCTACATAATCCAAACTGGGGATAAACTGTCTAGCAACATAAAACAAATAATTGAAAATACATTATGGAGAACTTGCTCTTTGAAATCAGTTCTAGGACCAGTTGAACATCTTCAAGCTACTCCTGATTACATATGTAGTTGTCTAGTTGGAATCCAATTCCCAACATCATTGAACACCATGAAGTGTCTCATCACCCTCGTAAAGCTATAATGTTGAACTTCCAGATTTCGGATCTCCTTTGAACTATTGGATGTCAATCCTCACATGTATGCCTTGCAACTCCAATGAGGTATAGTTTTTCTGATCCACAAGCGCCTTAGATTATTGAGCATCTTTCTGTTCTCTGCTGCACCCCTCTTTGTCTTCAAAATGTTGGCCTCTTTTAAACAGGACAAGTGCCTCATGTTCAATGAAATCATCATCACTGTTAACATCTGGTGGTTCGTCAACAACGACTATTTGTACTGATTCTTGATCTTTTATTTTGAGAAGATCACTTGAATGAATTTTACAATTAAGTGCAGTATGACCTAATTTCCTACAACAGTAACACTCAATTTTGCTCTTCCTTGACACTCTCTTTCCCATCCTTTTTTTTTGAATATAATGCAAGCTCTTGCTGAGTATCTCCTTTTAAATCTCATGTAGTTTCTCCCTTTTGTTCAACTAAGAGCACTGAAATCACATTTTCTAAAGTTGTGAAGGGGGATATCTAACTGAGAGTAAAAATAACATTGCTATATTTCAAAGGCAAAACATTTAACAAGATGGCTCTAGCATCCTCTTTATCCACCGCAACATTGACTTCAGCTAGTTGTTTAATGAGAGATTTCAGATTGTTTGTATGGTTACACATAGTAATTTCACCGGACATCTTGATTTTAAATAATTGCAGTTTTAGAGAGAACTTTGCATTTGTTGTTTTTGCTCCAAACAACTTATTTAATTCATCCAAGATTTCTTTAGATATTTTTTCTAGATCAACATGATGTAATTCTGAATTTGAAAGAGCAAGGCCAATAATGGACTTGTCTTTTTCATCTCTACTTTTCCATTCAATCTTTTTTTATTGTTGTCTTTGCTCCAAACAATAAATTTAATTCATCCCAGATTTCTTTAGACTACTTTTCTAGATCAACATGGTGTAATTCCAAATTCGAAAGAGCAAGGCCTTTAATGAACTTGGCTTTTTCAGCTCTACTTTAGCATCTGTAGGTACTACTTCTGTGCCATTCACTATACCCCTTAAATTTTAGTTCATCAATTGCATTTTGTATTTTCACCATGTGTGAAAATTATGGCCATAAATTTTTTGTAGAGGTGTTCCCGTTTTTCAAAAAGTCCCTTTTGAATGTTGTATGATCCTGCAGTGATTGGCAGCTCTTACGTGATACAGATCTTCCTTAAAAGATTCATGCCTGATATTTGTGATGTCCTCAAATTATGAGTACCCAAAATTTGCCCTAGATTACAATTTTTTTATAATTAGGGTTTAGAAATACCTTTTTGCTTTGATTGAGATCCTGCAAGCAGGTTAGAAATCATTTATAAACATAATTCATAATTAGACATTCTTGAGTTAGAATTAAACACATATTGAAAATGCAGATCAAATCAATAGATTGCTTGAATCAGGTTTAATGTGTCTCAATCATAGGGTGATAAAGTAGGATAACTTGACGAGGTGTCCTAATGACCCCCTACCCTAGGCCCAAAAGCGGATATATCATCCCTCTTGGCCTCATGTGGCCTGTGCCATCCATATGAGGTGGCGTACCAAGTGTAGTGCCCTATCACTGTTTCCCTCAGTCTTGTTACTTCTATCTTACCTTCAATGATTGAGCATCTCCATGCATTTTTTGACCATGATAGAGGTTACGAGGAATGCTCACAATGTGGTGTCCTGATAGTCCCTCCTTCCTAAGCCCAAAGGCAGTCCTTTTGTCTCACTTTGGCCCCATGGGACTCCTTAGTCACATACCGTGAGGTGGCGTGCTTAGAAGGTGACCTCATCACCGTTTACCCCAGTCTGTGATCCCCTCAATTTCCCTATCATGGCTGATTACAGCAGTCCAAAAAGTAGATACAGTATTTCAGACAACAAAACTCATGATAAAATATTCGCAGATTGCAATGCAATATAGATTAAATCAGAATTGTACATTTATCAGTAAATGAATCGCATAATATCATGATTCAGAACTGCATATATAATTCAATAAAGATAATCACAAATAGATTTCTAGTGTACTGTATGTGTCATATAATATCCACACCCAGATCGCAAGTCTGAGTTTAAAATTTGTTCTTTTCTTATGTGTCTTCTCCTTTTGATGATCTACTTTATAGTTGGTCCCTTCATAATTGAATTATGTCTCCCCTTTTATATCTTTATTATTTATACTTAAAGGGGATACGCACTTTCAATGTTATTGACCTTACACCCGTTCTTTATTATTCACTGTCAATAATCTAATTAAAATTTATTTAAACGCCTTTATTATACTAATCCGTTGTATACTAATGATTATTTCTTATTGCATAATTACTCCCTTTGACTGCTCCTTATTATTGCTCAGGCTAAGCAGTAGTAAGTTGATGCCATTCTTATTGCAATCTTTTTTTTAGGTCTCCGTTTCATTATTTTATATTCACTGAATGGTAACTTCTTGTCACAACGATCATAAGCATGGTATAGCAACATTCCTTTATATTTTGATATTGTTTGTTAATTTGCCATTATCAAACAAATCACAATTATTGTTAATTTAATGGGATCAGATGTTAAAGCAAAAATCAGAACGGTAAATTAAAACAAATCAAATGAAAAACACAAAAGACTCAACACAATTACCCTGGGAAAACCTCCTGATAGGAGGGGAAAAACCCAGCATCAAATAGATTATCTGTTATTGCCCTTCAAGATCAAATTACACAACTCACAGTTTGATGATTTGTTGAGGATCGTAGATCAACGAAGCAAATCAAAATATATCGCCATTCAAGGAAGTATTGCCAATGAAGTAGACCTCAGATCTGTTCTTAGATTGCTGCCCTAGATCAGAATGATGACCACTATTCAATCCTTGATATGAATCAGATCTGAAATGTCAGATGTATTATAACTCGCTGTCACAGTGTATGAATGCTGCCTTTAATATTTGCTGTGTATGCTTGCCCAGATGTGTATATATTGCAGTCTGAATATATATTGTATGCACGCCCAGATGTTGATGAACTAGACCAGATCTCAGTATCTCAGTCCTATATATATTCGCTGCTACACATAATGAAGTTGCCACCATGAATTCGCTGTCCAATATGATACTCAGATCATAAAGTCGCTGCCTTGGATTAGACTCGTGTTCGCTGTTTTGGATTAGATCAGATTGCTTGCTTGAAGGATTTGCTGACTCATGAATGGGATAGTTTGCATATCTTGAATCAGATCGCCTCTGTTATGTATTATATTTACAATAATCAAATCCTCATATATATGAGGTAGAACAATTACAATGCAAGGTCGGCCTCCAAGGCCGACCTTGAAATTACAATAAAACCTTTCATTTATATTGATGCCATAATTGGGCCCAACCCATAATTAATTCAATTTATATTATTTTAATTATTTTAATTCTCTAATTAAAATAACTACCATAAATAAATTATTTAATTCTCCAATTAAATAAATTTAATCTCTATTATTTAATTCTCTAATTAAATAATAAATTATTTAATTCTCCAATTAAATAATTTATTCTCACAATATATTATTTAATTCTCCAATTAAATAATTACTTCATCCAATCTCACAATTAAATATATTATCATTTAATTCTCCAATTAAATAATTAATTCATTATTTTAATTCTCCTAATTAAAATAATAAATTATTTAGCTTTTCAATTAAATAATT
The DNA here is from genome assembly GCA_018584345.1 of Thuja plicata. Classification (NCBI taxonomy): domain Eukaryota; kingdom Viridiplantae; phylum Streptophyta; class Pinopsida; order Cupressales; family Cupressaceae; genus Thuja; species Thuja plicata. The sequence continues at coordinate 1,674,851 of MU223164.1, forward strand.
AATCTCACAATAGATTATTTATTTAATTCCCCCAATTAAATAAATAATTAATCCATCCATGGTTTCAGATTATTGATGGGGTTGTGAAGGCATATTTCATTATGTCAGAAATTGTGAAGTCTCACTATCGTGAGACAATTTCTAATCAGAGTTGAAGAGCATACAAGCAATACTGAGAGGGGGGGGGGAGGGGGGTTGAATCAGTATTGTTGGAATTTGCCAACTTATCAAACCACAATTAACTAAGATATAGAATTGAATACAAACAAAAACAGAGACACCGAATTTTCTCGTGGAAAACCCTTTCGGGTGAAAAACCACGACATTAAAAAGCTTTCATTAATAAGAATGGGCACCAACCCTGATTACAAAGAGAGCACCAACTCTGAAGAACTGAAGCACCAACTTCAGATGATCGAGGCACCAACCCCAGCTGCAAGGACTCAAAAATTGCTGAAACTAAACTCAATTTCACACCAATCTTTTCTTCTCAAATCCAGCAACTCCACTCAATCACAAAGACTTCTCACGAAAATAAAACATTCTACCAATACTTCTCAAGGTTAAAAACAGAAAAATTAAATCTCCTAACACCCAACCATTTCAGAAGAATACTGCTCAGTCATACTTACAATTTTTCAATGCACAATTTACCTTCACCAGCTGTATACCCACAGACCAGTCCTGAACATTAACACACACAAAACATAGATAAATATATCTGCAGTATATTAAAGGAGAACGACACTCTGACCTTGAAGAAATGCACAACTTCTATCCTCTTGTCAAACACAAAAACTGTTTTTTAAAGACTTGACTCCTCAAACCACACACATATCTCTTCTCTTTAAGAATAGCTTCACACCACCACGCTGCAAAAATATGACTCTGTCACCCCTTTTTAATTCTCTCCATGATACACAATCAAAAGTTCCTGTCACAAAGACTGTTATCTGTAAAAATGCCAATTCCAAGTGCACCACACAAAATTATTAACGTTTCACAATTTTATTAATTCTAACTTCTGTTTTTCTGCTGAATACGTAACTGCACACCCAGACCTTATTTATCTTAGCATTAAAACCTTTTTGAAAAGTCTGTAGCTTGAATATGCTGGCTGCCCAGAATAGCTTCCACGGCTCATTAAAGGCAGAGTGCGTTATGAAATAATTGAGACACCTCATTTAAAAACCATACGGAACTCTAGACAAAAGATTCAATTCAGACTTTAACCTGCCATAGGCCTATAACCTTTTGTCTCTGAGGATTTTGTTGTATGTGCTCAATGCATTTGTTGAGACCTTCCTTAACCTCTTCATTGGGCCTCATTGTTCATGTGTTGGCTGGTTGAGATACTTGTTCCATCCGGATCAAATTTATGCTGAATGTCTTTACAGTTTCTCATTTTCCCTATAAAAATACTGGATTGCTGCCTTGGCCCTATCCAAGGCCTCATAAAGTAACCGATTGGTATTTTATAGGTATCAACCTGAAGAAAGTGGAAACTTGAGTAAATGTTTTTTAATTACGGTAAAAGTAAAACCCTAGCCAGCTGTGCAAACCTTCAAAAAATTGCAGATTTGTGTCCAAAAATGGTGGATTGTATCAAAAGGTTGCAGAAAACAACCATAAATAGGGTCGTTTTTGAAGAAGCATACCAAAAATCCCGAAAATGGCAGCCGTAATAGCAAGAAGAGGTTGCAGAAAATCGCGTCCATGAAATCAGAAAGGAGCCATGCGAAATACAGAAGAAGCCGTGCGGAATCAGAAAGAAGTTGAAGAATCCCGTCATTTTGCAGAGGAAGAGGCCGAAAATCAGTTCCAAAACAACACACGGGATTTGCCTTCCTCTTAAGGTTGCCTCTGGTCCTTTTGCTTGGACCTGAGGCCTCTTGGTTCTTATCTTGGTCCAGCTGAATAACCTGTTTCTTGAGCTGCCCCTTCTGCAGATCTTCCACTAGCCAGTTCATGGACTCAAAAGCGATCTTAATGCTTTTGTGGCTCTGATTGAGCACAGTCTGAAGAAAAACCTTTCCACTGTTGACCTTGTCCTCAAGACAAGACAAATTTGTCTCATAATCACTTTTCAGCTTATCAAGGGCAGCAGCCATCTTCTTCAAACAATCCTCAACCAAATTCTTCTCCTCCACAGTCCACAGACTCTGACAAAGCCCCATCATTCCGAGGAGTAATCCCAACAACATAATTCTGAAGAACATCCAGCTCACTGCCAAGAGCTCTCTTTTTAATCTTTAGTTCTTTTATCTAATGGAAAAGCCATTTGAAAAGAGCAAAAGAATCAATAGCGGTCTCCCTCGCCATGCCCAACATATAATAGAAATCCTCCCCATCAGGTTTAAAATGGCGGGAATTGAGCCTCAGCTCCAGTGAGGACTCAACTTTATCTGCACTTTGGGCAACCCTTTAGGACCGAGTGGCGCTAGCAATAGGGGAGGGAAACATTGGGATTTCCACACGGATCTCTTTGTCAGGGCCTTCCTCTTGCATCTTCTCCTTACCTTTCCCAAGCCGAGCATCTTGATTTTGACCATAGTACTGACAGCCGTAGGGGAGGGAAAAGCAACAGTCTCTTTAGCCACGACACTGACGCCAGGAGGGGAGGGCAAGAAGGCAATCTCCTTACTAGTTTGCTTCTCCCCAGAGGGTTTCTCCTTACCCTTTACAGACGTACTCACCAAAGATATAGGAGTGGTCTTGATATCAGTAGAGGGGACATAGTCCTCCTTCAAGTCTGTATCTTTTCCTCTCCCTTTGTTCTAGGGTTTAGCTTTAGACTTAGGGGTTTTCTTCACCTTAGAGGACGGCTCATACTCATCTTCCCCACATTGAGTATCCTCCTCATCATCAAAATCATCATCTGTCTCCCCTACAATAGTGTCTTCTCCCTCATAAATAGTGATAGGATTAGAGGGGGCGGGAAGGGCTTTATAATGTTAAAAAATGAGCACCAAGAGACCCTCATGGAGAATAGGGGTTTTGTCAGGATTCTTCCTATGGTCTTTGAAACTAGCCTTAAGAGACGGCCAAAGATAAAACAGGAATAGAAACCCTCACATTATGGCGAAAGTGATGTAACAACACAAAATGGTGCCCAAAAGCACGAGTGAAACAACCATCCAATGATGTAATTCATGAGCATGTTAAGGACCTGGCTCCATACCTTTTTCAGATTGGACGGCTTGTAGCTGGTCTTCTTTTCTCTGTTCTTCCCCATCTTCTCCCGTTTCTCATCTTTTTTAGGGAATCTTTGAATTGCATGGTATGAGTATTTGCGGTCCCTATAAAATTTAATACTGTCCGTAGGCAGACCGATCACCTTCGCCACCACATTCTCATCAATGCAAACCTTCCTCCCAAACAGAACAACACTCCCATCTTTCCAACTGAGGACAAATTGCTTTGTGACATTAGGGTCCTAGCCACGAAGTCGTTCAAGATACGGTGTAAGGCCGCCCTCCTTTAAGATATTCCAGACCTTGTGCTAAGTCTTGAGGCTCTCGCAATCAATGGGCTCAACTCTCCTGCAATCACCTCCCATTTCTAACAACACAAAGCCTTGATGCATAACACAAACTGAGAAAGGAAAAATGGAAATGAAGTTCAAAACAACCCACAATCCGTGTGAGATTAAATTGCTATCATGATCTGATGAGCTGTCCTCACGGCCAAGAGCTTTGGAAATTGCATACCGCCAAAAAATCACATTGCCAACTTTCATATCACAAGTACTAGTCATCAATAAAAATACATCTTCCACCTTTCACATTCCTCAAACGGTCCTACCTTAAGAGAGCGCTGACCTCAACATCCAAGGGGTCCTGCTTATGCCAAATCAGCTTTTCATTATTTTTACGTTTTAACCCCTATATTGGCGAACCATTCAGGCACCGAGTTGTCCTCATGAAAAGTATGAGAAACATAACAATTTTGGAAGGAAGAAAGAATGTCTTTGGACTTATTAATTTAGTTCTCCATAGTCCATGACGGTTTGTGCAAACCTTTGATGCAATTTATAATATTCTTCGAGTCTCCTTCAAACCAAACTTTATTATACCCGAGACTCTAAGCCAGCAAAAGGCCCTGATAAGCCCCGATGACTTCGGCGAGGTGGTTAGTCTGGCTACCCACTGGGAGCGCCACCGCCGAAATAGAAAAAAAACTTGAGTAAATGTTATATTACCTAAAATATTTTTAATTTAGAAAATTAAAATTAGTAAAATGTTGTAAATTACAAAAAAAAAAGAAAATCAAAGAATTGAAAATTCAAAGCTTGTAAGTTACCTCAAGGATCACTTTTGTGCTCTTAGTGAACACATCATCATCATCAAACAATTTTTTCATGGCATTTTCCCTTTTCTCATTTCTAGAATATGGGACTGTAAGCGTTGAGGGCTTTTAAACATTACTTAAAAGATGGTAGTGCTATTGCAATGTTCTAGAATGGGATATAATTTGTAGCAAATTGGACAACTCCTAACTGCACAAGTTCCTTTCCTTTGGCATGGTCTTTCATCAAGCTAAGCATCCATGTGTGATTGTAGAATTTATTAATAATGTTCCTTTCAGATTCAACCACATATTTCACCCATTCCTCACCCATTCCATTTCTCAACGCCCTCAAGCATGTGACTGATGCAAGGATATGCATTCTTGGAAAATCCCCTACTGCTACATATCTTGTTGCATTGTCAATTACAACTTGGACAACATTCTCAATGCTCACTTCTAACTTTCTAAGATCCCCTTCAAACAGATTACACTAAGTCTCACATTCTTCATTTCATGTGAGACATCTTCTCTCTTTGGTGACACAAGTGTTGCCACTAGAAGCCTTAAAAAAGTCTATTAATACTCAAATCCTGCCATGCATCAACCCATGAAACAAAAATTGTGAACTTTCTTGTGAGACATTCTTTTTTGCTCTTCTGTTGTCTCCTTTATGTTTTTAATGCCAATTCTTGCAAGTCCTCACTGAATCACAAAGAATTGGTGTCTTAAAATCCTGTGCAGGCCATGGTGAATGCACTTATCATTTGTTTGCGATATGTTATTCCTGTCATACTGAAAGGTATGCCATTGTAGAACCAAAAAATAGTAGCTCATTCTTGCATAATGGTGCTCTCTTGGCAAGCAGTGCTTTGGAGAGAAGGTTGTGTGTGATGAATGTTGTGAGGAATATAGAGGTCTGGCGAATTACACCAGCTTGCACTCTCTTCAGTGGATGAAGGGTGAATTTATAGGGCAATGGAAGAACCTCTTTCTGATCCAGTGGGAATTCCAGCTGCAATTGCTTCCCATGTCAGCTTCCCTTGTCATTTCTTTCCCAGAACTAGAATGAAGGGAATTTATCTCTCACACTGCTTCTCTCTTTAGTCTTTAATTGTTTGCACAACTTTACATCTTAGCTAGGGATTTGTGTGAGGGTGGCATTTGAGATGATTGATTAATACAGAATATTGTAAGTCATTGTGCCTTTTTCGTATCTAGTATGCAATGATTCCAAGTAGGATCCTTGCTGCCTTGCATGGTGCCTTTCTCCTAGTGAATGCCATTCTTTCATAGTGCACTGCAAATGTAGAGAATGAAAAATAAGGAGTTGACAATAGAAAAGAAAAAGAAAAAGAAAAAACTGAAAAAGTGCTAAGGAAGTACCATAGTTTGCAGGCTCAGACTTGGAGAGTACTCGGCAAGCCCAAAATTTTCAACTCGGTAGAAACTTGGTAAATACTTGGCACAAACTCAGTAACTTAGAGAGTACTAAAAATTGAAATCTCTTAAAGAAACATATATTTTTTGTAAAATTCAATTACAAAATGTGTTAAATTAAAAATTGACATCTTGAAATAAAAAATGCATAGTTATATAGCAAAAACAACTTGTGAGAAACAGATTTTAACCAGTGTTTTACCTGCGTCGGCATTTTTACCCATGTTTTTTTGCGTCCTTAAAAAAACGAGTTAAACTTGTGAAAACTTGCCCAGCAAAAAAAATCGAGAGTACTCAGCAACTCAGAGAGTACTTGCAGAGTTTGCAAACTATGGGAAGTACCTCTCACGAACTTCTGCATGTGTTTGAGTTGAAACCCAAATGTACAAATGGGAGATTTTCAATTTCCGAGGGCTTTTGGCACCTCCAGCTGCTTTTTCATACTTTTGCCAAGGTGTACCATGGACCCAGCAAGTACTCACTTGAAAGTTTGAAACTTATGTCTGTGGACTGTGGGTGAATTAATCTACTGCTAAATAGACATCCGAGTAATCACTTGAGTTTTTATACTATGGCCAATGTATGTTTTCAACCTGAACCAACTATGCATTTTGAATCCCATTTTCCTTTGATATGACCTCTTACTTGTCTTGAGTGAATTATAGGCGATTTAAAATAAAGTTGTTTATATGTGGCCACTGTGAGAAAGATATTAATTTGTGGTGGAACTGCTAAGAAAAGTTATGGTGTTGTACACGGGATTGCTAGATTGAGATGGTCCTATCCATAAGTTATATGTATTTGTCTATCGCAGTAGACATTAAATTTGAACTAAAGTTCTCCTGAAGTTGGTCAACACAGGATCACTTACTGTGAAAGAACTATATGTTGCTTTTCTGTCGATAAGCTGTCTGTTTCATTGCAGGAATTACAAATGATGATAAGGACCCATGTGTAGATACTTTCCGGACTACAACATTGCCCATTCTAAAGCAATTTGGCATTCCTTTGGAGGACTTGGAATTGAAAATTGTTAGTAGAGGGGCACCTCCTAATGGAGGTGGAGAAGTGCGCCTAAAAGTTCCAATAGTGCAAAATAGTTTGACAGTAAGTTATAATTTTGTACATGGGTATCACATGAAGGATGAAATATGATTTTATTACTCTTTTATATGTTCTCAATCTAGACTTATTGACTCAATTGATTTTGTAGCCTGTGACATGGGTTGATGAGGGTATGGTAAAACGAATCCGAGGAGTAGCTTATTCTACAAGAATATCCCCTCAAATGGCTAATCGCATGGTAGATGCTTCTCGTGCTATTCTGAACCGACTGTTGCCAGATGTTTATATTTTCACGGATCATTATTCAGGCCAGCTTTCAGGGAGGTAAGATGCATGCCAAATTTTGGAACATTGCATTCTTTAATGGTTATTATTTTGTGGCCACGTGAACATGTAAAAATCTTGGAAAGATTATATTTAATGTCCGAGCAGCATAGCATCTTGACATTTTGGATGTCATAGAAGCCATTATAAAAATGATATAGAAATCACTATCTGGCCATTTTACTGTAACTGCATACTCATAATTTTGTAGTGTATATTTTTAGAGTATGAAGATTTGCAACTTATCACATAATAGGGTTAATTATGTTTGGTAATCGGCAAGGCCGTGAAACAAGGATCGTGTGTAATCTTATGCCTTCTTTCCTTTTTGTTATGGTTCACTATGAATCGCTTTCACTCTGGCTTTTATGTAAGTCATTCAATCCTGGTCCATGTTGGTAACTGTTCATGATGAAATTACTCATTATCCTTTGAAACCTATGTTACCCCAAGTTTCTGGGATAGGGACGGTGGTACAAGTTTTGGGGATGGGGACGGGGACGGGGATGGTAGGGAGGCTATTTTTAGGGGACAAGGGACAACTATTAAAATTCTAGGGAAAATTTATAAAATATAGAAAATTTCAAATATGCATTGATAAGGCAAACATCATATACATCATAGAACCTTAACACATAATATTTAGAGGTCACTTGAGATTTTCATTTCATAGAAAGCGGCAAACAAATTAAGTTTTAACAAAATTTAATTGCTTTCATTGACAATGTGCATATATATTATATACATAATATAACAAAATTCCCAAAGCCTGTGAGTTTCAACTACAAAATGACAAAAATAGAGAAATGTTCACCTGTCCGTAATCAGCATCTCCTAATACTGCATCAAAATTGGAGTCTGAGTCGCTGCTACTATGAGAGGCTGTCTCATCTTGATCCAGTGGAACTCAAGCAATATATCATGTGCTCTTCATCATCAACATGTGTAGTATCTCTGGGATCAACAAGCCCAATGTGTAGCTGGAGTTTGACAATACTAAAAAGTCTGTCAATTTAAAGTCCCCTTCCAAATTGTTCTAGAATCACAATGGCAACAAGTTAGGGTTAGGGTTACATCTTTACCAAGTAAAAAAACTCCTTGAAACAATATGGTTTTGGATTTAGATCCTGCAACCATAAGCAAGGGAACATATACATATATATACTTCCAACTATTAAGTTAGATAATTGTACATAATATTCAGACAATACCTATATTACCATTCAAACACTTTAGGGTTTGGGGGAAGAAGCGTGATAGGTCCGCCCGAACCCATCTTGCATTAAGCCCAACAGTGGACACTCACCCACCTGGCAACATGGACATCCACTTGGGGTGGTCTACTTGGTGGGGTGCTTGTATTTGCTTTCCCCATCTATGCCTCATCCCCTTAAAGTCAATAGCCATCATTGTAGAGTCGGAGAGGAGATCGTAATGGGGGCTTCTTGATCGTCCTATTTAAGCCCAAGAGCGGATCTTTTCCCTCTTGGCCCCAGGGGCATGCAACATGGACATCCCCTCAGGGTTGCCTACTTAGATGGCAACCTTATAATTCCCCTCTTCCTCACACCTACTTCCTTCCATACAAGATGGGGGTCTCAAACGGATTTATAACAGACATGCATTTAATATCTATTCATAAATGTTTGTGTGTGTGTCTATATATATATATATACAAGATAATTGTTGACAAATAATATATAAGCAATATTTATACCACAAAAGCAATTATTATGATTATGAGGTGCTGGTAATAATAGTCATGAGATGATCAGAAATCTGCTTTATTTCTGTGCTCGATCTGGAAGTTATCTTCCTCTTTTGAATGTTGTCCTCCTATTTGATGAATGCAATTTTTGTTTGTATCCGATGATGCTTATTCCTTGGAGGTCGATCTTCATTTATAACCCCTCACCGAGTGAAGAGGCATGTCTCTTCTTATTAGTAATTGTCCTTTGCCTTTGCGTCCTTTAATCCTTCATCCATCGCACCTCTTAGAATTACTTTGCATTAACTAATCAGTAATCTCCCATGATCATTAATCCTTCATTCGCTTGTTAATTGCTGGTGTATATCTTCGATTAGGAAAATCGTTAGGTTTTGGCTCAAGATAATTTTCCTTTCTGTGGTAGGGTTGTGACAGTCGATCCTGAAGCCGCAAGGCACTATGCATAGCTGCCAACTTCTCCAATTGTCTAAAGGTAAATGTATTTCTCTCGACTGACTGGATGAAGCTATATGTAGACCAATTCCTCTTTGCAGCAGAGGAATTAGCAACTTGTGAAAGGAGCAACTATGTCTGCAAAGAATGAAAACAACTTAGTAAATTTCTAAGTTAGAAACATAGAAACAATAAAAAATAAAAAATCAGAAATTTAATAATAAAACCAGCCATTGAAGAGAAAACACCTTTTAAAATATTAATCAATCTATGAGAAAGTGTCTTTGCCACGATTTTGTAAGATATATAGTAAGCAATGTAATAGGTCTCCAGTTTTTGATCGAAGAAATATCACCATCTTTTGGGATTAACTTGATGATACCTCTATTTATACCTTTGCCAAGAGACCCTTTCTCAAAGGCCTTCTAATAGAGCTCCAATAAGTCTTCTCCAATCCACTCAATGTTCCTTCAGTAGAATTCAATGTGTAGACCATCACTCAAGGAAATTGATTGTATTAATGATCTCTTCCTTTGTAACGCCCCTACTCAGATTTAAGGTATCTTCTTCATTGATTTTTCTTGGGACCACTTTTTAACAAAAGTTTCTCGCCTCCTTACATTGATTGTTATCTTTAGAGGAAAATAGACATTGATAGAAGGATTGAAATGCCACCTCCATAAACCTGATGTCACTAGACACCGTTCCTCCATGGCCGGTTGGACCAATTCTTTCTCAATTTGGCTTTGCTCTGAGCACATTGAAAAAAAATACTTTGAACCTCTATCTCCTTCTTTGATCCAATTAATTCATGTTTTGACTGTGGCGCTTTGACCTTTATAATTCTGTAGTCTTTTGAGAAGATTATTGGATTTAATTAAACTATCAAGCAGCCCTTGATCATCCTTATTTTGCTGCAGCTGACCTTTGGCCTTCAAGACCTCCTTGAGCAGTTCCTCAATTCTTCTGTCTATAGTTTTCCTCTTACCCACAATTTCAAAACTATCATTCCAAGCAGAGATCAGGTATTTCCATCTCTTGATAACAGAGTCTTCTCTACAACAATTCTTAATATTAGTGACAGTTCTGGTCCCTCCTAAACATTTCTGATCGTTAAGCAGGGAGGCATTCAGTTTGAACATATTAGGCCCCTTACCCTCCCTGCATTAACATACCCAATTGAAATGGTGGCTTTGATTGGTGAACGCTCTGACATGATAGCAGAAATGACCTGGACTGGGTTATTATTATTATCTTTCAGAAAGGTGCAAACATCTTTAGTAACATAAATCTATCAAGTCTAGAATATTCTCTTTTTCCTTGGCTGTGATTATTGCACCAATTGGATCAAATCTGCTTGTTTCTGCGTCTTCCTCTTTCAAGAGCATCCACAAGGTTGTGAATTCTTTCTGTTCTGGACCAGAAATATAGTTCATCGCCTTTCCAGCGATTTTTCTTGCCCCCAATTTTGCCCGCTTTGTATTCAATCATATTGAAGCACCCCCCAATGATTTAAGAAGTTTTTGACAACCAGTGAGCCATCCAAGACCACAAGGAACACCTTTGTCTCTATAATCATTGGGGTTATAAATGGAGTAGATGCCCAATTTACAATTATATTTTTCTGAAGTTACCCATACCAGTCTATTGCATGGAGAATATCCACTTTCAACCACAAACTGCATCCATTTATTGTTAATTAAGATACTAGTGCTATCTTTGCCTTTATCATACATATTGTGAAAAGCCTTACAGTTCTTCTAGACAAATTTTAGAACACAATTTAATTGAAATCTAACTGACTTGACTTCATGAACACAAGGAGAATCAAGATCAGATCTATCATTATAAAAAATTGAGAATATATTTTTTGTCATGGGACTCCAGTCCCATATCATTCCGACTGACACCTTTAATAATCATTGAGAGTTTTCATTACTTACCCCACACTTTTGGTTGTAGTATAACCTATCAAAAAGTTTTGGCATTTTTTCTTTGCTTTCCTTGACAGGTTTCTTACCATTTGATTCTTGCTCTCCTTGTTTCCTCTTTTTCATATATTCTTTAGAAGACATCTCTTCAATTTCATCCATTTCTATATCACTTTTTGAGAATAGAGGATTACTACAGTCTAAGCAGTGAAACATGGGGACACGTTTCCCCCCTAAAGCCTCGCGTTTCCGAGACAGTGACATCTCCGAGACTTGGGACAGGGTGGGGGCGTCCCCCGCTGTCCCTCCAGTGACACCGGGACATTTGGAGACAGCGGAGATGGCCAAGAGTCACTGGGATGCCCATGAGTTACTCAAGCATCTTGGGGACGCCCAGGAGTCCCTTGAGTGTCTCGGGGACTTCTAGAAGTCTCCTGTCCCCAGATGTCTCAAAAGTGTTTTTTTTTAATGTTTGCAAGCAAAACTATAATATATATATATGTGGCTACTTGAAGGATATTTTCAGATCATTTGCAAACCTATGCGCAATTTATGAGAGTTTGTAGCTGCCATTGCATACATTATTGCTGATTACACTGGCTACCTTAAATAACAATCAGAACCAGGGTTTCTATGTTTAGTGTTTCTCCGTTTATTTCTATTGTCATATATATCCAACAATTCATTACCCAATTCCATTTTCATACATTGTTAATGTTAAAGAAAAAATAGATTTATAGCAAGAAATGGAAATTGAAGACGATTTAAGTTTTCACTAACATATGTCTTTCATTTGAGGTATGCAGCAGATATAAGACTTATGGAATTCAAGATAATTTCACAAGTATAATATTACAAAGAAAATAATGATAGAAACTTATCTCTGAATTATATTTTCTGACTGAGTATGAAAAGACTTCCCATTCGAATGCTGTATATGCTTGTCATCTTTCGTTTTATGAGAATAGTCTATATATAAGAGGGGAGCCATGTTGATAGATGGACACGTCTCCACGTGTGGAGACATGTCTCCCTGCAGTATCCTCCCTTATGTGCACCGATTCATAACCGATATTGATCGTTGTGAATAGAAACTAATAAGACTGATATTAGTCGGTGTAAAATACGTTTAGACAACCCGATGATAACCGGTATCCACATCAATGTTAAGACAATAACAATATACCGATCCTAATCGGTAATATAATGATCAGTATCGATTCCTCTTAATCGATTAATATATTCGATCATTATATATATTCGATCTATAAATATAACTCAATATAATTTGATTTATTAATAATATGAGAAGAGATAAAATTTAATTTAATATAATTATATATATATATATATATATATATATATAATAATGATATCAATTATTATTATATATATTGGTATATATATGCGCATGCATTGTTCAATCTATTCTCATAATATAATATTTATTTATCTGATCAAAACTACAAACATCAACAATTAATTTCAATGTATAAGGGGCTCATATAATCAGGGGTAAATGACAGTAGTAGCGTACATAAAATATCAGTCATTATCAGCAGTCATATCTGACATATTTGACACATACAAATTTATATTTTAGTATTTAGTATTTGCTATTTTACTAATTTGCCAAGTTTGTTTGAAATGTCATTCTTATACATCTATTCGTAACTATTTTTTCAAGTGCTATATGTATATCAGCACCGCACCGCCCCCCGCTGTCCACCCATTGTCCCCCCGCTGTCCCAAAACTTAAGGCCCTTTGTACCCCCGTCCCCGAATCCCATCCTGCTGTCCCCAACAGGCGGTGGAACACTGAATCCAAGACAATCTTTTGCCTTTAAGGGTTATTATTATTCCCAGAATTACTTAGATCCCTCAAAGATTCCGTGTTTGGTAGCATTCAGGGGACTTCAGCTGTTTTTTTGTCTCAAAATCAGTTCTGGCTTTTATTTTCTCCAGGGCTAACCACTGAGCATTTCTTTTTAAGGGTTTTTCAGTTTCTTTTCTAGTCCTGGACTGGTCATGAGCACTGGTATGCTTATAATCACTTTTAACTTTCAAAACAACATAATCCCCCCCAATAGTAGGTCTAATATTGGAGGAGACATATCTCTACTCAGCATAAGCTCTCTCAGAGGGTCCACTGTTTTTGGGGATCATTTCTTCCTTTCCAATTCACTGTTATTCTTATCTTGTTTGCCATGATTTTTGTTATTCATAGGCTAATTATTATCATATTTCTTGTCATTTTTATCTACCTTATTATTTTTATCAGAAGATTCCTTAACCAAAATTTCCTCTTTCTTAAAGCTTTATCAAAAAACTTTGGAATTTTAGGGCAGTACTTTTTTAGTGTCCGTTCTTTTTACGCAAGAAATGAGCATTTATATTGTGTAATAGCTCAATTGAACACTTTATTGGCTCTAATTTGCATAGTTAGAACATCCGAAATTTCAACATCAGGAGTTAAAGAAATTAGAACTTTGACATTCAAATGAGGCAGACTAACTGTAGTTTCTTCAAATTGTAAAATGAATTCCATAGTTGTGGGACTACATTTTAACCTATAGCCAATGAGGTGAAGAGTTTGCAGCAACCTCTTCAGGCCTTGATTTAGCAGGCCAAGGGATCACTTTAAAGACCAACTGCCCTAATTTTTTTAACAACTCTTTCTTGCATAGCGTGAGATAAAAAAAATAACAAAAACCGCTCTGCAACATTTTACGAAAATTGACATAAATCTCCATTTTCCTTCCCAAGACATTATTCAAGCTAGTCATCAAAGGATTTTCTAGACGGCATGAAATAATTGTCAAGACAGACAAAAAAATGACAATATTTTTAAGCCTTTGTTTTTTCATTTCTTACAGCTTTTAATATCTCAGTATTCAGAGCAATGGAGGGCACCTCTGGCAAAATCAAGCTCCTTACCATTTTTTCCTCCTTTGGGCTCTCCAGTTTTGAAGTCGCTGATTGCTCCCATGCCATTTCCTTCAAGCTCCATCCTCCCTCCATTTTCTGCAACTATTAATATTGCCAACTCAAAGACTTCCCCTTCTGTGTCATCCACAACCTCTTTGTAGGAAGGTTTCTCTTTACTCGCAGACACAACTGCGTCACCTTCCTTTTCCACAGATAGTAACTATCTCACATTCTTTATCCTGACAAATTCCAAAGTTTTTGCTATGAATCGGCTATAAATTTTCAGAATCTGCCACCTCCATCTATCTCATCCGACTTGACTCTAATAATCACTGATACGAGAGGAAAACCACCATTGGCTTTCCAACATAAAAAAGAACACACCCATGCACACACAAAACCTAATAAACACCACATGCCACACATGCCCCAAGGTCCTACAGAAGATTGACCGTATTCACAGGCAGCAGTCAGACTATATGTGGGAAAAGTAGAACCAAACCACAACACAAAATAATAAAAAAATAAAAAACTAACGTGAGCTTCTTTTAGTGAGAATATGAGCTCTAGAGAGCAGCAAAGGAGGATGACCATACGAGTAACGATTTCCTCCCTCTTCAGAGCTCCTATTCTATTCCTCCTTCAGTGTTTCTACAACTTTGTAGATTATTCAACCTATATACCTAGGGTATTGTTATTAGTAGTGACATAATTTCTGCGAAGACTTCTTTTAGGTATCTTCTGCTGAGCTGTTTGATTTGCTAGCTCTTGATGAGCAATCTCATTTGATTCTTACATCAACTGATACTAGAGAGATCATTATCACTCTGTCTAGCATTCCATCTTCTTTCCTTCATGGGTGCAGTACTCTTCTTTAGATTCTATTGAGGAAGCTATCACTGATTAGTTCACTGCCCAAGAGGTTCTTTCAATGCCCCAAGAGGTTCTTTCAATGCCTCTAGTCTGAGGATACAGCAGTTTCATTCTCAGTAGAAGAACCTTGTGCTTCCTAAATCCACCCATTCCAAGCAGAATGCCTAAGTGGTACACTGTTACATTGGAGGATGTTGTTTTCGTTCATTAGGATCTTGTTGAGACACATGGTAGCACTTGATCAGGGACACATTAAATACTCATAGCTCAGCATTCTAATCTCATCCCTTATCAGCCCATTGGGAGGAGATGATGCAACAAGAGTATAACACAGTTTTGCAGAATGATACTAGGGACCTTCATCCATTGTATGGCATTCAGTCATCCATTGTATCATTTATAGAATCGCGTGGATGGTATAGTTGTTGCTAGTTAGGGGCTTGTTTTTTGTATCTTTTCGTTAACCCTTGACCAATCCTAAGTTTTTGAGTCATTGCTTTGTTATGATTTCATTAATTCATTAACCTTTTTTTATCATCTCACGAGCTTTGAGCTCTTTCTAGTCAAGGTCTTTTACTTTTTTATATGCTTGTTTAACTATAGTTATCGGAAGTTGTTCTACTATTTTCATTTTCCTTCATTATTGCAACACGTTCTCTCACAAAAAATTCAATGCTAAAATCTAAAAAGAAATATTTTTGGGAAGTTTTGTTTATGACATTCTGATAGCTCTCTTTTGTGTCTAAATCAAGATTTGTCTTGGTTCCTGATTTGATCGTATAATCTGTTGTGAAGATCTCCAGGGTATGGCATATCATTAGTGGCTGAGACTACTACTGGTTGTCTTATATCAGCAGAGTGTGCTGCCAATCACACAATAAGTGAAGAAAGTGGAGATATTTCTGATGCAGAGAACCAAAAAGCCCCAATGCTTCCTGAAGATATTGGTTCACAAGGTGCAATGATGCTCCTTGAAGAAATCAAGAAGGGTGGCGTGGTAGATTCAACACACCAGGTAATACATTTCTTTTTAGGTTTTTTCTGTCTAATAGCTATAGCGTGCACAATTGTATAAATTTCTCCAACAATGTGGCTTTCTAGAGTGATAGTTTGGTGTTAATTGCAGGGTTTACTATTTCTTCTTTGTGCATTATGCCCAGAGGATGTTTCAAAAGTGCGTGTTGGGAAACTCTCTGCTTATGGTATAAAAACATTGCGTCACATCAAGGATTTTCTTGGCATTCAGTTTAATATCAAGCCAGATCCAACAACAGGCACCGTAATTTTGACATGTATTGGTAGTGGTTACAAGAATCTCTCGCGTAAAGTCTCTTAGCCTTAGCTGCAATCTTGTTGTATTATTAATGAGGCATATTGTGTTCAACATCCATGTGGGCCAGAAAAAGTGCAACGATGGTAAGTCTCCTGTGGTGATTTTTCAGCAGTTTTGTTTGAGCTGGAAATTATCCTCCCATGTTTTATAACAATTCCCCTTTCAAATGCCTAAAAGCAGAAAAAGAGAAAGTGCAATATTTGTTCTTCATACCTTTTTAACTAGGTTTCTAGTTGGGGACGTGATATTTCTTTGGTCTTTCCTGGTCTATATGTCTTTATTTGAGGTAAAATTTGCATATGAGAGATCTTAATCAGAACTTACCTCATTACTTGTCTATCTGAAATTCAAATTTATAAACTAATTTGATATTTTTCTAAACATATAGAGTTTCCTTGGACTATACCTCTCAATATTTTTTTAAATATCTACCTAAAATATTATTGGAGTTAGGAATATAAAATATTATAATAAGCTATAGGCCATTGCATACAAAATGCTAAGAAGTCACAATCTTGTTAGATATTGATGCAAAAATAAGCAAGTGATCCAAGTGAGTTGGTGGCAGGAAAATGGCAAAATATGGTTTCTATTTTGATTTTGAACTGGTAGGGCTCAAGACTGTACACGCTTTTATGTGATCATTATTTTTAAATAAATGCAGCTAAAAACATTTGGATAAGACAACTTATAGAAAAACAATTACATGTCAAATCTGATAAAACCAAAGCAAAGATTCTTTAGCAATTTCAACAGGAAAACAATATATAAATAGATGGCCTAGAGTAAAATGGACTTTTTAATAATTAGAAGGATGCAGGTTATGATACATAGCAATGGTGTTAGCAGTAAACATAATATTATAAAAAATGACAGATATTTAAACTTTAAAATGCTAATATCTAATATTAACATAATATTCTAATACAAGCAGTATAGATTTTTTTTGGTCTAAATATGTAGTAAATAAAGTAGTTTAAAAGTAATATAAAATGATATATAAATAAATAAATGATACAAAATGATTTCTAAATAAATAAAATAGTTCCAAATTATATCTTTGAATGTGTTTTAGATGATGTATTTAAGATACTTATACTAGTTTGTATAATTGTAAAATTTATTTCAATTCTAAAGTAAAATAGTTTAATTTATTATATTTTTATTTATATTAATAAATATTCCTAAAATTACTTCAAGTAATTAAAAAAAACTCAATCTTCTATAAACTTTGGAAAAATGAAATGATATATATTAGGAAATAAGAGTTATAAAAAAAACAAAGAAAAAATAAATATTGGTAGTTAGTAGGTCTAGATGTGATGGTTGTATAGTTATAGGTATTGTGAAGGAGATGTTGGATGAGTTGTCTAAATTTATACATAATTATTCTAATATATTTTCAGATTGTATATGCATTAATTGAAATCACAGGACAATCTTGGATGAGTTGTCTAAATTTATACATAATTATTCTAATATATTTTCAGATTGTATATCTTTTAATTGAAATCACAAGACATCTTTTAATAAATGAATGATAATGGTTTGTTTGACAAGTCAAATTTTAAGGCTTATTGGTAAATAAGATTTGTTTGTTTGTAGGTTAATTAAGAACCATAATTCCAAACCATAAGTAATGGTTAGAGGTAAATTATGTTTTAAATTCTAATATCATAGGAAAAACCAATCCAAAAAGATAAAATACGATATTAAATTAACAATCTAGTTGCATAAAACCTTTTTGATTGGCTTTTGATACGGTTCATTTGAATGTCTCTGCATTGCTCCCTCGTGGGGGTTTGTTGGGGTCCAACAATGCCTTAACAAATGCAATGACTATTGCTTCCATCGGCTCCCTTTCATATTTGAACCAGCTTGTTTGTGGATTAGGGTCATCTATGGGTGTGTTGGGTGCTTCCCCATTGGTTGGTGTTCCATCTTTGGCCCTGAATGGTTTGGCTCTTGATATTGCTCTTGGGTCTACTGGTGGTAGGGTTTTTGTGTTAAATAATAGCTTCGATATGATTGACTTATATATATATATATAATTAATTATTATCATATTCGATAAATGCTTGATTACATACTTTATATTAATATAAAGTAAATTGGATTATGTATATTCGACAAGGTTGTTATATCGACCTTAGTCGATGCCTTACATAGATTATATGAGTTACGATAACTATCGTATGATAGTTATCGTAACACATATATTAATGTGTTACGATAACTATCATATGATAGTTATACGTAACACATGAGTGTTATGCAAACAACACTTTACTTTGTGGATAATCGACATATACAAAACAACATGTCTATGTAAAGACATGACCGTACGTGGCATAAGCCACATACAGTCATGTCTTTACATAGACATGACTGTTATGTTTTATATTTATATATCTTCGTATATGTTGTGGAAACATATCTATTACAGAGTTCATATTACTACTACAACATATATGAAGAACATGCATTTGTATTTATAATTCAGTAAATATTCAGAAGTATATATTGTGAACAAATAGCTTATTAGATTCTCTCTATTAAAGATCTCTATACATATATAAGATCAATCACAATGGTAATCTATTTCACTACAACACTCATATATATTCTCTATAGGACGATCTTGTTTCCACACTATGGTATCAGAGCCTAACCTATAAGAGAATAAAATATATTCACAAACAATCAGTGATAAATTGACAGCGATATTGGTGACAAAACTCCATATATGTTCTGTCTAAACAACGACATCAAAGGTTGAAACTTATACACAATCTCGTGAAGCATATGTCTGCGATTCAGTGATTGAAACTAATTAATATATATACTCATAGTGATACAGTTCTGGGAACAGTAAAATCCGATCAAAGTAATAAAGTATAAAGAAATTAGCGGCACTATGGCATAAGGTTATAGGCATATAGAAATTCACCATGGTGAAAACTTATTCTTCAGCCTCCCGTGAAGCATCCACAGTGGCCAACTATGGGTTGGAGCGGTTGCTGGTCATAGTAGCACCAAATTAACACTGCCATCTATCTATAACTTCCTATCCAGAGACTCCATCTGGAAACATCAGAAAGCAGGGAAACATAACATTTATACTAGACTGCGACTTCCCCACCATATTTGATGAATCTATTCTCCAGGTTTCGGCAGTGAGACTACCATATGAAAGCACAATGCATATGTGACAGGCGTACAATTGCTGTATGCAGCGTAGCTAGGGTGTTGGTTTGAGGATGGATATCGTGTAAGCCTAAAATCATAGTATCGGTTGCTATCAACTATGATGGAGGATAGGTTGGCTTAATATTATAGTTGCATATACATAGACAATGAGTTTATGTTCATTGTAACTTCTGCAAAATATTCCAGTCAAGTGATGGGAGCTATGGGCTTGATATTTTATGGATTTTCTGGAAAACTGTAAGTGCCAATTTATATTTTTTTTCCGTACTCTCATAACATTTTAGCTTGAGTGAATTCTGTTTGATGCTGGATTGAGGTGTTAGTACTAGCTTGTTAAAATAGCTATTATCATAATCAGTGGTGTTTAATATTCACTGTTCATATTCAATTTTCCCTTAAACCTCTGCAAATTTCTGAGAATTGTTGAGAAATATGAGATTAATGTTTACACTGGTTGATTCTCCATTAAACAATTCGCACGTGGACTAGTTCGTCTCTTGTTTTGAATTCTTTTGCATTGGGAGTTATTTAGACAAGATAGACAACTGTTTGACAAAATTACAAGAAGATTGTAATGTCCCCTATCCAGGTTAGCTTCTAAATATCGTTCCATATCACAAGACATCATTCACATATACGTTGAGCAACATTTTGGTCAATATAGACGACAACATATACAATATTACAAACAAGCTTTGGAGGGAAGAAGATGCGATGATAGAGATATCTATGCTTGGTGGTTATCTTAGAAATTGGCGTGACTAAACAAATAAGTCATATCGTAAACATCAATTATTGATACCCAACATTAGTTAATAAGTAATTAAAGAGATATGATACTATAATAGAATAAATAATTATGAATCAATCAAATGACTATAAATTTTTACGAATATACAGATTCGTGTCTTTTACACATGATTCCTCATCCTAAGCATATGATATAAGGAAAAATACAAATCAATGGAATATGAATTAACACATGGGGATATATGTATTATGCAATGGAGAGGAGAACCAATTGGAGGGTGATACAAATCCACAAGGAAGGAGTTTAGATTGGTCGGAATAGAAGAGGGAGATCAGTTAACATACAATCTTACTCAGATAATTATTGAAGACGACAGAACATTCGACCAATATATTTGCATATTTGAATTAGCATAGAAAAACATTGTTGAAAGTATTATAAGTTGGTTACACACACATCATTTATGTCATGCATAGCATCATTCGATGAAGTGAGAAGGATAAGTGAAGGCAATTGTCCCAACTATCTAAGTTAATCGAAAAAAGGGGATAGTACAAGTGGGATAGTAACCAATGATTAACACAATCAGATACCGATAATGTATGAAGTCAACATCTAATTGGTAGATATCATAATGAGATGTGATTAATAAAGAAGAAAATCAACATAAGGATCATAATGAAACCGATATGTTATGAAGAAGGACAATGGATACGAGTATCGTATTAATGGGCTCACCTTACAAAAGAAAATACTTGAAAAATTTGAAAAGGACGAAAGCATATGAAATCCAGATTCAGAGGGAGTCTGACATCTTCAAAAAGGTCAAGAAGTTGGCAAAATTTAGCTTCTAAGGAAACAGATGATTTAGTCAACTTGTGACAAACTCGATCATATTGATTGAGAGGGAGTTTACTATTGAAGGTAAAACAATTCTGAGATTATAGTAGTGGGAACTCGTGGATAGAATCGCCGATGAGATGCACGTGGGTAGAATCCCTGATTAAGGCATTCCATACATCATGAGACTACAACTCATTGAGATAAACATCATACTAGAGGTCTTTATTATCTTCCCTCAAGTCCAAGACAGAGTGTTAATGTTGTGGCCTTGGAAAAGATCAAAATGCATCTTATGATAACCGATGTAACCTTATGACTATTCAGATTATTCGTACTAGTTCTCTCAGGAAGGAAGGTATGAAGTGACATCCTACAGTGACATTGAATTGAGTATATAAACAGGGTATGCCTTCGCGACAGAGGGAGAAGCTAAAGGATTTGCATCAGTGGACATTCGAGGATCCTGATAGGAGGGAGTAGACCATATTTTGTTGCTTCTCTAGTAATCAAGAAATTATAGTAGAGAATTATGATTATTACCACGTGAGAAGGCCATATGTCAGAGGGAGAAGCTAGAAAATCAAATTAAGTTGGCACCCCAGGATCTTGGTCATACAAATTTAGAGGGAGTGTACCATGTCAAGATGGTGTATACTTTGTAAGCTCAGAATTCACCAAGACTATGAGACAGTGCAAACAAATGCAATTCAGTAGAGAACAAATGACTGATATTCTTACCAAACCCCTTGCTAGAAAGAAGATTGTGTACTTTCAAATAACCTTTGTATGTTGAGGAATAAATCCTTAGCTGAAAAGAAGGTTTCAACTTCAGTGATCCGTCATTTTGTATCTTAAATGATTCTTGTCTTTGATAGACAAGTCTAAGGTGGAAGTCTTGGTTTCCACTCTCCGCGATTAGCCATGGTGGATCCACCCTCTGAGAAGAGTCAAGATGGATGTCATATGTGTGACTTTATGGGCCCATTCATTTTGTGTTATATTATGAAAGGTGATGATCTTTCATATGTGTTGGGTTACTATTGCTAGGCGATGACTTAGACAATAGCCTAACCTAGTGTCAGGTATGACTATGTATTGTAGTCATTAGTCCCGACACTGAATTTTTGGAGTTGTTAAATCCAGTTCTGAATTGGTCGGGGATTATAACATGTGAATCAAGATTAGACTACATTAACTTGCTGTCCCGAAATGTGCTGGATATCTTGATTGTTATCGCTAAATCTAGTTCCGAATTGGTCAGGGATTGCAGTAACTCTTCTATCAGGATGAGTACATTATATTAATGTCTCAAGCTGTGTCTACATCAGTACTGAAGAAAAAAGTGCTGAAATCTTTACCAAGCCTCTTGCAAAGTTGAAAATAGAGTACTTCAGAAAGAAACTTGGATGATTAAGTTGTGGTTAACTTTGAGATTAAATCTCACGATTGTGTAAATTAATGTATTTATGAATAAAATAAATTTAAATATTGCAATATTGTGTTTTTTTGAAAGGTGACGATCTTTCATGTGTGAGGTTACTATTGTAAGGTGATGACCTATTTATGTTATCATTGAAATCTAGTTCCAAATTTAGTCGTGGATTATGATAACATGTGCCTCAAGTTTTGATCCGAATTGCACCGGATATCTTGGCACCATTACTTATCATAAATCCAGTTCCGAATTGAGTTGGGGATTGTGATAATTTTTCTATCAGGTTGATTACGTTCTGGATCTTGCCGGTTATCCTGATATAAAGAGATTAAATGTTATATCTAGTTCTGAATTGAGTCAGAGATCACATAACACTGATGACATGTAACTGATTGAATGTTTGAAGATGTTAAGTTGATCACCGCAATGCAGAAAGATAATGCAAGACATTAAATCAGTTAATGGATTGTATTGTCATTGATGTCAACTTGATATAATCTAATCATTTATAATCAAAGTGTCAAAGACTTCAGCGAATCAGAGAGAGAAAGATTATGCTTTCAGTAATGCATAAAAGACAAGCATTCACTAAGTGACTTCAAACACCCATGGCTAGTGGAACCCGACGGACAAAGATAACCAAAATTTAAGTCACAGTGATGCTCGAGCAAAGGAACCAACGAGCATTACTGAAGAGCAGAATCACAAGCATTACTGATGACCATAATTACAGTGTTAAACGATGAGCATAAATTTGCAGTGAAGCCCGAAGGATAGACAACCCAACGGACAGACAACCTCGACGGAGTAGCCCGAGGAGAAATGAAGTGTTGACCGAAGCTATCAAAGAGTTAAAACACTGAATTTAACTGGAGTTCATAAACGAAAAAATATCTAGCTGGCAGAGCTAAAAATAGACTTAACTGGTTGTTATCATTGTTTTCATCGACAAGATAAAGCTAGAGATAAGTAAAGGATTTAAAGCTATTTTGTCCAGTTGGAAAGAAGATTTCTATGAGATAAAACATGAGTTATGCTTTAAATAAAGATTGGCTAAGATTGCGGATCACGCCAAGAACAAGAAAATCAAGAAGAGAGAAATGGTGATATCATGTCTATAAAGAGACAACTTAATTCATTACGAATTAAGGGGAGTGAATGAAAAAGAGGATGATGAAGAGAAATTGATGAAGAACAACTTCATACAGTCCTGATCAATCAAGATGAGGAAAGAGCTAAAGATTCTGCGGACACCGAGCAACAGAACAAAACATCACCGAGAAGAAACAAAAGTGGAGAAAAGGTATTGAAAATATATATTGATCATAATGGTTTTAATGAGTTTATAATAGATCTGAAAATCTACAAATATAAGTTGTATATGTGAATAGATCACACTATTTCAGTTTAACCATTGATTTAGAAAGTCTCTTAATCGAGCAGGATTTAAAGATCCTTTCTATATTGAGATACATCCCAAGGAGTATCAAAAAGTTTGATCACGAAGATAGCATGAGATGCCAGATACCATTTGATAAACCATGTTTTGGTCATAGAAGGTAGCATAGAGATGCCCGATATCAAGTGACAAACTAATCTTTTAAATCCTCTAACAAGGTCACACCTAACAGTGTGTTTGTAACCTTTAACAGGGTTGGCTCTTCACCGAGCTCACTTAAGAAGAGTGAAAATTTTGGGTTATTGGTCCCAAGTGTTTTTTTTCCTTAATAGGGTTTCCACATTAAAAATCCATGTGTCAATGTGTCTATGAGTCATTACTTTAGTGTTTTTCATTACACATAACTAATCTGGATTGATTAGTATACACTAAACTATTTACTATTTTTCGGTAAATTGAAAGACTGCTATTTGGTAAACATTAAAAATAAGGTTTAAAAGGTTTACTCCGAGCAGTAGTTATTTGATAAGCATATTTGAAGGCATACATCTTGTAGGACTGAAGATAACTAGTGGTTTAATATTGTGGTACTAATTTTTTGGGTTGATTAATTGGAATATTTTTGAGGCCACTGATTCACCCCCCCTCTTAGTTATTACTAACAATTGGTATCAGAGCTTGTGTCCTTAGAAAGGGAGTTTAACAGCTCAAGTAAAAGATCACAAGATGAACAAACAAGATGTGCCCAAGTTGAATAAAGACAACTTTATATCATGGCAAAGCATAATAAGACTCTACCTATCAGGTATTGGTAATGATGTTACTCAACACCTTGATACTGAATATGTGCTTCCTACATGACCTCATACTCTTGAGAAATTAAGAGAAAAGCATGAGCATAATTGCATGATGATAGAACTTGCCTCATCACTCTCTGATGCTGCGTTTGAAGATGTCAAAACCTGCACCTCTACAAAGAAAATGTGGGATAAGTTGAAGTTGGTACATGGAGGAGATGCTAATGTACTAAGAGCCAAGGCTGAAACCCTAAGAGGGAGGTTTGATGACCTAAGGATGAAAGAAGGAGAAAATATCATTCAGTATAGTTGCAGAATCAAAGAGGTAGTCAATGCTTTCCAAGGAGTTGGATGTGTACTTGAAGAGGAGACAATGGTAAGTAAAATCTTAAGAACCTTACTGCCTATATATGCTATTAGAGTTTCTTTTATTCAAGAAATGAGAGAAGTTGCAAATAATACAGTTACTCTAGATAGTTTGATTAGTAGACTATTTTCATTTGAGATGAATAACTTTGATAATAGTGTCTTACCATCCATAGAATCTGCATTCAAATCTTCTTTGAAAATAAGTAAGTCAAGTCATAGACACACTATGAGGAATGATAGTGAAAGTGATAATGAGGATCAATGACTTGATGAGATTGAAGCACTAATGGCAAGAAGATTGCAGAGAGGCAAAGGTAGATACAAAGGTAAATTACCACTTGTATGTTTTAATTGTAAAGAGGTTGGATAGTTTGCTGCAAGATGTCCTAATAGAAGAAAAGATGACAAAAGTAATGACAGAACATATGAAAAGAAGTTTGACAGAGGTGATAACAGAGATTACCGAAGCAACCGACAAACTGAAAGAAGAGATACCCGAGACTAAAAGGACAAATGAAAGAAATCTTGTTACCTAGCTGAGAAAAAAGCTGATGATACTGACATCGAATCTGAAGAAGACATTGAGATGGTATTTGTAGCCATGAAGGATGATTCAGACAAAGAAAAAGAAAGGTATGGAGAAACTGCACTCATATCTAAGGTTAGTAAGAATGATGTCTGGATCATAGATAGTGGCTGCACTCACCACATGACCGATGATAAGCAAAAGTTTGAAACTTTTGATTACTATAATGGTGATTTAGTAAGAATGGGTAATGACACACCTTGTCCAGTTGAAGGTAAAGGAACCATAATGTTGAATAACCTGATCAAATGTGAAAATGCTTACTAGGTTAAATGACTGAATTATAATCTGTTAAGTGTTTCACAGCTGAAAAATATAGATCACCGAGTAGCATTTAAGAATAAGAAGGAAAAGATCTTCAATGAATCAGGAAGGTTGATCGGAATTGGTGAGAAGACAAAAGGTAACCTTTTCTATCTTGATGACGTCAACACCACTTGTTTAATGGCTAGAAACAAAGACATATGGTTGTGGCACAAAAGATTGTGTCATGTGAATTTTGACAACATGATAAAGATAAGCAATAAAAGGAATGTCAGAGGCTTACCAAGCATGACAAAGCCCAAGCATATCATGTGCAAGAACTGTAAAAAAGGTAAGATGACAAAGTCTAGTTTCAAGAGTAAAACCCATACATCTAATGCAATTCTAGAATTAGTCCATACTGATCTATGTGGACCCATGATGACAAAGAGTTACTATCGAGATAGGTATTTCGTTCTCTTTGTTGATGATTATTCTAGAATGATGACAATTATGTTCTTAAAAGATAAATCAGAAGCATTTAAGATGTTTAAATGGTATAAGACTATGGTAGAAAACAAAGTGATAAGAAATAAAAATGCTTAAGGTTAGATAGAGGAGGGGAATTTATTTCAGATGAATTCACTAATTTCTATAATGAGCATGGAATTAAAAAACATGTTTCTACACCGAGAACACCACAACAAAATGGAATTGTTGAGAGGAGAAACATATCAATTGTTGACTGTGCAAGAACATTGATGATTGAGAAAAGTATCACTCAAACTTTCTGGAGGGAAGCTGCCAGTACTGCTGTCTACACATTGAATAGAGTACAATTGATGGACACAAAGAAGACACCCTATGAGCTTTGGTATGGTTACACACCCAATGTAAGTTACTTCAAAATATTTGGTAGTCAATGTTATATTTTAAAGGATGATAGAAATGGAAAGCTTGACTCCAAAAGTGATGAAGGTATCTTTCTAGGGTATTCCACCAAAAGAAAGGCTTATAAGTGTCTTAACAAGTCATCTAACAAGATCATTGAAAGTGCAAATGTAAAGATAGATGAATTTGCAGAAAAGAATGATAAGGAAAGTAGAAGAGAACTAGAGGACTACAACAAGTTTGTTTATACTGAAGAACCAGACACTCTACCCGAGAAATAGTGTATTGCTCCTGAGCAACAAAACATTGCACCCGAGTATTAGGCTGCAATTACCGAAAATCAGGATAATACTCAAGATGATGTACCAAGCGATGGAAATTAGAATGAAGCTCGAGAAGATGATCAAAATGATGGACAAAGAGCTGAACTGAAACATGCCAAGTATGTCATAAGAAATCATCCACAGAATCAAATCATATTAGACAAGAAGGCTGGAATGAGAACAAGAAGTAAGTCACTAAACACTAGATGTTTAGTTTGTGATTTTGAGCCTAAATCTGTTAATACTGCACTTGAAAATGAAGAATGGGTCAGTGCTATCAATGAAGAAATAGAACAGATTGAGAAGAACACCACATGGACACTTATACCAAGATCTGATGACAAGAATGTCATCGGTACCAAATGGATATTTAGAAACAAGCTAAATGAGAATGGAGAAGTCACAAGAAATAAAGCAAGGTTAGTATGCAAGGGATATGCACAAGAAGAAGGTATTAATTATGGAGAAACCTTTGCACCTGTTGATATACTAGAAGGAGTTAGAATCTTACTTGCTTATGCTGCATTCAAAGGATTCAAGGTATACCAGATGGATGCCAAATCTGCATTCCTACATGGAATACTGGAAGAAGAGGTATACATTGAACAACTAGAAGAGTTTATTGATCCAGACAAGAGAAACATGGTAAGTAGACTACATAAGGCCTTGTATGGATTGAAACAAGCACCTAGATCCTGGTATGAAAGACTTCACTCCTATCTCATTAGCATTGAATTTGTAAGAACAAGTGAAAATAACAATACGTACTTAAAAGAAGATACCGATGGTAATATTATGATTTCTAAAATATTTGTTGATGATATCATTTTTGGGGGAAATGAAATGTTATGCAAATCCTTTGCTAATGAAATGAGCAAAGAATTTGAAATGTCTATGTTTGGGGAGATCAAATTCTTTCTTGATCTACAAATTCTTCAACAAGATGCAGACATATATATCACTCAGTCCAAATACATCAAGGAGGTGCTAAAGATATTCAAGATGGAGGATTCCAAACCAGTTGGAACACTTATGGCTACCGGATGTAAGATGACAAAAGAAGACAAATAAAATGAGGTAAATCAGACCTTATATAGATCAATAATTGACAAACTAATGTATGTTGTTCATACCAGACCATATATAGCACATGTAGTTGGAATAGTTGCAATATTCTCTGCTAATCCCAAAGAATCACATATGACTGCTGTCAAGAGAATTCTGAGATATCTGAAGAACACCAAGGACTATGGCTTTATGGTATAAAAGAGAAGGAAAATTTGAGCTACAAGTTTATACAGATGCTGATTGGGCTGGAAACATTGATGACCAAAATAGCACAACTGGAGGAGCATTCTTCATGGGTGACAAACTTGTCACATGGATCAACAAGAAGCAAGGACGCATCTCTCAGTCTATTGCAGAAGCAGAATATGTGGCTGCTGCTGCAAATTGATCCAATATTGCATGGATCAAACAGTTGCTGGAAGGTATGAATATGAAGATCCTTGAACCAGTTATTATATATTGTGACAATACCAGTGCAATTAACATTTCTAAGAATCCAGTCATGCATGCTAAGACTAAGCATATTTCTATCAAGTATCACTATTTAAGAGAACAAGTGCAAGCAAATGAGGTGATACTGGAATATGTTCAATCAAAGGAACAATTAGCTGATATATTCACCAAGCCATTACCGAAAGATACCTTTGAGTACTTAAGACAGAGACTAGGGGTACAACCCTTTTCTATCGGTCAGTAAGCTGACTAGGAGGCTGCATCAGCCTACACACAATCCGAAGATCATTCATGTTGATGCAAGCACCGAGATGAACAACAAAAGATACATTTGTACACAACAACGTGCAAATCTGCACCGAACACCATAGATAATGTATTGCTGATGGATAGGGAAATTCAAGAATTATATTATATAAAGGGATGGAAGATGATATAGAAGAATTGTTTGGCATTATTGTCAAAGGGAGAGAGATTCTCATTATCATAAGGAGAGAGATTCTCATTATTAGAAAAAGAGAGAGATTATCATTATTATCAGAAAATATTATATCATTATCCATGAAGAGAAGTTCCTAAGAATCAAAAGGAAAAGTTAATCTTTATCCATAGGGAGAGATTACATATGAAATATCCATCTAAGGGAGAGAAATAACAAAAGGGAGAAAGTACATACAAAGGGAGAGATTGCTGTCAAAGGAAAAATAGATTAGCAAGAAGAGGAACAGTCAAGGAAGAGAACATATCAAAACAGAGACAAAAGCTGCTACATCTATCTAGTAAAGGGATTGAAGATTGAAGAAAACCACTCTGCAAGAAACAAATCTAAGCTATTTTGAGCTTACTGAGAGCCATACATTTGTAATAGTTACAATAGAAAATATTGATGAAACTGTTATATTTCATATTGTATTAGTAATAATATAGCATGATAATGTAGTGTGTTGCCATCAATGCCAAAGGGAGAGATTGATGACATGTAACTGATTGAATGTTTGAATATGTTAAGTTGATCACCGAAATGCAGAAAGATAATGTAAGATATTAAATTAGTTAATGGATTGTATTTTCATTGATGTCAACTTGATATAATCTAATCGGTTATAATCAAAGTGTTAAATTATTCAGAGAATTAGAGAGAGAAATATTATACTTTCATTAATGCATAAAAGACAAGCATTCACTAAGTGACTTCAAACATCGATGACTAGTGGAACCCAACGAACAAAGATAACTGAAAGTTAAGTCACAGTGATGCCCGAACAAAGGAACTGATGAGCATTACCGAAGAGCAGAATCACAAGCATTACCGATGGCCAGAATTACAGTGTTAACCAACGGGCAGAACTTTGCAGTGAATCCCAAAGGACAGACAACCCCGATGGACAGACAACCCTGACGGAGTAGCCCGAGGAGAACTGAAGTGTTGACCGAAGCTATCAAAGAGTTAAAAAACACCGAAGTTAACTGGAGTTCAGAAACAAAAAAATATCTAGCTGGCAGAGCTAAAAATAGACTTAACTGGTTGTTATCATTGTTTTCATCGACAAGATAAAGCCAGAGATAAGTAAAGGATTTAAAGCTGTTTTGTCCAGTTGACAAGAAGATTTCTACGAGATTAAATAGGAGTTATGCTTTAAATCAAGATTGGCTAAGATTGCAGATCACGCCAAGAACAAGAAAATCAAGAAGAGAGAAACTGTGATATCATGTCTATAAAGAGACAACTTAATTCATTACGAATTAAGGGGAGTGAATAAAAAGAGGATGCTGAAGAGAAATTGATGAAGAACAAATTCATACAGTCCTGATCAATCAAGCTGAGGAAAGAGCTAAAGATTTCCGTGGACACCGAGCAACAGAACACAGCATCACCGAGCAAAAACAAAAGTGGAGAAAAGGTATTGAAAAGATATATTGATCATAATAGTTTTAATGAGATTACAATAGATCTAAAAATCTGCAAGTATAAGTTGTAGATGTGAACAAATCATACTATTTTAGTTTAACCATTGATTCAGAAAGTCTCTTAACCGAGAAGGATTTAAAGATCCTTTCTATATTGAGATACATCCCAAAGAGTATCAAAAAGTTTGATCATGAAGATAGCATGAGATGCCATATACCATTTGACAAACCAAGGTTTGGTCATATAAGGTAGTGTAGAGATGCCCGATATCAAGTGATCAACTAATCTTATAAATCCTCTAACAAGGTCACACCTAACAATGTGTTTTTAACCTTTAATAGGGTTAGCTCTTCACCAAGCTCACTTCAGAAGAGTGAAAATTTTGGGTTACCGGTCCCAAGTGGTTTTTCCCTTAACAAGGTTTCCATGTTAAAAATCCATGTATCAATGTGTATATGAGTCATTACTTTAGTGTTTTGCATTACACATAAATTATCTGGATTGATCAGTATACACTAAACTATTTACTATTTTTCGGTAAATTGAAAGATTGCTATTCGGTAAACATTAAGAATAAGGTTTAAAAGGTAACTCCGAGTAGTAGTTATTTGATAAGAATATTTGAAGGAATACATCTTGTAGGACTGAAGATAACTAGAGGCTTAATATTATGGTACTAAGTTTTTGGGTTGATTAATTGGAATATTTTTGAGGCCACTGATTCAACCCCCTTCTCAGTTATTACTAGCAAACACTTACATCTTGAGATATTGGTTCTGATCAATCCTCTCTTGCTAATAGGGAGTGTTAAATAATAGCTTCAATATGATTGACTTATATATATATATGCACCAAGTTGTGAACCAAAAAAGTGGACACATCTTTGAAAAAAATTCAAATTTCATATAACCTGATCAGGTTATTGAAAATTCAAAATTGTTCTAGTAACCAAGCCTAGAAAATATTATAAAAAAACTCAATCTGTCTCAGAACCCGATCGGGTTTCTAAATTTAAAATAACCCGATTGGGTTTTGAAAATCAAAAAGTACTTCAAAACCCGATCGGGTTTTGAAGAAGTAAAAATTATGCATTTTATTCTCCATAACCCGATCGGCTTATGAATAAATTAAAATAGGCTTTTCTCTCGAAGGCATAACTTCCACATACGAAGTCTGATTGACTCCGTTCAAAAAGCGTAGGAAAGATCCTGAGACAATCTAAAAAATGATTAACCTACAATCATCTTTAGTCGTCAACATTTTTCTGTCATCCATTTGAATCAAGTAAGGTATAAAATAGGTACTCATTATTGCCCATACATGCAACATATACGAAAATCAGTATGCTCTCTCTCTCTCTCTCATATTATGAGAGAGAGAGAGAGAGAGAGAGAGAGAGAGAGAGAGAGAGAGAGAGAGCATACTGATTTTCCTATATGTTGCATGTATGGACAATAATGAGTACCTATTTTATACCTTACTTGATTCATATGGATGGCAGAAAAAGTGTTGATCACTAAAGATGATCGTAGGTTAATCATGTGTTAGATCATCTTAAGATATTTCCTACGCTTTTTGAACGGAGTTAATCAGAATCTGTATGTGGAAGTTATGGCTTCCAGAGAAAATCCTATTTTAGTTTCTTCATAACCCGATCGGGTGATGGAGAATAAAATGCATAATTTTTACTTCTTCAAAACCCGATCAGGTTTTGAAGTACTTTTTTTTGTTTGGAACCCAATCGGGTTATTTGAAATTTAGAAACCTGATCGAGTTATGGCTTGGGAAGAGGCTTGGAGAATGACCCAAAGGCTTGGAGTCTTATTTTCCCTCCATTTTTATTCTTTTAGATGTTTTTTCATCTTGTAAGATGAATTCTCGACTTTATCTTCATCAGGTTTGTAATTTGTCAAGATGGTAGCTCTATAATTTTCACCATAATCTGATACGTCTTCTTATCTTTCTAACCATATACTTTTTCCTATTTTTGGACAACATTAGCATAGTAAACTTTAATTTTCTTTACTAGTGTCTTGACAGTCCTCACATACATATGTCTACCATTTTTTTATAACTTTTGATATACTTAACCAAATTAAAAATAAATTACATATTATTGTTCTACACTCGATTCTATACACTTTTAATTTTTTTGTTTATTTAAGCTATGCCCAGTGCACGAACAAGTACCAAATTTCCATGATGCGGTCACTTCAAAATATCACAGAAAACAAAATACTCATCAGAAAATTACAAAAAATAGACAACTTCTAGATCTCACTCTTACCTATCATCCTACCAAAGGGATTTGAAAAATACTGAATATAACTATATGTTTTGTATAGCGCACAAAAACAACTATGCTATGTTTTTATAAAAAAAATAAGGAATAAGTTTTCATGCGCGCGGGGTTTGACCCTCTTAATCTTATCAGTTTTTAAAAAAAATTAGCATTTTATAAACTAGATTCAGAGTAATACAATTTTTATTTTTTGCACATCTTCTTATTTTGAGTGAATGACCCTCAAATGTCTGTTCCAAGTTCAAGTTTACCCGATTTCAGAAAAATGTGTCCACTTATACCCCCCTTTTTGGTTCACAACTTGGTGCACATACCCATATATATAAAATTAATTATTATCATATTCGATATGCTTGATTACATACTTTATATTAATATAAAGTGAATCAGATTCTGTATATTCGACAAGGTTGTTATATCGACCATAGTCGATGCCTTACATAGATTATATGAGTTACGATATCTATCGTATGATAGTTATCGTAACACATATATTAATGTGTTACGATAACTATCATACAATAGTTATACGTAACATATGAGTGTTATGAAAACAACACTTTACTTTGTGGATAATCGACATCATACAAAACAACATGTCTATGTAAAGACATGACCGTACGTGGCATAAGCCACGTCTATTCATGTCTCTACATAGACATGACTGTTATGTTTTATATTTATATATCTTCGTATATGCTGTGGAAACATATCTATTACAGAGTTCATATTACTACTAAAACATATATGAAAAACATGCATTTGTATTTATAATTCAGTAAATATTCAGAAGTATATATTGTGAACAAATAACTTATTAGATTCTCTCTATTAAAGATCTCTCTACATATATAATTAAGATCAATCACAATGGTAATCTATTTCAGTACAACACTCATATATATTCTCTATAGGACAATCTTGATTCCACAACATTCTGTTGGAGCAGTGCTACCTGGGTACTCTTCTCGAAGACTGAGTTATGGGTTTTCTATTGTCGTGAAGGAGGGGGTTCACCCCTCCTCCCCTGTCCCCCACCCACTCCCCCCCAAAGTAAAAAGGCAAAAAAGAAAAAAAGAGAGAAAATATTGCTGGTAGACATAGCTATGCACACACTACCAAATCTATAGCTACTATTCCTCCAGAGGAGAAGCCTTGATCCCTTGCCTGTGCCAAGACCTCCCTTGTGGTGGTGTATGGCACGAATGTGGTGGATAATGTGGATTTCTACCAATGCGGCGGGTTGGTTTATAGATTTTATGATTTTTGGCCTTCTCTTTTGGATTTGCATCGATGGGTAACATATTCTTGAAGATCCTTACTTTCTGGTAATATTGAGCTTTTCCCTTGTGCAAAGGTTTTTTTTTTTAATTTTTTAATTTTTAATTTATTGTTGTTTCTTCTTCTTTTGAAGATCGTGTTTTGGTGTTGAGAAAATTGGGGGTTTGGGGAAATCACTCTCAACCGAACCCTAGATAGTCTCCTTTAAGTATTTTACTAAATTTCTTAGTGTGCATCTAGTGTGGGTTCTCCTCGCCAATCTTCCCCTTCATTTTTGGGAGAATTCTTGCTTTGAGGCTATCGACAACTCTATTGGCCATTTCTTAAAGGTTGATGAAACTACGACTGTGATGAGCCTTTCTACCTTTGCTCGTATTTTGGTTGACATTAACATCTCCACACCTCTTCTAGGAGATGTGGTATTCATGGTTGGGGATAAGCCATGGATTCAATTGCTGGATTATGAAGGCCTCCCCTTTCAATGTCGACGGTGCTTCTTGACTGGTCATCTAGCTATAAATTGTTCCCTCTCGCGTTGTGAAGATGCTTCCACTTGGTGGAAGGGTGCAAATGATAATCCATTTGGGCCTCTGATTCTTCCTCTGCTGACTCTTCACAGGCTACTGATGACCCCCTAAGGTGATTCTCTTGTTGTTTTGGCCTCTTCAAACCTGATGGAATCAAATTCACCTCTTGTTGCTGATGGGGCCTCCTCTGATTGTGTGGTCCCTCCTTTGACTACTACTCTTGACCTGCTTTGACCTTTCGCTGTTGATGTACAAAATTGCTAACACTTTGATCCCTGTGCTGATTGTCTCACAAAGAAGGTTCCGCCACCTCCCCCTTGTTGCATGGACCCTAGTGAAAGTATCACTTAGGCGGTTGTCCGTCGGTGAAGGAAAAATCACTCTTCAGTCTCTCATTCTCCTCCCCATGTCGGTGAGTTGTCTACCCACTCTTAATGTGTGGTACTAGTTATGCTTCTAGTGTGCTATTAATGACATGTTCTTGACCTTGTTGTAAATATTTTTTGGGCCTGTAGATCTTATGCCCTCAGGATGTAGTTTTATAAGATACAACACCCTTGTTTTGTTGCTTCTTAATATAAAAATCAATCTGGTTGCATGGGCTAAACATTTTAAGCTAAAATCACGAGGCATATGTTGCATTATTTATAATTAGTTCTAAGGATTTGGATTAGCAAGAATTTTGAATTAACATCATTTATTGAAAAAAATGGGATATAAATAAATATTCTTAAAATAATGGATTGAACCTTTCTTAGGTGCCTTGGAAATTCGGGTGGATGCTTATTTTTCATAATCTTGCTAGCCCACTTTCCTAAAATCGACTTTGGAACTTTGTACATTTACACTATCAATGAAGAAAGAAGAATATTCATTTCATGTGATTGGTATGATCAATTGTCATGTTACTTTTATAAAGCTTTTGCATTGAAATACCTAATGGACATAAATCTATATCCACATGTCCTCCATAATATTGCTAGTATTTGCAAGGTTGTCCTTTGTTTATCAAGCCACAACTAGATAATTAGTACTCAAGAATAAGGGCTTGGTCTCATGGGGCCCACTACTAAACTGACCACAAACTAGCCTTAGTGCTAGCTTTGATAACTATTAGAAGTACTAAAATTGGATAGTTGTACAAGCCTCCATATCATTTTTCAACTATACACCCTCTATCACCGATTTCACACTATATTTTACAATATTCACACTATGTACCATAGTAGTAGATCAACATTTGAACATGTTGACCTAAGAAAACTAAGACATCTACTCCAACCTATATAGGAACAATTGATTATTTACAAGTGCAATATTTTTCCTTGTTGATAACATGCTAAATTCACACATCTTCATTTCAACCTCTAGCATTGAAATGAAAACTACTTGATCAATAGCTCCACACATGTAGCATGCCATGCCCACATCCACTCTTTAAGACTACACAAATGGAGCCTCTATAACTCCACTCTAATGGTTGAGCTCCACCGAACTTGCATCATGCAAAACAACAACCACACTTTAGTAATTTTAACTAGCATCCAACTCAAACTTGCACAATACATTTCAACATGTGCTATTGAGCCACTTTACTATTAACATTTTTACTCTTACTATGTAGTGCTTTGTGTTCTGATTCTTGCATACAAAGACTACTTTCTCTTGACATGACAACATGTATTCAACAATTAACTCTTCTTTTAGTGCGAATGTACAAAGACTAACATCACTTGGCTTTTGTAAGCATACATATCTAGGACCACGATTCAAACAATATCTTTGCTAGTACGTGTTCTAGATCTTCACCAGTTCTTAAGTAAGAGTGTTATTGATTCAAATCTTAATTAATTCAAGAGAAAAAATAAAAGCTCTATTTATGTACAACAATCAATATCTTTTAATCATTATTAAAAAAAATGCACCACTAGCTGTCCACTGCGTGCAACTTACACCAATACACCAAAATTGACCTTGCCTCATTTCTTGCATGTCACCCCAATGAATGTTATTTTGCAATAAGAGTTGCAACCCTAGAGTAAAGAGAAGGGGATCTACAAAAAACCATTAGATGTAGGTAATCATTAGCTTTGTATAATTTTTTTCATGACACACTAGAACATGATGGAAATATTTCTCTACAAGAAAGGGTGAATGATTCAAGTGAAATTCTATGCAACTCTAAATATGTGCTTTGATTCAATAAAACATAACTCATCACTATCTTCTCTTGCACACACAACACCAAGTTGCATCATAGATAATTCTTTGCAACAAAATGGATTCACACGTTTTCCCAAACATCATATATAACCATTACTCACAAGTCAATGTAAGACAACCAAACACATACTCTTTAATTATACCATGTAACTTCATTTCCATGTACCATCTTAGAAGTCCACACATTATCTTTTGACAAATTTTGTAGACTCCTTTTGCACACATCTATGTTGTATTGACTTTGCACATGGCTACACATGTGGTAGTCAGTTCATCACCATACACTTCCAACTCATGGATGCACCCAACACCACACAATCATGTTATCAAGCTAAGAACATATGGGTCTTACATCCATCACTTAGGCATGGGCATAAAGACGAGGGATCTGAAAAGGCCACAATCATTTTTCCTCCATCATAGGAAAAACACAAGCATATTATAACATATTTGCGTTATGGTTCAATAAAGACTTAGTCTAGGACAATCACTATTGAGACACAATGAAAGTATTTTACAACATGGGAACATTAACATGTTCAAAATTTTCCATGATAAAATTATAAAAAACACCAAGTTGAGTGTATTTTAGCTTGATCACAATTGTCCTTGATGTCCAAAGATTATTGAGGATTCATCCAAGCATGTTTGTAAGCCATTAGAGTGGATTCAACCCAACACCATGCCACCATAATGTCTACGAGGTTGAAGAGGTCAGATTTCTACATTTTTAGTGGTTTAAACTAGACTAATATTTATTTTTCAATTGATTTGATTCAATTTTGTAGAAAAATTAGGAGTTGAAACTTCATTAACACCACTAAACCCTAATTTAGTAAACTATGTGCATGAGGGAGATCATATTAAAGAGATGACACAATTGAACCCTTCTCAAACTCCAACCATTCCTCACATTCTTCACAAGACACAAGTAAACTTATTAGAAAATAAATAAATAAATAAAAATTAACTCTAACCATTAATTGAAATGTTAAAACATCTTAATGCATCATGTTCACACTATAGTGCCATTGCCATATACTTGGGATTTATTCTTTCTCATATAGATTCTATTATTGGCCAAATAATCATATGGTCAAATCATACAAAGAATTCATGATGTGATTTTATTCTACAAAATTATCATATAACCAAGTGAAAGAAAAAAATTGAAATCAATTTATGTGAAATTTTATTGATTCAAAGATAAATGCACCCATGCATAGAAGTTGAAAAATAGGTGGTGAACACTTTTTGATCATATACCATGAAACAATAATGAGCTGTTAATATATTTCTAAAAGAATTTATATTGTGAGTTTGTCATCAATGACATTTTAAATTATTTTGATATGAGTGATTTCTAGAGTAGAGACAAATGCTCTGCATAATATAGGGAGGGGGAATATCATGCCCAAGACCAACCATCGAGACCCCTATCCAAATTAGACATTCAACATGTGACTAGTCCTTCCACTGTGAAGGAGAGTGTTTTAGTAGAGACATTTTAGTCTATCAATTTCGTCACACTAACAATATTAATAGGAGAGTGTTGAGGTGGAGGTCTTAAAATCTGTCAATTCCCTCACACAAACATTGGTACAACATAACGATCTTCTTTCATAGGGTGACATGGGTGAGGATTCTGCGTATGGATGATCACCACACCTTTGTCATTGCTATGGACCTATTTGTGGTTATGGGTTTGAGGATGCTCACTATACACACATGTGAGACACTCTATATTATAAAAATTATGCGACAAAGGGCTAGGAGAAATATACATCCATATTAAAAAATATGGTGTTGACTTATGAGTTGTAATTTCTTATATTTCCTTTTGAAATCTAAGATTAATAATATTAATATCTATAAATAAAAATATGCAAAGATTTAAATGTAATGTGAAATTTTATGTTTAGAGTATTCATTGTACATTTGTTGACCTTTCATCTCTTGATGATACTCCCATGCTGAGCCTAGAGGCAAATAATTTGTAACAAAATAGTAAAATTATATTAAATATTTTTTTCTTATATCAATGGTAATATTAAAATTCACATTTGATGATAAATAGGTGAATGTTGGACCTTCAACATTGAGACACATTGGTGGTAGTTGTCTTATGTCAACTTTCATTGAGGTATGTTTTACAATTTTTAATTATTATATATGTACATAATGTTAGGTAATTTATAGTCAAATAACATTGTTCTATTTTCAATTGAGGACATCAATTTAAAATCCTCTTGATATCCATAACATGATAGAGGTGGTTATTGCTGCAAAATTTTTCTCTTCAATGACTTTGACAAAGGTATGAGCCAGTAATATAAAATTTCATCTTGTATTTCTCCTTTTATCCCACATCATTTAGTGTAGATATAAATGATATACATCTTTAATCTAATTTTTTCTTCATGCTTGTCATAGTAGGTCACAACTCTAGTTCATGCATAAACCACTTGAAAGACACACGTGAAGCCTCTATAAATCTATTCTAATGGTTGAGTTCCATCGAATTTGAACCATGCCAAACAAGAACCACACTTTAGTGATTTTAACTAGCATCCAAATCAAACTTGCACAATAATATGTGCTATTGAGCCAACTCATTATTAATATTTTTACTTTATCACTACATAGTGCTCTATGTTCTAATTCTTGCATACAAAGACTAGTTTCTCTTTACAAGGCAATATGGATTCAACAATCACCTCTTCTTTTTGTGCAAATGTACAAGGAACAACATCACTCGGATTTTGAAAGCATACATATCTAGGACTACGTTTCAAACAATTTTATTGCTAGAACACTGTAGACCTTAGCTAGTTCTTAACTAGGTGTATGAATCCTTCAAATCTTAATTAGTTCATGAACAAAATTAAAGGCTCTATATACAACAATAAAAAT
Source organism: Thuja plicata (assembly GCA_018584345.1). Taxonomy (NCBI): domain Eukaryota; kingdom Viridiplantae; phylum Streptophyta; class Pinopsida; order Cupressales; family Cupressaceae; genus Thuja; species Thuja plicata. The sequence goes on from MU223164.1 coordinate 1,714,716, forward strand.
ATTTATGTCATTGTAAAAAACATGCACCACAAGTTTTCCACCACATGCAACTTATATCAATGGACCAATATTGACCTTGTCTCATTTCTTGCATTGTCACCCGAAGGTATGTTCTAGTGCAACAAGGTTTGCAACCCTATAGTGAGGGGACTATGATCTACACACAAGCATTGGATTTAGGTAATCATTATTTTTATACAAGTTTCTTAATGAAACACACTAGAATATGATGAAACCATTTCTCTACAAGGAAGGGTCAATGATTCAAGTGCAATTTTACCCAACTCAAAATTTTGTGCTTTAATTCAATAACAACATAACTCACTTGGACTTTGGGGTGACCTGGGTCTTCTAAGTCTCTTGCTGATGGGTGAATCTTTTTTAGGGTTTCTAGATCTTCTGCTATTATTCCTCTCAAGAAAAAATCCATAAATTTGGCTTATGTAAAGATCTCCCTTGTGGTTTTCTATAGCCTTGATGTGGTAGATACTGTGTACTATTATCTGCATTGCGGATTGGTTTTTAGATTTGTTGGTTTTTGGGATTCTCTATTGGACTTGCATTGTTGGGTGACATATTCTTGGAGACCCTTGGTTTTAGGTAACAGTAAGCTTTTCCCTTGTGCTAAGGGATTTTTAATTTCTATTTTTCCTTCTTATGAGGAATGAGATATGGTGATGAGAAAGTTGTGGGCTTGGGGGAATCACTCTCTTTCGACCAAACCTTGGATAGTTTCCTTCAACCCTCTGACTAAACCAATTAGTGTGCATATAGTGTGGGTTTGTCTTCCCCATATTCCTCTTCATTTTTGGGAGAATTATTTGTTTGAGTCCATAGACAACTCTATTGTCAATTTTCTAAAGGTGGATGATACCATGACTGCCATGAGTACTCTACCTTGGCATGCATTTTGGTTGACATTGATATCTCCACATGTCTTCCTAGAGACATAGTTCTAATGGTGGGGGATAGCCTATGGACTCAATCAGTAGATTATGAGGGCCTCCCATTTTGTTACTGCTAGTGCTTCTCTACTGGTCACTTGAAAGCACATTATTCTCTCTCGTGGCATAAAGGCACTGTTGCTTGGTGGAAGAAAGATAATGATGATCATTTAACTATCATGGCTTCTAATTCTTCCTTTAATGATGGATCAAAAGATAATGATGAGTCCTCTCTGGATGATGCTCCAATTGTAGATTTTGCCTCGTTAGTCCCCATGGATCGTACTCCTGCTATTGCTAGTGTGACCCTCTTTGACTGTGTGGATCCTTCTTTTTCTTCTACTCCTACTCTGCTCTAATTTTTGGCTAATGGTGTGCAACCTTATCAACACTCTACCCCTTGTGCTGAAAGTATCACCAAGAGGGTTCCACCACTTTCTCCCCCTTGTGTTGGGTATTCCAGTGATAGTATTGCCTAGATGGTTGTAAACATGCATAGGGAAAAATGTTCTTTAGCTTCTCATTCTCCTCCCCATGTTGGGGGTGAGTTGTCCACCCACTCTTGATGTGGGTTTTTAACAGTTCTAGTGTATCTTGAAGTGGGATTTAAGTTTTTCTTCTAGTGTGTTGTTTATGGTATTTTCTTGTACCTGTTGTAAATGGTCTTTTTGGTCTATCTTTGTAAGGTCCATCACATTTGTTTATATTATAACTATGGTGTTAATCTCTATTGATGCCTAAGGTTTGTGGTTGTGTAAGGGACAACACCCTTATTTTGTTATTGTTTATGTAAACAACACAACTCATTTCACTATCTTCCCTTGCATACACAAGACCAAGTTGCACCATACATAGGTATTTGCAACAAAATGGCTTCACACATTTTTCCAAACATCAACTATAACCACTACTGACATGTTAATGCAAGACAACCACACACGTACTCTTCAATTATATCTTGTAACTTCATTATATTTTGACAACTTCTATAGACCATTGATCATCACACACATACTCTTCAATTATATCTTCAAAAATGAGTCTACAAAAGTTGTCATAAAAATCACAAGGATAAATGATGACATCATATGAAGGTTACAGTTGAGTGAGTAATTTCCACGTGTCATGCTGTGTTCCTGAGAGGTTAAGCAACGAATGAAGGTGCAACGTTGTGATGCTTGCTAATTTTTGGACTTGTCAGGTTGTAAAGTTGTGACCAACCACCATGTGTTTGTGGACCAAGAAAGAAATATGAAAGGAAATGCAAGGCACAACCTCACAAGGAATGATGATGTGTACAAGCAGTAGTTAGTGAAGTTGCAAGCTAAATGCACATTTCTATGGGCCCAAGAATTATGAAAAGTGTTTTTCAAAGTGTATAAGGGCAAGGGGACGATGACGTATGTTGAAGGTCCTTGCACTCTTTTGAGAAAGTGACATGCGTCCAACACAATAAAAGAAAGAGGAGGATAGGTGTTGTAAGGGCACATCCTTGCAATGTTAAAGAACGTGCATGCTAGACCCTACGATCTTGTGAGATTTAGATAGGTGTCCACGAGAATAATTTTTGCAATAATGTGAGAAGAAGCACATGAAGAAGAAGGCAACAAAGTTGAGATATGTACATGTCTCCATGGAGCCCACATAAGGCAAAAATATTTCTTTAATTTGGGGTGTTATGAGCTATCATCTAGCTCATAATTTGTGGTGTTATGAGCTATCATCTAGCTCATGTAGAATTGAAGAATTCGACATGAAAAACATAATTAAAAGAGCATATTACAAATAGACACAGAACACACTATTTAACATGGTTCACCACAATAGTGGCTATGTCCACACTGAGAGCAAAGAAATTGTATTAACTCAAACTGAATGATTACAATGAAAAGAAGAGCCAAATATATAAGCTCATAACCGAGCAGTTGAAGAGACAAAGGCAGCAACAGGACAAATGTCTGTTGGCCTCCAATCCCAACAAACTCCCACCAGAAGTCAACGGATATTTCAGCTCATCAGGCATTCCCCTGCTCTACATGCTGACTTACTTCAGCTTAACAAGTCCAAGAGAAGTTCTTGCACATTCGAACTTCTCTTTGGTTACAAATTTTGTGAATATATCTGCCGAATTGATTTTGGTATCAATCTTTTCAACCTTCAACCTGCCTTCTTCAACCATATACCGAATGAAGTGAGCATGAATGTCAATGTGTTTTGAACAACATTGAGAGGTATGATTATGTGCCATAAAGATGGCGCTGCGGCTGTCACTAAATATAACATAATCATTTTGTTGATACTTCATTTCACCAAGTAGTCGCTGCAACCAAATCATTTCCCGAGCACCTTTGAAAAGTGCCAAATACTCAACTTTAGTGGAAGAAAGAGCAATAGAATGTTGTAGCCTAGAGGCCCAACTAATGGCAACTCCAGCAAACATGAATGTGTAACTGGTAGTAGATCTACGCTTATCCAAATCTCCAGTAAGATCTGAATCTGTGAATCCTTGCATATGCTTATTGTTGCTACCAAAACATAAACATAATCTGAAGTGCCTTTTAAATATCTTAGTATCCACTTGACAGCTTCCCAATGAAGCCTCCCAGGATTACTCATGAACCTGCTAACTACTCCCACCGCATGGGCAATGTCAGGACGTGTCAAAACCATAGCATACATAATGCTTCCCACTACTGATTTGTAAGGGATATCTTCCATATATTCCTTGTCCTCTTGTGTATGTGGACACAAATTAGCTGATAACTAAAAGTGTGTAGCAAGGGGAGTAGAGACGCTATGCACATCAGCCATACCAAATCTCTGAATTACTTTGTCAATGTATTATTTTTGTGACAATGTAATCTCTTTCTTCTTCCTATCTCGGGTGATAGTCATTCCAAGAATTTTCTTGGCTGCCCCTAAGTCCTTCATAGAAAATGTTTTTGCCAAAGTAGTTTTCAGCTCACTAACAATTTTAGAATTTGTTCCCGCTACCAACATGTCATCAACATATAGAAGAAGAATGAAAAATGCACCATTCGGAAGTATCTTGTAATAGATGCACGGATCAGATTCACATATGATAAAGTTATGTTCAAGCATGAAGGAATCAAACTTAACATACCACTGCCTTGGGGCTTGCTTGAGCCCATACAAGCTACGCTTCAGATGGAAATAAAGATGTTCCTGTCCCCTTTTCACAAAACCTTCAGGCTGATACATGTACAACTCTTCATTTATGTCTCCATGTAAAAATGTTGTCTTAACATCTAGCTGTTCCAATTCGAGATCCCAAATAGCTACCAATCCCAATACTGTTCGGATGGATGTCATCTTCACAACCAGAGAGAATATCTCAGCGAAATCAATCCCCTATTTTTGAGCATATCCTTTTACCACCAATCAAGCTTTGAACCATTTTTGACCTCCTGCTTCATTTTTCAATGTATAAACCCACTTGTTCTTGAGTGGTTTTTGATTTGGTGGAAGAGAGACCAAATCCCAGGTGTCGTTTGCTTCAAGCGAACTCATTTTATCTGTCATAGCAACCATCCATTTGTTTTTATCACTGCTTGTATAGGCCTATTTATAATTTACCGGTTCAGATTGTTCAGAAATTAATAGCTTGGGCTCTGCCTCTTCAGCGAATAATAACTGATAATCAAAAAATTTTGCTGGAACTTTTCTCTGTCTTCTTGATCTCCTCAATCCTGGATGTTGATTTGAATCAGTGATCTGGTTCAACTATGAATCAATATTGCTTTGAACATTATTTTGATTAATTGATAGAGCTTTTTCATTTTGTAGTCTTTGTCCATCATATGACTATTAGAGAGAGGGAAACGTTTCTTCTCTATGTGGCAGAGTGGACTGACAGCCCCAATTTATATGGGAATGTGCGGTGTGGAATTGGGCTGCAATCCCAAATGTTGAGTGGGACTGTGTATTGTTTTATGCAATTCCAAATTTGGGAGCACACTGTTGGTGTTGGAGGAGATTGAATGATGGGTGAAGTGTGAGAGCCCATCCACATCATCATTATGCGTTGGGCCTTCCTTCATTGTTGGTGTGGCAGAATGAGGTCTCCCATTCTATTCTTTGTGTGAGCCACACAATACATTGTGCAAGTTTGCTAAGACATGCGGGCCATAGTCTGCTTCCTCACGCGGGCTATGGCGAATGTTTCCTGCCCTATTTTCTACTGGCACTGAGTCAACAAGACTCACAAACTCTACTCCATGCGGGTCTGTAGGGTAGGAGGTGGACAGAGTCTTCCTTGGACCTATCTTATTTGCTGTTGCTATGAGGTTTTGAAGATTGCCAACCTTCACACTGTGTGTGCTTCTCTCCTTTGCTTCTACCACGGGATGATGAAGACTTATGGTGGGTAGCTCCCCCTCCCAATCAACAACGTTGTCAAGTAGAGAGTGGAGAATCCCCTGTTCTGTCTGCATAGATATGTATTCATAAGATTCATCTACCTCTTGTTCATTATATGAACTTGGAGTAGTAGTATAAGAGGAATGAGGATTTAGAACAGAATTTGGTGTAAGGGGAACATGTTGCAGGTGTGCATTAACAGAAGAATCAATTTGAAATGCAGATGAGGGAACATATTCCCTATCATGTTTTTCTTCCTCCATGGCTGGAAAAATTGATTCATTAAACACCACATCTCGACTGCGAATAATTCACTTTTCAACTAGAACCCAAATTCTGTAACCAGATTGGTCTTCTCCATATCCCACAAATATGCCCTTTTGTGATTTGAAATCCAGCTTCATCCTTCTTTCTTTTGGGACATGTACATGAGCTTCACACCCAAAAACTCGGATGTGTGAGTATGAAATCCTCTTTCCCAGCCATTCCTCTTCCGGAATACCAAACTCTAGACGAGATGAAGGAGACCTATTGATTAAATAGACCTCTATATTGCAGGATTCCACCCAAAATTCTTTGCCCAAACCGGCATTGGAAAGCATGCACCTTGCCTTCTCAAGAATGGTTTTATTTAACCATTCTACTGCCCCATTTTCTTGAGGTGACTAAGGAACAACCTTAATTCTTCTTATACCATGATCTGCACAAAAGTTATCAAACTCCAACGAACAAAATTCACCTCCATTATCCATCTTCAAACATTTAATTTTATGACCACTCTGATTTTCCACAAGAGCTTTAAAAATTTTGAATTTAGAGAATACCTTAGATTTTCTAGAAAGCATGTAAACCCATACCTTCCTTGTACAGTCATCAAGAAACGCGACAAAATAATTTGCCCCTCCATGAGAGGTTACCTCCGTGGGACCAAAAACATCTGAGTGTATCAAATCCAAAGGTGTGGTCTTCTTGTCATGGCCATTCTTCAAGAAGCTGACCCATTTTTGTTTCCCACAAAGGCAATGTTTGCAAAAATCCAAATCTGCGGATTGAAGACCGGGTAATTGATCTCGGTTCAGCATAACCTCAAGGCCTTTCTTACTTTTGTGACCCAATCTTTGATTCCAAAGTGCGGCATCACTGCCCACAAGAGTCATAGCAGCTCCCACCTCACCAATAGTTTCAACAACATAAAGGCTGCCCACTTTATCACCTTTTGCGATAACCATAGAACCACTGGTGACTTTCCATTTGTCTATGAGAGTGGTGAGAAAGCCTTGTGTATATAGCTGACTCACAGAAATCAGATTTTTCTTCAATTTAGGAATATGCCTAACATCTTTTAACAACCATTTAACTCCCCCATTTAAATCCAAAACAATATCACCTCTTCCAATAATCTCACAAGAATTATTATCCCCCAAATAAACTTTTCCAAACTCACCTTCTCGATAGTTTGTAAACAAATCCGTGCAAGAAGTAGCGTGAAAGGAAGCACCAGAATCTAGGACCCAAGATTTAGATGTTGTGTTGCTTGTGGAGAGAATTAAGATGCCATCATCCCTATCATGAGCTATGTTCGCTCCACTTTCCAAAACCTTTTGTTGTGCTTTCTTTTATTTTCTACAATCTTTCTTGACATGGCCAGATTTGCCACAAAACCAGCAGCCGCCTTCTCTTCCTCTAGATTGTGATCTTCTAGTTGATTGTGGCCGTTGATTATAATTATTTCTACCTCTATGATGGATTCTTCCTCTATTTTCAGTGCTGACCATGGTAAGAGCATCACCGGATGAGATATCTTTGTTACTTCTTCTCATATCTTCACTAAGCAAAGTAGAAACCACTTCATCGTAGACCAAATTCTTCGTTGTGGAATTTGAAGTGCTAACAGCTGTAACTACGGGATCCCAACTATCGGGTAAGGAACACAACAAGATGATGGCTTTGGCTTCATTATCTTGTGTCATACCAATTGAGGTTGCTTGACATAACAAAGTGTTTAAATCATTTATATGATTTGACATCGCTGCCCCTTCCTTCATTTTCAGCTTGTAGAGTCTCTTCATAATGAAGATTTTATTTGCAGCCGATGCCGTCTCGTACATGCTCTGAAGTTTATCCCAAATTTCTTTTTTTGTCTTTTCGTTCAAGACATTGAACAAGACATTTTTTGACAGTGAAAGAAAAATTGATGCCATCACTTTTTCATCTATTTTCTTCCAATCTTCATCTGACATCGCAGTTGGTTTCTTAGTTTTTCCTTCCAGCGCGATTGATAAATCTTTCTTAATCAGCAAGGAACGCATCTGCACTTTCCATAGGCTGAAGTTCTTGCCTGTGAATTTCTCCACTTTTGTATCCTCCATTCTTAGGAAATTTAATCACCAAATTTCCAATCAGCTGTTTGCCCAGCTCTGATACCAATTGTAGAATTGAAGAATTCGAAATGAAAAACATAATTAAAAGAGAAGATTACAAATAGACATAGAACACACTGTTTATTGTGGTTCACCATAATAGTGGCTATGTCCACACTTAGAGCAGAGAAATTGTATTAACTTAAACTGAATGATTACAATGAAAAGAAGAGCCAAATATATAAGCTCATAACTGAGCAGCTGAAGAGACAAAGGCAGCAACAGGACAAATGTCCGTTGGCCTTCCAATCCCAAAAGATCATAGAGGTCAAACAAATGGATAGCCACCATGTTGTGCTATGCTGGAATGAAAGAAATGATATGTTGAAGTCAAAATATTTTGAATCTAATATCTATTTTGATATCAAATGGAGACTGACGGCCGAGATTTAAACAAGAGAATTTGTACAACTAGTTAACATTAATTATTCATTTCATGGAAATTAAATTATGAAAAGATAGTGTAGATCACTACAAGTTGGCAATAAATAAATATGAGATTTTGGACACCACTATGCACAATTTCAATTATTGAACTAGAGTAAAGAGCTAGTTGCAGATAGGGGAATTCTTATAGATTGTCAAGTGTCTAGAAAAAATATTGGATAAGAAGTAAGTTTAAAATTTTATCCTCTTTGAAGCATAATTGATGATTTGAAGGTTTTCATGTGTCTATTGTAGAATTTAATTCACTTCCCTAGCTTTTGGAGAAGTTAGGGTTTTTTAAAAATAAGTGGGGATAAACCACTCGCCTTTGGGATAAGACAAAAATAGAAAGGGAGGGCCTTGAGTCAAGAGTACTTAGACATGCTCCTAGGGTCCTCTATATCCAAATACTAGCATGATATTTTCCATGCTTGTAGGGGTCCACTTACGCCATCATTTGGTTAAACACTTTTTACTTTCTTTTTTTAGAATAGAGTAAAGCCACCTCCTATCTATAACCCATGAAATATCAACTCAGGAAAGATAATTGTTACATACAAATTTATGGATATTGATTTCCTTAGAGAATTTGCTAGGGCATACTGTCCAGCCTCTAGAGCTATCAGGAGAGGAGATGGTAAGGTTCTGGTAAATATAGAGAGAAAGAAAATCTCTAAGGCCTTTATAATATCACGGGATACATGCACTAATATAGATCTCAAGAGAGAAGAACAAATTTATAGAAATCATAAGGAAAAGTTTAGTGGGGTGGAGATGCCTAGATACATGCCTAAGAGAAACAAGAGAAAACCAATCCCACTCATAAGTGAGGAGAAATAAACATTTGAGATTGACAAGTTTGAATTTTATTTCAGCTATATATATCATGCTCCATGTCATGTTCTAGGACGTGATGTTGTGAAGAGAATACAAATTGGTCTTATGTGAATGACCATGGCCATTCAGAACCCTGAGGTTAACACATACTATGACCAAGTGGGATATTTAGTCAAATATATACATGAGGGTTTGGTGAAAACTCACAACAACCTAGGAGTCATTGAATTCACACATTATTTTCTATTGTACCATTTTCTTTTATACTTTAATTCAAAGCATGTGGATAAGAGATTGAAATTGTTCAAAAATGACGATAATGGGAACATGGCCCCCATACGATCTTGGACCAGGGTATGGGACATGATTCATGCAAAGCCTAGTTTTTTAATTTTTTAAAATAGTTTTGTGGGTCCTATTCTTTAGCTTTTGGGTAAAATAGATCTTTAGAGACTACCCGTGCTAATTAGAAATTTATTAAGGCCAAAGGAAAAATTCCCTGACCAAAATTTTTGATATCAACATGGGTGACTAGCACTACCATGATGGAGCCACCATCATTAGAGTTTATGGGTGTCCACAACCCCCTCATCTATTGCTTGTGTTTTTTCCACAGAGGATTACTGCCATGCAATTTTTTTGGTAGATGTTATTAATATGAAAATAATATTTGGAAGAGAGGAAGATGATAAATTTATTTCCTAGATTGGTATGTATTTATGAGATTTCCTTTAGCTAGAAATACCTTCAATTACTTAACAATTTCCATCAGTAGTATAAGTTGGAGACTTGTCCTACTAGATTTTGTGATCCATAAGGTTTCATAGGTTTGGTATGTAGGAGATTATTGAGAAGAAAAAAAATGTACCTATATGTTGCAAATTTGCACCCTGATTTAACTTTTCATTTCATAATGTCCATACCTTATCCTGAGACACAAAATCCCATGTCACATGTCCACAAATTTTTATTCCATTTTACCATTACCCATTGGGAATTCCGGTCATACAACCTAGATGACACATGACTCATGCACACCACAAAGATGTACACAAAGAATACACTCATCTCACAAATATGTAGATGTGTAGAGTATTGTTGAGGTATTAGACACTACCAACCTGCATGGTACCAACCGATTCCTTGGCCCACCAACACATAGATTTTCCTTTCAACCATTATATGTCCATATTTTGATTCATTTGGCATTCTATTCCCTCTTTTTCTCTCTCTACATACTTTACACATAATTCTTCACACATTCTACAAATTTTCATAATCCATCTCTAACTCTCTACACATATTTTTGGATAATTAGTGGCTCTCATATGATCTCACACTTGATATGGATCATTTTGCTTCATTGTGGTGAAGGGGGGGTTGTCTACACTCCTTTTTGTTGTGTCTTCTATAGCATATTGTATCTCTTCATCTATTCTTGTTTGCATTAGTGTCATTTACTTCTTCAATATGATTATCTATCACCATTTTGTTATGTCTAATCAATTGCTATGTAGGTGTAAATACTAAAGCATGGATATGACTAAGGAAAGTTTCCAAACAACCACTCCAACACTTTTCTTTATTTTTTTGTATGTAGGTTCATAAAGGGGTTGTGTGTGAATGATCAACTGCATAAAATGTCAATTTTGATGTCACCTTTTCTCTCTCTTTTGTTTATCATTATTTTCATAGTATAATCATAGTCTCTATTATTCTATCATTTTATATTTTATCTCTTTAGTTAGTCTTTGTTACTTTTCTTGGATTCTATTCCATTCTCCATACTTTGTTCATATGGGATGGATGATCACCACACTGTAATCCTATACCCTTGTTGTCATCTTCAACTCGTGCATGTGTCCTAGGCAGTGAGCTCATGGAGTTCAACACTCTATTCTTGTAGTTAACTCTTTTGGTTCTGATAATCAAAACATTTTTATCTTTTAGTCTCTTTGATTTATTTACATTTACTTGCAGTTAATGTCTTAATTAAATTTTATCACACTCAACATCATAGTTAGTTAAATCATCTTAATTAATTTAATTGCCTTAGTTTGAAAACCTCTTCATAATATTAGCATCTTGATCCCCTAGCTCACTAGAACACTAGTAGAAGTGAGGTGGCACAAGGAAGGGCCCATCCTTTGATATATTAATTGGGCTTGAGGTTGGTGTACTTTTTAATTCTCCATATTTTGGTGAACCCAACATGAACAACAGGGTCCTACATCATACCTTCCCGAGTGGCATTCCCTTTGTAGAGATGGCGACCATCACTTCAATTTCCCCACTTTCCCGAAGGTTCCCTGAGACAAACATCACTTTCACCCCTCCACAAAAGTCATACAATCGAGAGCCATCTCTCATCTATGTCTTGACATCAATCAATAAAATCTTTGTCAGGGGTGTATTGGTTGACCCTGCATGTAGGGTTGATGTGATCATTAAGGAGGTCCTCTTCATCAATGACCTAAATCAAGAAATATATGACGCGTATACTTCCACCATTAGAATGCATGATGGGATGTCCCTTCTCCCTTGTAGATCCACTACCTTGATGGTCTAGGTAGGACCCAAGGAAATTTTCTCAACTTTTGTTGTAATTCTCGAGTCAAACCTCTTTCAGTTCAAACTAGGTATCCCATGGTTGATCTCCATGGGAGCCATCCCTTCAATCATGCGTAAATGTTTGATGTTTTTCCATGAGGGTATCATTCATACAGTCTAGGATACTGGATATTTCCCTTTGGTGTTCCATTTGGGATTCTCTCTTGGTCATTTGTGGACTACTACAGTAGGGCCTTATGTCCCCAACAAAATATAGCGTTCCCCGCTTATCAAAAGTACAAAGTTGGGGAACTCAATCTGAAATTTGTAGTGCCTATTCCTACCCCCCTGCTTAGACCTTTCATGAGGCTAAATATGCTTCATCTTCTACTCCTTCTTCACTGGGGGATCAGGGAAAATGTGTTCCCCATAGGAAGCCTCCTTTCCTTCCTTGGGTGTCATAAACTCCAGTGTTGTCTTCTAATCCTGCATCCACACCTAGTGTGGACAAGGGAAAGGAACCCATACTCAAAAAGCCCCAGTGCATCCTCCTTTTCTGATTCCTATCATAGAAGACATACCTCATCCTACCATTTATGGTATGGGTAAGAGGTCTCCCAAGATCATTTAATATCCCTTGGCACTCACCCCTTAGTCTTTGAGGGCGTTCTCTTTTCCTCACGCCACCTGTAGGAAAAAGAGAGGAAGGACACCTGTGACTAATATAGTAGTACCTATGTCATCACCACCTCCTAATTCATCAACGAGACCTTATTATATGCTGATAAAAATATCAATGACCTCTCCTATGGAGAAATATGCTACTGTACCCTTGTATGCTTCTTAGCTCGATCCTCATCTACGTTGGAACCAGATTGTGTGTGAGAAAAAGCATAATCGATGAGAGAGGGCCTTGGCTCATGAGGCCCCAATGAGGGAAGCAAGTGTGTCTTGTGAGACCACATCTAGTAATTTTACTTCTATTCCTACCTATTCTCCCACCTTCATTGCAGTTGTACCAAATTTAAACTCAACAAACTCATTTGTGTCACTTTCCCTAGCATCAGGAGTGACCATTGGGCCTCACACCAAGTGGGTCTAAGTGTTTATGTATCCCTTGCAGGAAGCACCATTGATCACCACCCTACTTGATGTATTTCCATTCCTTGCACTAGTGAACATGCTATATACTTAGGTGGTATATAGCACAGTGATGTCCACCCATCCTATTAGGACTGTAAGAACTGGCTAAGTATTTGTCAAAATTTCTTTAAAATTTGACATTAATTTGTTTTGTCTTGTTTAAAATTTTCATCTGTCGAGGAAATGAAGTCAGCATTTGAGTTGGAAGAAAATGTCTTAGGTTTGAGCTGGCATTTTCCTATTGGTCTTTACAAATTACTGTGAGAGTCATCTGAAGTCAAAATACCATTGTTATGCTTTACCGCTAGTTCACAAGTCTTTTCTGGTCAAAGTTTTCATGTATGCGAACTAGCGATGTTTGTTTAAATTGTTAGGTGCAAGTTCATAAGGTTTGATCTAGCTAAGATTTTAGGGTTGCAATATTACAAGATGGTTAAATTTCCTTTGTATCACGAGGTTGCAACAATCTTATTCTTTTATATCAGAAAATTGTGATCTTGCGAGGTGGTTAAGTTTGGCCGTAGCGCAATGTCGTATGTTGGAAGCCGGGTCAAGTTTTTATGTTGCGATCTTGCACTGAGGTTAAGTGTGGTGGTTAAGTTAAGAATTTCACAAGGTCGCATGACAATTACTAGTTATTTCTAGATAGTTACGATCATGCGATAATTGCCTACTAGTGGTTAAGTTTAGTTTGTCGCAGGTTCGCAAGTTATTTTAATGGTTAAGATGTTAAGGTGCGAACAAGCATAGAGGTGCTACGTGTCCTATTTTTCAAAAACTAACTAACATTTACTGCAGGCTACAAGATCACAAGTATTTTATGAAGGCTATGAAGATGGTTGCAGTAGTGCGAGATGCTGCCATGTGTACTATGGAGATTCAAAGGAAAAGGTTTTATCACAATATCACAAGGTTTGAAAGGGATTTTATTATTGGCTCACAGTGTTGTGAGATTTTGCCATGTATCTTAAGCATAATGATCAATGAATGATGCAAGGTCACATGATTTATTTACTTATACTTTTCTTGGTTGAAACCATGCGACAAGAGGTTAAGGATAACCGTTGGCACAAGGTCACAAGATTATGATGTAGTTTGTTCTGAAGTTTGCGACCATGTGAAGGTGAGTGTTATGACTTTCCGCAAGATCACAAGACATAATTTAGGTCATATTTTTTTGATAAATCCAAGCTCGATGCCAAAAATAAAGTTGACTTGAGTTGAAAAGTAACAAGTGGGGTTTGGGCCAAATAGATTTGTGACATGAAAAAGATTTTCTAGCTATGCTGGCATTTTATCAAATGATTTTTAAATCTCTCAATGGTTGTAAATTTGTGGGCTGATGACATAACCATTTTCCTTCCGTGAATACTACAATTATTGTGAATGTATGACATTGATGGTGAGTTGATGGAAAGAGAGTTGGTACTCAAGAAAGAGCTTTAAATCAGTATCCATAGCCATCATTTGCATATCAAATCTCCAGTCTTTTTTTTCTGTGAGATAACATGATTGCCTGAGATTAAGCCATTGCATTTGTAGAGAAAATAAGTGCATCAGTGAAGCTTTTCTGCCTTGTTTGAAAGTTTTTTATTTTGTAAAAATGGTAGAACCAATTACATCTACTCAATCAACAATTTCAGGAAAGCAGAAGAAGGACAAATTTTTAGAGGAATGGGTTCAATTGCTGCCAGGGTCATCAAATGCATTATCAACCAATGATCAGGCATGGAAGAACACATGTTCTCGGTGTAAGAATCCAGACACTCCTGGTTCTACTGGTTCCTCTCTTTTCCTTTTCTTTTTCAACAATATAGTAAAATATGTCCCAACATGTAATCCTTTGGTTCTTAACATGGCTAAATTGGTCGTTCCTGACATCTTTATAGATTTTGAACTAGTAAAATTATTGGAAAAACACTATTTCCCTCTTACTAAATGTTTTGGGAAGAAAGATAAAACTTCCATGGCAAGAATTGATAGAGCCAACCTCATGGAAGAATTTGACATCTTTGGAGCCATGAGCGTGGACATAGACCTAGATGGAGAGAAAAGACAATATCATTTGCACAAGCATGTCCTGAAGAAGAATTCAATTCCCAAGTTTATGCCTAGGGATGGAAGGAAGCTTATACCTATTCCAGATAATGTCAATGAACCCTATGATATGGACACTTTTCACTTACCTCAAGTGTACTATATACAGTTTGTGTAAAGTGTTGGGAGTAGAAGGAGGAAAAATAGTAACTGAAGATTTGCTGATGTTAGCCATGGACATTCAACACCCACATGTGAACAAGGAATATGATTATGTGGGGTTTATAGTTAAAAAAATTTAATTTGACATGGAGGCTATACAAATAAATCCTTCCAAGATTGATTTCAAGCATTATTCAATCCTCATGAATCTTATTTTGTATTACAATGCTGACCACATGGATGATGAGTTGATCTTGATGAAGGAAGACATGGGTATGCAACTTCCAATTCAGCTATGGACAAGGGTATGAGAATGCACCACTTACTTCTTCCTTTTTGCATTTTGAAAATTGGATTGTAGACCCCATTAGAGACATGTTAGGTGCAAGAGATGATAGCATTCCTCTTGATCTCAAAAGAATTATTAGACCTTTGCATGCAAATAGTAAGGGGCCTATAAGGAATTATTAGGGAGATGCTTTAATTTTTGAGAACTTTAAAATTATTAGGGTTTTTGGGTGTCCTCATCCACCTCATATTTTGCCAAAACATGTCCCTCTTAGGGTGGGAATTATTGAGTTCATCTGGAAGCTAACATTGGTTGACAAAGAATATTTAGGCCCAAAGAAGAAGATGGGAACTTTATTACCTATATTATGGGTAGTAAGTGATTTGAATATAGGGAAATGGGCTTTGGATCCCATGAATGATTTATTGAGACACTACAAATTGTATACTGCAAAGATGAGAGTTTGTGATCCTGAGGGATTTATGAGACAAACATTGAGGGAGATGGAAAATTTTTCTTTGCCAATTCAAGAGGAATTTACTGAGGAGGACATTATTAGAAATATAGTTGCTGTTGATGAGTTAACTGAGAATAGAAGAAGGTGGAATGAAATTCAAAGAGTCAAAAGGGAATTCAAAGAAGTGGATCCTTCTTTCCTTGGTTTCTATCACAAGCTTGGATATTGGGATAAATTAAAAAAATTACTTGAGAAGTATGATGAAATAGTTGGAAAGATGCTTGATGTGCCTATTGGAGTAGAGGCCAAGGTCAACCATGAGGATGTGGAGTCATCTCATGAAGATGTTCCATTCAGGAAAGAATATTTTTTGGAAGTAGAGGAGGGAGATGAAGCTGAGTCTTCTCAAAGGCCAGGAATTAAAAGATAAAAGATTGAACATACTCGTAGGGTGATGAACGATATTTATAAAGAAGTAATTACTGAGAAAGGTCATTATTTCAATGAGATAAGTAAAATAATAAGGGATGCAAAAAATCCAATAGAAGGTGAGGGGACAGGGGAATCAAATCTAGCACTGGTTACCCAAACATATGATAGGTTTTTACTTTCTAACTTGTTCATGCATGATGACGAATTCATCGAGACCGAGGAATTCAAGAGTTTTCTTTTTAAGTTAAAGGAAAATGAGTTGAAGATTAATTTGGGGCCAGAAGATGACATAGAGGAAAACAAAGAGAGATTGGTATAAGCATTGCAGGAGTATGATCTAGATAGTCATACACTCTCCATGATACATACAAGAGAATTGGTAAAAAGAAGCGGTATGCTTCTATTGCTTAGATGAAACATCCAATCATCTTTCCTAATTGATCAAATAATAAAACAACCTAATCAGATCTTCAAGTCTGAGGTCGAGGTAGGAGATTTTATAAGAGGCTTAGGTTTTGACCCAAGGAGAAAAACATTGGCAATATAGTCACTTTCCCCTGCCACACAAAAGCCAAAGTTGGTTGATATACAAGATCAAAGGTAGGGTGACAAGCTCATCTGGAATATCTAGAATGTGAGCAATGTGGAGATTTCAGATTTGTTAACCCATGTAACTTTCTTAAATATAGATAAGGTAGAGGATCTGGAGAAGAGGGATGGAGAAATATACAACAATCTCATTAGAATATCCAAAGAGTATGAAGGGGAGCTTATGATAAAAGGTAATATGGAAGAAAAGATTGCTGAGTTGACTGAGAAGTTAGCCAATATGCCTACTATTAATGAAAGGGTGGATTCTTATTTAGGGACCATTGGTGAGTTCATCCCTTCAAATTCAAATGTTTCTATCCCTATTGAAGTTGATGATAGGATAAATAAGTACGCTGATAGGATAGATAAACTAGAGGAAGAAAAAAATACTTTGGGAATCAAAGTATTGATGAATATTCTATAGCATAGGATTGACACCTTGAAGAACAAATTGAGTATTGTTCATAGCTCTCATGTATCCCTGCAAGATGCTGAAGGTAAATGTGTAGAGGTAATGACCTTTCTGAATCCTGTTCTTACTCTATGGTTAGGTAGGAATCTATCAATGGAAAATATTGCAACAATTTTGATTTATATGCATGATCTACTTGATAATATTGTAGACACTAAAGATATGGTTGGTATAGTTAGTACATTAGTTGCATTCTTCACAGGTAAGGATCAAATAATTAAGGGAAAATTGCAGATATTTGTGGAGTCATATAATGCTTACTTTCCTAACATTTATGATAAAGAGGGAAAGTTGAAGGACATCCATACGTGGATAGGGGATTTTGATTTGATTGTGGATAACATTGAAACACTGTTGAATTTAACAAGAGATGTTGATACACCTGACTTCAATGAGGTAATAGATAATAGTTTTAGAGCTGAGGTGGATCTTGTTAAATTTATTGCAAATGCGAGGGCCATAACTGATGCTCATTGGAGTGAAGCTGTTGTCCAGATAGAGACTGTCAATTCCTTTGAGTGGCCATCAGATAGGGAATTTTCTAGGGGGAGATAGAGATGAATAGAAAGAAGGCTGTTTGAGCAGTTGGAACTCACCAATTTTGTCTTTTTTGCAGTTTGTTACTGACAAGACACTTGAGCTTGTTTATAGGGAGAAAAATTATCTGAATAGGTACCTTTAATTTTCTATCTAAATCTATGGGTATCCTACATAATCCAAAGTAAGTGTATCTGATTACTTCCAGACAAAAGTGCCAGATGTTATTTTGTTGATACCAACTCCCACGTTGCAGAATCTGAAGTAAAGAAGTCTTCCCAGGTCTTTTACTGCTAATAAATCAATTTTAATTTTGCCCTAAGTGATCCGTATCTTGTTACAATCCTTACTGTATAAAATGATTTCCAAGATCACATAGGAAGGGCTGAGAATTTTTGTCTAAAATTCAAATAGACTTATTTCACATGCAGTCAGGTTTAACCAGTGTAATGAGTCTTGTATAACAATGACAAAGCAATTATATATTTTAGTATTGGATTTTTAGTCACGTTGAGTATTATTTCAGCAAACAAATCAATGTATGAAGATAATGGTTCTAAAATAAATGAAATATAATCCTGATTGGTGCTCTCCTTTGTGTTGATTTTATGAATTGTGAATTTAAGAAATTCAAAGTTCTTATTCAATTCACTGCATATTATTTATAAGTGTATGTTTTAATTCTAAGTGTTGATCAAGGATCAATTAAAATGTTGAAATTAATTCATGAGTTCATAGGGTTGGCATAGGTATTGTTATAAGAAGTCTAATTTTGGATTGCACGAATGATATTATTGCAAGGAAATAATAATCTAAGTCTTGGATCAGTCACAATTTATGTCTTTATACAAGAAGTTGCAAATTGAGGATATTACCCAATGGATAATGCATTGATCTTATATTGCTGAGTAGTTATCTTATTGGTTCAGGGTATCTGGTTATTCCATATTTTGATAGAATTATTTTCATTTTCTGGTTTATCTGTGGTATATTTTATATCATGCTCCATGCAAGGTTGATGTTCAATGGATAATTAGCCATTATCTATTATCTCCCTATTATGTTGAGCCTTATATGAGATTTCTACTTGTATTAATGCCAATCATGAGTTTGGTGTGTATTCGAGGGCATTAAAGAGAATCCCCCCCTTGGTTTTGTAGAACATAATGTGTAGAGGGATAGTCTAGTATCCCTGTTAGTTGGTCCATTCCTCTTAGGAATTTAATAATTGGAGTTGGATTCTCTATAGAATTTATTGAAGAGTTTACTGGTAACTTTATAACTGTAAAACCTTTTGAGGAACCAACACAGCTCATGCTAGCCCTATCTCACGAATGCCATGCTAGCTTCCATAATGTCCTAAAGAATGCTATAGTGGATCAAAGCCATTCACCTCCATCCTTAAAGAGAAATTTTGAGAAGGTTCCTATCTCATAGTTTTGACAATGAAAGTCTGCTTCGACAAACCCTCTTTCTATTTTAGTCCTTGTAGTGGAGAAATGTTTGGCTTCTGCTAAATTCACCTCTGACCCTTTACAGAGGTCGGTAGGATGTCTTCTTCATCAACACTTGCACATGTGTCTCTAGATAGATATGAGGCTTTACTTTTTGACTCAATGGAGGATATTACAACATTGATAGTGGTCTTTACACGTTCCACCTCTCTCTCCTCAGTGGAGTTATTCAATGAAAATGTCAAGGTTACTTCATCCTTGGCTCTGGCTATTGGTGGGGTGCCTGAGACTACCATTGCGACCATTATATTGCAATCTCAACCCCCCTCACCATATGATAAATATTGGGAGGATGATGATATTCTAGCACATGACTTGTGAAGATAATACCCACTTCTACATATTTTTATTAGAGCATATTTTCTTGTGTTCCCTAGTGATTTTATTTTAATGTTGTTCACTCCTGAAGGACCCTTGTACTCTGTTGGTACTTGAAAAATGGGAGGTTTTATATTGTGCTACTTCTTGTATTTCTTTTCTAATTCTTCTATCTATTGTATCTTTGATTTTCAATATTTGGGGACGATGCAAAGTGTTGGGGACATTTAGGTTCTCCTTCCATGTTGACCCAAATTTTTGTTTTCCTTTTGCTTCATGTGATATTCTTTAGCTCCAATCCATGATTTTTTGTGATGAAATATCCTCTAAGAACATGTATTTTTATCCTCTAGGTTTTGATGCTAATCCATTAGACCCCCCGTCTCTATGCAGATGTTGTGGAGATCATGTGCCACTCATTAAAAATAACATTCTATGATAACATCTCATATGTTGACATGCCACAATGTCTCTTATCTCCTTAGAATTTATCATGCTCCCATCCGAGTAGCATGGTCCATTCTAATGAGGGGATATTATATCTATGTATCTAATTTTATTTTATCTAACGACCATTTTGTCTCTACATCTCAGGTTTTTCTCTCAAATTCAAAATTTTGATCTTGGTGTCTTCCTTTATGGGGCCAATCCACTATATTGTCTACTTGTTTTTAGGTCCAATCTATTATATCATCTCAATCTCACCCTATCATACACCTATCTAGCCTCTCTATGCATACTGATGTCATTTAAGGCACCTTATCACATGGCTATCTAGCTTTTCTATGCATGTGAACATACCATCTAAGCTTCCCTATCACATGCCTATCTGGATTTTCTATGCATGTCAGTACACCATCTAAAGCCTCTGTATCACATTCCTATCTATATTTTTCTATGCATTTCATAGAACTATCATAATTTACCTACCATATGGCTATTTGGAATAACACAACTTTCTACTCATATCAACATACCATCGATGTTCTTGAGTCTACATGTTGTCTTCATCATCTAGCAAAATTGTCTAAATTTTTTGTGCTGGATGCTTCTCAACAATAATTCAAGGATTCCTAATTGGGGCCAACTTTATGTGATGGAATCTCCACAAGTAAGCTAGGTAAGTCTCTTAATTTATCTCACATCTCTCTCTGGATATGATATGCTCGCTAAAGTGGGGGCAAAATTAAATGTCATAAATTTGTACGCTAGGATAATTTTCTATTTCATAATGTCCCTACCTTAGCCTAAGACAAAAAATTACATGCCATCCATCCATGCATATTGATTCCATTTTACCATTACCCATTGGGGATTTTGGCCATGTGGCTTGGATGACACAGGACGCATGCGTGCCACAAAGATGTCCATGTTATGTGCTCTCATCCCACAAATCTATAGATGTAGAGTGTTGTTGAGGTGTTATACACTACTAAATTTCATGGTAATGACTAATTCCTCCACCTATCAACACAAAATTTTTCCTCTCAATCATTATATGTCCATATTTGGATTCATTTGTCCTTCTATGCTTTCTCTCTACATACTCTACACATACTTCTTCACACATTCTACAAATTTTTATCATCCATCTATAATTCTCTACACAAATTTTTGGATACTTGGTGGCTCTCATCTCATCTCATGCTTGATATTGATTGTTATGCTTTATTATGGTGAAGGTTGTTGAAGAATTAAGCATAATGAGCTGAATGAGTAATTGATGATTTGGTTTGGTTTTCATTGATGTCAAATTGCTATTGTTGTCATTAATGACTACTCTCTAATGAAACATGCGTTGAGTATATTGCTCCACATATCCTATATGTTATGAATATTTTCTGAGCTTTTGGTATGTCAATGAAGACTGTTTGGAGATGTTTATTTCAAGGTTTTATGGTTTGGAATGAAGGACAATGTATTTGGAATAGATGTGATTGACAATGGTCTATGTGTGAAATGTGTGCTTCACATTTCTCTGCACAATAATTTATGATGGCATAATTCTTGAAGTGAGTCATTAATGTCTTAGCTTCATTGATTTTAGATGTTAGAGGATTTCCTGATTTGAAGACTTAGTTTCAAAGTTCGATGGTATTTTACTCTAGGTTTGGATGACCTCATGTGTTTACACTTATTTCTTTTATCTTGGTGAATGCAAATGGATTGTAACGTGTATGCTGATATTTTTTTATCGCACCTATGATGTGGTGTGGTCTTATTAATTCTCACCATGGGAATGTTTAGTGCTGACCTAATTCAAACTATAAATAATCCTCAAAAATTTCATAATCAAAGGGCTCAACATCTATCTTGCAAAATGTAATAGGCTTCCCTTCCTTCTCCCTTGTATGAAATGGAAGCCATTTAACTTTAAATCTAGATTTTTCCCCATCGTATTCCCTCCCTAGAGATAGCAAATCAATGGGCACCTAGGCATTAGGGTTTAACATAAATGTTTCACAAATAGATTTCCTATCAAACTTGGCCAAAAAAACACCCTTCTCTGTGAAGATAGACCTACTTTTTGGATTATAGTTTTTTTCTACAATTCTAATTAGGTCTACATTGACAAAAATATTTGGGATGACAATCCTTCCCGAATCTAATCTCTATGCATTATTCATTGGAATTGGGGCTCTACTTTTGTTGTAAAAATACACAAAAAAATCCCTTCTACTAATTTGGGTGTAAGGATCCCCACAAGATGTTTCCCTATCCACAACTATATCAGATAGAATATTCGTATCCTGGGCATGCCTTCCACTTTTTGAAGAACTAGGGAATTAAAAAATAATATCTTAATGTAGACCCCTCTTAGTATTAGCTGAACCTCTTCTTTAATTTCCACACATCATATTTAAACTCAGGGTATTTATGAAATGTACAAACAATGCTTCCAAAACAAAATTGAATATTCAAAATTTCTATTCTCACAAATTTACAATCAAAGTACTTTTTTTCTAAAACTAAACCCTAAAATAGTGAGAAAATCCTTTTGCAAATAGAAAAAATTAAACCAAACAACTGGATGCCAACTTATTTGTACTTGATACCGCACTTAGGTCAGCATTAGAAAAGTTAAAGTTTAAACCCTTGCAGTTTGTAAGTTTCTAATGCTCACACTACTTGGATTACACTAATTCATCAACTATTACTCTTCATAGATATTGAATTATATAAAATTGAATACAATTATAAAGTGACCTAGTGTTTGTTTGACGAGAATTAATGAAAATTACCACTAAGGACCATACGTGGGAACTGACAACATAAAACAAATCCTAGCCCATAGTTTTGAACTTGGGTCATTGATCTTCATCGGTCATGAAGACTATTGGTAGTTGTGAATTGATTATACCACATCTATTTCTAGTCAAATGGGACACCTGTCGTTATTTCACATAATCACATATTGGTGGTAGGACCCACCATTTAAAGAACAAACAATAATTTATTTGTTAATTATTTATAAGATAATCCCATGAAGTGACATGGAAAACTATGACTTTGTCACACTATGGTGGTAGCCCCATCTTGAACAATATGTGATAGAAATAACTAGTCATATAGTACCAAAACCCACGTAGTATTATTTCACATCATCACATATTGTTAGTAGGACCTACCACGTGAAGACACAATTAATAGTTTAAACTTTAAAGCTAATTTGCAACTTGAAAAATATTAAAACAATTAAAAAATTTATTTGTTAATTATTTATAAGATGTCCCACGAAGGTATATGGAAAACTATGGCTTCATCATACTTTGGTGGTAGGCCTATCTTGCACAACATGCGATATTCCGCGATATACCTAACTAGTCATATAGTACCATAGCCCACCTGACATTATTTCGCAACATCACATATTGCTAAGTAGGACCCACCACTTGAAGACAAGATTAATAATTTATAACTAATTCACAAATTAAAGACAATATTTATAATTTATTGATATTCATGTTTCATAAAGAAAAATCATAAATCTATTAAAACAAAATTGAAGACAATGTTTACAAAGATTATACAGTGAATCATGAAACATAATAAAGCTAATCAACATTACAATAAGTTAATAAATTATTTATAAATGATAAATTAAAAAGTGCACATGAATTTTCATTCGTATAAAGAAATCAATTTGTATTTCGTAATATGATTCATGATTCATGAACTAGAATAAAAAATATAAATACCTAGTAGTAGTCTTAGACTTGTCAGTCTCCTAGAAAATGCTAAAATCTCATTGAATGACAATTGCCTTGCCATGGATAACCCAAATCCAATTGCCAATTCATCTTGTTGAACTGTACTTCACTTTCTTTTTCATCTTGGCCTTGAATTTGTTCACTTGAGTTCATCTCAGCACATATACTACTACTTGATCTGCTCTTCATTTTAACACTGTCATTGTTATTCAGAATGTTTTCTAACCATTTCCTTTCACATGTGGAAGTCTAGCGTGTGAGTTCCCTCTCATAAGGAAAAAGTTTTGACATTATACCGACAAGTATAAACCCCCCAAAAAACTTCCAGGTTCTTGCTGAGTTTTTTTCTTGTCTTTGATTTCAAGAATCCCAATCCACTGAAAAATATCTCATCCTCAACATAACCTAATATCATTATTTGACACAAGTCAACAAGTTTGAAGAATTCTGAGAGTTCATCACACAACATTGGGATCTGACTTATTTTTTCCCAAAGGTGTCATGTTATTGATCCTGGTAGGTACAAATTATTAAAACCCTTAACCTGTTCATGCATTTTTGCTACAAAACATACTAATTAGTTTTACTTATAGCTCCTACTACTTCCATTCCATCAACTTTGAAATTGACACTCTTACCAAAATAATTCACCAATTCTAGTAGCCTCTTATAAAAATATTTTGGATCAAGCATTCTACAATAATTAGGATACACAATAGACATGGATTCTAATAGTTCCTCATGAGGGAATTGAATTAAAAGCTCTGATGAAATATGTTTTGCAATCTTCTGTAAATTTACTTCACAAAACTCACAATGTCATTAAAATATTCTAGTGTAACAGGTCTATCTCTCATTCTAGTAGATCGCACTCTAGAAGACATACCATATTGGAACACTGGTATTTGGTTTCCACAAACAAAGACACATCGCTCCTCGCAATCATTAAACTGTAAAAAATTTATCAGCACGACCCAAATTTGTAATCTGATTCCATCTACTAAATGCTTCATCATTGAATGGACACAAAGTTACATATTGATTATTGACAACGATGAAAATCATTTTATGCAGCGTAGCATATTCTTTAATATACATAGTTCTCTCTTAGGCTTGTTTAACAAGTGAGTTCATTTTGTCTAGTAGGGGTAGAATACCAAGCAAGGTTAATAGTGTCTCTACATCAGTTAACCTATGCAAAAGCTCATGATATTGGACTATTGTGCATTGTTCGTATATTAGTCCAACCAGGGATTATATTTTGAGAAAAATCATTTTGTAGGTCCATGCAAGGAGATCCACCTGGTGTCAACATCCTTAAGTAGCTTGTTTCCATTGATTATTCCCTCAACAAATCTCTAAAATTCTGCAAAATATTTGGGACTTCGACAGAAGTATGCATAGAGATCGCGAACTAGTTCTTCAAATCTTGCGACTTGATCATCAATATGCACAATTTTAAATGCTCAATTAAGTCTGTGCACCATGTAATGAATGGGAACCATATATGGTAAAATTCTCATTTGTATCTTTATGCATAGAGAATTCCTTTGACCTTGCATCATTGCATCTCTGTTTGCTCCTACACACATCAAATTTTTAGCAATTGTAAAGTCATCCATATTGACAATTTCGTTGAAAGGTTTCTTAACTACTTCATACATAGTTTGCGATATGATATTATCCATCTTAACAAAACAAAGTATATGAGGGTGACAAATATGGTTTTGTACTGTATACACATACACACACATCCAAGAAGTATTGTCCTCCACTGTAATTTCATCTAAAGATAATGCAATATAGTTTGAATCCTTTAATTTTTCCTGTAGATCAGTTATTTCCACTTCAGCAAGACAACTCGCCAAATCCTATCCATTTTTTATTGACCAATGAGTTATAGGATATCTTGGAACATTCATAAATTTTAATAATCTAGAAATACTAGAGTATTTTGTCATGGGACAACCTCTTCTCAAAAGATTAAAAAAGTAGCGTGTGAACAATTTTGAACATAAATATACTATCCATTAACTTTTTAAATTGATCTTCAAGTGTTTCTATGTGTTCTATTTTCTTCTTTTGTTTTTCTTGATTCACATAAAATTCCTCTGCATACTTGGCATGCTTACATTCTTCCTTTTTTTCCATCTAATCACTGATAGTTCATTTCCATCTATGGTTTGTTTCTCAAACACTTTGTCGATATGATTTTCTATTGTGTCCGATTTTAGTTGCATTTTTTTGTCCTTATCAAGTTTCCAACCATAGATTGTACACTTTTATTCTACTAGAAGTTTTTATTGTCTAGATTTGGCACTTCAACAATGAATAGGTACCTTGAAACCAAACCCATCTTAAATGTCATTGTCATATTCCACTTGTACCCAAGTTTTGTTGTTTCTTTTCTTCTCCTCTTCCATGCATTGTCAACAACAACAACATAAGTATTTATAGTAACATCTACAACATTATCAACATCAACATCACCAACATTTCCAGTAGGAGCGACATTTCCGACAATAACATCATCGACATTGCTAGCAATAACATCATCGACATTGTTAGCCAAGTCGATTGTCTTAGTCTGGCTACACTAGGTACCCATTGGAATATTCTCTGCGATAGAGACATTTGTGTTAATTAATGCATTGGGTGGAAGTGTTGATATTGTAGCTCCATCTAATGGACTACCAAAGTGTGACATTATATTATTTATGTATTTTGATGGCCTCCCTCTGACATATTTAGAAGTCCTACATCTCGACATCTCTCACTAATAGAAGTTTCAAGAAGGAATCTGATTCCTATGAAATACAGTAATAGATAAAAGGAGGGAAAATAAAATAGATAAGTTATCTTGTAACAATGCATTCCATGTAAACAATAATAGATAAAAATGAAAAAAAACTAAGTCCTAAAAACTAAGATGCAAGAAAATTTTGAAATCAAATGATAGATACTAACATCTCAAAACGACAACTTACAAACACTAACATCAATCTCATATCCTTTTTCACTTACCCTTAATTTTTCACAGTGACATGGTCCGTCAATGACTCAACATCTAAAGAATTCCTGAGAAACTTGTTTTGAGAGCCTCTGGAAGTGCAAACCAATACGAACAAGGTGTAAACTGCAAAATCTCACCTTCTCATGTATTTATATCATTTTTTTGGTGAATTGTGCATTATTCTATGATTGGGAGATAGAAATTTAGCAAATATGGATGGGATTATAGCCGTGTAGTTTTAATTTTGAAGGTGAATATGGAGTTGGAATTACCATTCAATAGTAGTGGGGGGAAAATTGGGTCTAGCCTAAAGAGAAAAATAATTAATGTTGTTGAAGATATGGCCCCTCAAAATTTAAAAAAGTCATGTGTTGTTATTTGTGAATGCGTGTCCATCGGTGATTTCTTGCATTCATCCAAAAATTCTAGTTGAAATTATGACTAATACATATTTAAACTATGTAGGAGTTGGTGGTGAGTAAACATTTTTACTATGACTGTTTCAACCAAAAGGCGGTGAATAAACAAGCCATGGGACAAATATTGTGTGAAAATGAGGCTATTTGACCACTTCACATAATTAATACTATTCGCCAATTTCCCGATGCGTGCAACCCCCACATTTCACCAATTAGAAAATATTTGCCACTAAAAAACCACCGGCTTAGCCCAAATGGAATGGATATCCACTCATACAAGGCCTCCTTTTTCTTGAAGGATGTCTTCCATTCATCTCCTTCTCTAATCTAAATTTGGTGACATCCACTCTTCAGATAAATCTTTGTGAAGTACTCATATCCACTCAAGTAATCTATAATGTCATCCAACCTTGGCAAGGGAAACCTAGACTTGATAGTAATATTTTTGATAGACTGAGGATATATACACATCCTTCATTCTCCATTTTTATTTGGTGCTAGTACTGCTGGTATAACACATGGCTCACACTCTCTTGAATCAACCCCTTCTGCAACAACTCTTGCACGTGTCTATTCAATTCTTCACTCTCTACTGGATTCATTCTATGGATTCCTTATTCGGAAAACTCACTCTAGAAATCAAGTCTATTTGATGACTAATCTTTTTTATTGGTCACAATCCATCAATTACATTATCAAATACAATATATTGAAACTCATCCAAAAAATTGCAACTTCCACAGGTATATCTTCTACTTCCTCTTTATCAAATCTTGGAATTAAAGAAAAACATATGTTTTCATGCTTCATGCCTTATAGAAACTTCCTTCCATCAACTAAACATATTCTTCCATTACTACATACCTTTTCCTTTGTTTCCTTCAATGGCTTTAGATTGTGTCAAAACCCATCCTTTGTCAAAGAATAGGTATTGAAATACCTATCATGTACTGCATGATGATAAAATTTCCATGGTGTCCCTAAAAATAGATGACAAACATCTATAGGCATAATATCATATAATACCTCATCATGATATTTTACAATTTTAAACTTTACCAGACATTTCTCATTGACCAAAGCCTTATGATCCTTTCGCAACCAAGAAATTTGGTAGGGATTCAGATGCCTTCTTCTCTCCAAATTCAATTTATCAATCATTTCCTCTGAAAACAAATTATTAGTACTACCACTATTAATAATCACATTGCATACTTTACAATTACACTTACACCTTGTGCGAAATAAATTCTTCCTTTTCTCACGTTCCTACTCATCATTTAGCAAGGCTCTTTTGGTAACAAAGACCTCTCCTCTTTCAACAACTTCAAAATGTGACGACTTGACATATTTATCTACATTTACAACTCGTGCATTTCCATCTAGTCTTCTATTTGTTCTCCCTTGATTTTTGGGATATTCATAAGCTCTATGTCTTTCTTCTCCTCAATGGAAACACGTCCTAGAAAAACCTCCTCTTCCCGATCCTTTCCCTCATCCTCTTCCTCTCTAATCTCTATTATTTTTATTGTGAGGGTGATAGGAATTATTTAACCTCTAATTATGAGTGCTACTAGTGTCACCATTCTTCTTTTGATCTTCATTTCGGCCTCCATAGGACCGTGCAGTAGACTTTCCACCACAACCTCATCCTCTTTTCTTACTCTCAAACTTCTTGTTCAATTTTTCTTCTACCTTCAAAGAAAATTGATATGCATCTTTAATGGTAGAAATTCTTACCATTATCACTCTTATTGAATACTCAACCTCAACTCATTTATGTAATGGGAAACATTCTCCTTGTTATATTTAGAATGACCCATTCTGATAAGGACTCGATAGAACTCTTCTGTATACTCTTGGAAATATTTTCTTGCTCACTTCAATCCTGTTGGTAGGAATTTTGTGAACGGGTCCGCCAACAGAGGTAAGTTGTCACTGGGTACCTGGGTACCAGCCAACTTCGCCTGTAAAGGTTGTCCAGGGAAATGAGATTCCCTGGGCCTCCAAGCATGTGAGAGTCAAGTCTCAACAGTGTAGGGCTTGGTTGGGAGATGTAACTATTTTTCGAGGGGGATAGCTGGTTATCTTCAACTCGTCAACTCTGGGGATTCAGGTGAGTGGGGTTTTCTCCAAGCATGCTTTTACTTAACAAATAAACTTAAAAAGATATTGCAGGGTTAGAAAGATATCATCTACCTATAGTTATGCTAAACATTCAAAACATCAATAATTCTCTAACACACCACTAAATACCGAAGAAACATACAACCATCAATTCATACTTCATCAGTAGAAAAAGAAAGGAGGTTGTTGATCTACTTTAAGCATTAGAGCAAAGGACATAAAGAACACAAAGCATAAAATACCGTTAACCCAGAAGACAAAATGCCAACAATATCATTGAGAGAATTCTTCCTTCTTCACTAACATCTCTTCTAGCAAGCACTAGTGCATGGTACAATGGTGGATCCAAGAGAGCATCTAACTACTTAAAGCTTGGAAACTATGGAGCATTGAGCTCTGTAACTAAGAACTGAGTAAACCAAATTTCTATTAATTATGGACTGCAAAATCATCAATTTTGCTGACCCTTAGAATGAGGCCAGACTTATTATTTATACACATCTTTTGATCTAACTCAAACCCTAACTTATGTTACATTTTACAATAAAATACATTATCCGGTGGCCGGTACTACCTACACCACTCTACAAAAGACCTAGAGATGGAAAAGGCCTGACATGTTAGAAGAAAAAGACAAGAAGGATGGAGTGGAAGAATTGGCCTCGAGAAGAGAGCCAAGAAGGATAAAGAAGAAATTTGATCCCCCAGGGATTGAGGCTACATGCCTCATAAATGGGAAATCAGCGCCCTGTCCCCGATGCACCAGGTGTAACGTTGAAGCGACGCCTTGGGAAGACCATCTATCATAAACCTCCCGTCTAGATGACATGCCTTGTTGCGGATACCCACCTTCTAACAACGTTTGTTTACTACCTTGAAAGTGACCAGTCGACCTTGGGGACTGGGAAATGGGTCTCTTAAAGAATACAAAATGTAGGATCCAGAATTCTGGGATCTGGGAACTTGTGTTCCGAAGGAATAAAGAATACAACACATTTTCCTTGAAACTCTTCTCCAGCTCTTGGTGAATCTCTATTGTTGTTTGATGTCATTGAAGGTCTGGAGGAGATGGGAAATCAAATGATTATTCTCCTAAAATTCTAGACTTGGAGATAATCTCCTCTCCGAGGCCGATGATTTCTTCTAACTCAACCTTCCATGCCTCATAATTATTGATATCTCCCTCCCATATGGAGATGGTAGTTTTGGCTTGGTGTAGGATGTAGGGGGCCACATATAGATCTAGGAGTGTGGACACCAGGAAACGCCAGACGTTCCCCAACTGCAAGGCAACCCATTCATCAACCGCTTGGGCCTTTCTCTTCATCACCCATAATGAGTCTATATCACTCTGAGGAAGCGATGCATTTGACGTAGAGGCCCCTGGGGGAGTAACGCTAATGGGCTGGGCCAGCTCAGTCAGTAGTACCATGAGGTTTGCATTTTTCTCCTTCTCTTCCTTAAACTTTTGGGCCTGTTTCTTGTAGCGAGCCTCCACTGCCTTGGTTGCTTCTTTCAACAAGTTCAATTCACCTTGTTTTCCTCTCTTCCCCAGTGACACCTCTGTGGCATCATAATCTCTAGCTTTATCCATTGCCTTGTCCATATCTGGGGAAGGTGTCATGATTAATATGACTGTTTCTCCACCCAGCTCGGTCTAAAGAGTGTGGACTATTCAGGCTTTCTTAGTCTTTGGCAAGTTTTGTGCCTGAGCCATCATCTCCACCAAAGAAAGATGGGCCTTGGGTGTTGTTGGGGCCTTTATCTTTTGAGATTCCACCAACCACTATGGTGGTAGGGGTGGCTTTGTAGCCAAAATTTTCTCATGTGATTTCTCCCCAGGTTCTTTTTGTGCCCCTTCAACAGTATGAGCCTCTTTTGGCTCCTTCCCTGTATATTTTGAGTCACCGGCGACATTTTCTCTGGTGATACCTGCGTCTTTTGCCTCGCTGTCTATATCCTTGGCAATATTTGGATCTTCATTGGTTGCCCCGGGGTTCTCTTCTTCATCTTTTCGCTGCTCTTCCTCAACCTCTGTGGCTGGGATGTTCTTTGTTGGTATATCTTCTGGTAGTGGGGGAGGCAACGAGCCAAGATTCAATGTTTGGGCCGCAGTGATTACCTCCCTGAATGTTACCTTTGGGAGTGGCGTCTGGAACATGGCGGTTGGGGTCATGGTTGTTCTTGTGGGTCTGGTTTCCCCAGCCAATGCCATTTGTTCATTTTTAGTCTATTGGCCTAAAACTCCCATCACCTGTATTTCTAGGACTCTGGAGGTATTCTCCTATTTTTCCCCCTTTTGTTCTTCCATTTGTGCTTCTTGTTCTTGTGCAGGTTCCTACTTTGGAGCTTCCTTCTGCGCAGCAATTTATTCCTCTGACTGTGTGAGATCTCCCTGCAAATTCCCAAACTCATCAGTTCCAAATACATCATCAAATTCTTCATGGGGGGAGAATTTTCTAGGATTTGGACGTGCTCTGGCTCTTTCTCTGGCTCCGGGGAGTTGAAAGAAATGATCTATACTTCTGGGATGTGCGACATCCCAAGCTCCATTTCTATCTTTGGTTTTGCATTGAGCCTTTTCTTTTGCCTGGTAACCAAAGGAGGCCCCACATCCCTTAGGGCTGCCTACTCCTCTTCTGCCCCCATTCCTGTTGCTCTGACCATCAATGCTGCTAGTGAAGGGGAAGAAGGAGGACAGACAGGTTCGGTCATGAGCACCGGAGTGGCCAACCATGTGATCAATTTATCTCTCATCTACTGGGAGGCCACTAGCATCTGCTTCAGTTGCTCTTTTATGGGGGTCTCATGCAGGGTTGGAGTTCCCATTATTCCCTTTCCTTTATCCCCTCCTTGTGAAGAGGTTTTGGCCCCAGAGGTCCGCTTCTGTACCGTCGGGCCAACTCTTTGGGTGCTCCCGGGGCATACCCTCTTAAAGTATTCATGGCTATACTCGACCACATTATGAGTGATGTCTTCAATGGTAGGCCCCTCTTGGGAATTCCAATCTACCAGTGGGAGGGCCATCTTGTCAACTCCCGTTGCCTTGTACTGGGGATCGATTGTGGGGCTGGTGTCTGAGAAGTCATCTAGAAATTTTTAGAGCTCCAACATTTCCATCATTCCCATGGTCATTCGGATGTAATGCCAGCTCTGGACTTCAACATCATCCTGGAAATCTTCCCAGAAGTCCTCCATGTGAAATCAGTGGGGTTCTGATGCCTGGGGAAGTGCCATTGCAATTTTTCCAAGCGGATCAAAGTTCTTCCGCGCTAGATAAAATTCTGCCAAGTTTAGGCTCTTGAGTTCGCTGTCTGCCTCCTTGGCTGTGGCCAGACTACACGAGTAATTATCACAAGTGATTGGGAATGGAACATTCACCACCTTCTTTAGAGCGTATAAGGTGTGCAACTCTAGCATTTGTGTGTAATTTTCTAAGAGGATTATTTTGTTCCCACAATGTTTGGGCAACAAGTAAGGTTTCCTGGAGAAGCCAGTTATCTGAATATAGGTATGTTGCTCAAATTGGATGTAGTAATGGCCATAAATTTTGACTAGGTCCATTGCCTCCTTGGAGAGGTGATACCCGACATCCTTGGTAGGTGTGATTAGATTGCAGTAGATTAAGGTGTCGTTCACTCGACAGAAGCTGGGGAAACTAGCCTGCCATTGAATTTGTGGAAAATAATCCCAGGGAGCCTTTTGACCAAGGTTGATCCCAAGTACACCTGATGTGAGCAGCCCATTGGTGATGGGTTGTTGCTGTGCTAACGCCCAGAGAACATAAGAGGTCATATAGAATTTGTGCTTCTGGGCCACCTGAAGGAACTGAGAGTCTACATGATTAGAAATAATGGCAGCCCAATCAAAGTATTGCTCGCCGGTGGAGATGCCAAGCAAAAAGTAGTACATCCACCCTGAGAACTCTCAGGTATGGGGTTGCCCAAAGATCTGGCATAGTTCTATAATCCCCATTTGGATACTTTCTTTAAACTTAGATCGAGGGATATCTAATTTCATTTTTTTTGGGGTCCCTCTTCGGAGTCTTGAGCTAATTGTTGTTCATATATTTCTGGGCCATGACCTCCAGCTGCTGAAATTGCCCGAAAGCATTAGATTTGGTAACAATGGCTGGATCATCAAATTGGGGAATCCCCAAACCTTCTTGAAAAGTGGCGGCATTGAGAGACACCATGGGGGTGGGATATCCGGTCGGGACCGAGGTGACGAGCATGATGGCCCAGATGGAGGAGTTGTAATGTGCCTCAAGGGTGAGAATATGCTCTGGGGCCTGCACTAAGCATGGGATACAAGCGGCCTTTAGGATCTTAGAATCCCCAACGCTGATCGCCAATGGATCCTCAGACTATCATTGAATAAACATTATCTTAACCAGGGCCTACATCTCTTTCCACATACCGACGCTGGTGTCGGTGATCAACTAGACTTGGGATTCAATATTTTACCCCGCAACAACATTGTCCTTTAGATATTTCATGTTGAGGGGCAGTTTCTCTAAGGCCCTCTCAATTTTGGATCTGACGACTACCCTGGTGACCACCGTGGAGGGGAGTTCTAGACTCCCAAGTGGTGAAGATGCAGAAGCCTCAGACATAGTGAAGGCACGTTATTTTGAAAACCTGAAAAGTTATTTTGGGTCTGAAATCTTGAAAAGGTATATATATAATGCAGACTTAGGAAATTAACCACTATCTAGGTCTGGGGGTTTCAGCACACTTAACAAAAGTAAAATGTGAGTTGGATGAAGACAAAGGACCCAGGGTCTGGAAAACTAACCATTGGAAGATGTGGGCAAAAAGTGAGTTGCCAGGCCCACGTGGGTATCACGTGGCTATGCAATAAACAGGGAGTTATGGCGACGACGGTGCCAACTGTCTGAACACATGAAAAGTGGAGGCCACTTGGACAGTCTTGAATGCATGTGTGGGACATAAATGTAACATGAAGGTCGATTGATGGAGGAGAGAGAAAACCACCTGGTTGACACCAACCGAGAGCCGAGTTTCAACTAGGCGGTATTCTGTGTAGAACGAGCTTGCAAACCTA
This sequence comes from Thuja plicata, assembly GCA_018584345.1. Lineage (NCBI taxonomy): Eukaryota > Viridiplantae > Streptophyta > Pinopsida > Cupressales > Cupressaceae > Thuja > Thuja plicata. Next base: position 1,749,062 of record MU223164.1, read on the forward strand.
GATGAAATACAGATGAAGCATGATGAGCTTGCCGTGAGACTGGATAGATACACATAGAATATAAAACTGAGTACAGTGGGGCCAAAGGATATATACATGGAAAATAAAGGATATACATCATATTTACAACAAAAAAAAATGCAAAATGACCACCCTAACAAAACAATGCCAAAAATGTACAAAATATACATCTTACACTGCATAGAGGGAAGACAACCCTCTGGCAGAGCTGACCCACAAGTGGGTGGAAAATCAGACAACAAGGACGCAGAGAAAAAATGCAAACAAAGTGAAGCAAAAATAAAAAAAAGGAAACACAATGACAAAAAGCCAAAAATGAAGGAAAGAACCAGAAACACCAACCTAGAATCTAAAGAATGGCAAAGGGGAGAAGCACTAGACTACTCTACAATAGTTTTTGCCTCTGATGTCACACACGACTACTGAAGATCACTTCGTTGTTACTCACTAAGTTCAGAGAAGCATGCACTCAATTCTCTCTCAAATTGCCTATGAAGTCGCTCTAAAATTGCCCAAGTGTTTTGATCGCAGTAACTGTAAAAATGATAGGTAAATCCTATTTATACCCAAGGTAAAAGCAAGTTATCCCGCTCTCTACAAACTCTAGAACAAGCAAACTTCCAGACTTTGGGCTCAGGGATTTCGTGTGACTATACCCTCTTACGAAAAGAAGACATCATTGTAGAGAATCTCAGAGTCTAGGATCCAACTTTTAGAAAAGAAATGACCAACTCTGGGACTGGGACCTGGAGACACGAGGAACAAAAATACAAAACAAAACCAACACCGTGGGAAAGAAAATCCAGGGAAGGAAAATAAAGAAGCAAAGGCAAAGAAAACAAGGGAAGAGCCAAAAGCAAAAAAAACAACGGGGGACCCAACATTTTGTACACAAAATGTAGGGATGGGTATGCAGGGCATAATAAATGATGACTATCTGGGATGAATGCCTTAGTGCATTTGAGAACCATAGAATCTCTGGTTAGCAAAACTAGAACAAATCGTTACTCGAAGGATCTTACTTGCAAAGAGCAACATTTCTAAGAAAATCCGGCCATACGTGATCCAATCTATGATCCTTTCATCAGTGGTGAAGTGTGTGCTTTGGAAGGAAATCAAGCCAATGACATCTGGGAAAAGTAGAGAAGAGGCACTAAGTATATTAAACCCAAAGTTATGAATTTTGCGCATTTCTCTTGGATACCGAAGTCTCATCCCATTTTTCCTTTTGTTATTTTATTTTCTGGGTGGGAGGGCAGTACTTCTTTCACCGTTGAGCTTAATCTTAGCTAAATTCAATGGTGGTACTTCTTTCACCCGTCCACTCACCTTAATTTTCTGAATGGGGAAGGAAAACTCTGAACTTGGAAAGAATCTTTAAAATTCCAGAGTTGGGTCAACCAACTAGTGCAACCGATCTACCCTCGATGTGTCTGATTACTTGTTCCTTAATTCTTTATTTCACTGACTACTAGACTTTTAGGGATAAATCTGATGAAGATTACTCATAATTTGCTACCAAACTTGCAAAATAACTCTGGAGACTAGATCAATTCCACCATGTTAACAATAGATTCTTAAGTTCACTGCAGTGCCAGAGGCACCATCTCAGAGACTAGATGTTATGCGAAGCATACCACCCTTACAAGAGGGGGTGCAAAATGTTGGAACCTAAAAAAGGAAACAAGAAAAAAAAATAAAATAAAAAAGGGCAGCCCTGGAGGATGACGGCCTGCAAGACTATTTACAAAGTAAGGCACCCCCAAACGAGGCACCGGGAAAGAAATATTCACAAACAAGAGAATTTACATAAAATACAACTTTGGGAAAACCGACCTCATTCAAAGTAATGTTTGAGAAACTATCCATTGACGGGAAATGGGATAGGTTCTCCAGTCATGGTGTTAAGGCGATAGGTATTTGCCCCACAGATCTTTGAGATTAGGTATGGTCTGAGCCAGAGCCATTGGAACTTGGTGTGCTTTCCTTTCTTTTCCCGGGCCTTGTCCCACAAAAGGACTAGGTCCAAAATCTGAAAGGCTTTGTATTGGGCTCTACCGTCAAACCATCATTTTACTACTGCTTGGTGATGTGCAAAATATTCAAGGGATGTGTCGCGTTGTTCTTTCATCTGCACTAGATTCAGGAGCTGAACCTCCACAATATTATCTTGGTTGCTGAATTCCTGCATACATTATAAAATCAAGATCTGTAAGTTAATCAAGAACACTGGGTTCTGGCCATAAACTAGATGGAATGAGGATGTTCCTAGGGTGACCTTAACTCGAATGCGATCCACCTAGAGGGAAAATCTCAACTTTTGGTGCCAATCCCAGGGGTTATGTTCTAGCAGGTGTTTGATTACTTCGAGTAGATGTTTGTTCGTTGATTCAGCAACACCGTTCCCCTAAGGGTAATAGTTGTTGGAGAAGTTCAGAGTGACCTTTCAGTCATAGGTCCATTCAAGTAGTTGTGCCAAAGAAAATTCTAGACCATTGTCACACACTATAACAAAGGGCATTCTGAATCTTGTGATGATATTTTCTTCCAGGAATTGGATAACCATGTCTGCCGTGTTATTTTTGCAAGGTATGGCTTCAGACCACCGGGTGTAGTAATCAGTTGTGGTTAGGATGTAGCAGTGGTTGGCAGATGAGTTGGGGTTGATTTCCATGATAAAGTCAAATGGCCATTGGGAAAAAGGTCTAGCTTCGAACAGTGGCTGTAAAGGCATAGCCGGGTTGCGCTCATGATGTGCCATGGTCTGGCAGGTATGACACCTCCAAATGTGAGTGTAAACATCTTTAAATATGTAAGGCCAATAATATCTAGCCCAAAGGATTGGATAGGCAGTGGCATTGGATGAGCCATGCCCGGTCCCAAACTGCCCATGGAATTATTCAATGATTTTCATAGCTTGGTCCCTATCAATGCACTGAAGGTACACTCTCTCATAGTTCCTGTAGTAAAGCGCAGAGTTTTTGGTCATGAAGTGGGCACTTTTCATCTGCAGGGTGCGACATTTGTTGGGAGATAACCCCTCTGGGCATCTATTGTTTAATAATAAGTACACCAGATCGGTGTACCATGGGTCTCGAGTGATAGACTCCATTGTGTATGTTTGACATTCTATGTGGGGAGTCTCCTCAGCCATCGCTCAACTTAGTCCCTGGCCTTGGACTATCTTCATGGGTTTCATTTCTAGGTTGTATTCCTGGAGGATGGCCATCCATTTCCCCTATCTCTCACCCAACTCGCTCTGCATCAACAGAGATTTCATAGCCTGGTCTGGGATGATAGCATGCACCTTACTCTGGAGAATGTAATGCCATAATTTCTTCACGGCGTGAACAAGAGAAAAGTCTTGCTTTTCCAATGATGAATATCAGACTTCAACATTCTTGAAGGGGGAGCTCATAAAAGCTATTGGTCATTCTCCCCCTTGACCTTTTTGGTCAATACTACCGCAACAGAATGCAGTGAAGCAAAGGAGTAAATGTAAAATGGGAGGGAGTAGTCTAGACTGGATAGGACGGGTGCCTCCGTTATCATTTGTTTAATTTGGGCGAATGCCCATTTCGGTTTAGGACTCCACTCAATTTTGGTATCTTTCTTCATCATTTCATTGAGTGGCTTTACTATCTCAGTGAATCCTGTGATGAATCACTAGACAAAGTTGATCTTTCTGAAGAAAGATCGCATCTTTTTCTTGCTATTGGGCATTTACAGATTTAATAGCGCTTCAACTCTCTCTGGGTCGACAGATATACCCTTCTCGGAGATAATATGCCTGAGCAACTTACCTTCAATGACCTCAAATATGCACTTCTTGGGGTTGAGGGATATTTTGTACTGGTGACATCTTTTGCAGATCTGAGCAAGGTGGGTGGAATGGTCACGCCTATCCTGGGAAAAGATAGTCAAATCATCTATGTAGATGATTATGCACCAGTTCACAAGGCCCTCAAATGCAATGTCCATGGATTTCTAAAATGTGGCCCCTACATTAATCAAGCTAAAGGGCATCCTTTGATATGCAAACCTTCCCCACTTGGTGGTGAACGCCATTTTGTCTCTATCTTCATATTTAACCATGAATTAGTTATAGCCAGAGTATCCATCCAAGAAAGAAATCATTCATGACCCGTTCACTATCTGCAACACCTCATCCAATGAGGGGAGAGGGTGATTATCTTTCTTGGAGGCCCTATTCAAATTTTGGAAATCCATGCAAAGGCAAATTTCACCGCTCTTCTTTCTAACAGGGACCAAATTGGAAACCCACATAGTATGCCAGATTGGAAAGATTATCCAGGCTGATAATAGTTTTTCCACCTCCTAATGAATTAGAGGCTCGATCAGCGGATTGACTGGTCGTTTCTTTTGCTGAAAAGGCTTAGCATCAGGTTTCAGTGGGATGGTATGAGTCATAATGGATGTTTCGTATGTCTTCAAATCCTCATACCCCCATGTGATCACGTCTATGCATTCCCGGAGAATCATGAGAATATTTTCCTTCTCCTTAGGGGAGCAGGAAGTACCGATGTGTATCATATTTTCTTCACTGGGTTGGCCGATGTTTACTTTCTCAGATTTTCCTATCTCAGAGGAGGATGATATATTTTCCCAGCCTCAAGGGTACAAGTTGAAGATAGGTTCAAGCGTGACCATATCCTTCAGGATGGTGTTGGTAGGTAGGTCCATGATCCCATCATCTTCATCACCCTGCCCAGTATCATCATGGTCTCGTTCCTCCACTATCTGGTCCTCGAAGGAACCAACATTGGCCATGAAGGCTAGGATATGCTGATCGTCCTCAAAAAATTGAAAGTGGGTGATTTTACCTGGAATAGACGGGGTGGGGATCATCTCAATGGAAAATATCTGGAGTCGTGAGCCAGCCATGGGCTCAAGTGTACTGGCAGAAATAGAGAGTGCATCTGGGACATAATTCCATTGTCGGGGAATGAGATCAATACCGAAGGCATCAAAATCCTCAATAAGGCTCCATGCTTGATTGTGGTATGCAGTCAGCATCTTATAATGACATGTGTACTAATTCCAGACTTGTTTGACAATCAAGTCTGAATCACCTAGGGCCTGGAGGCGAGTGATTCCTTTCCTTAATGAAAATAGGAGTCTAAGGACCAAAGCTTCATACTTTGTAACATTGTTTGTGCACTTGAACTATAGCCTGTAGGATGCGAGGAAGGATTTTTCTCATGGGTTGATTAATTCTACTCTAGCCCCACAGCCTTGTTTGGATTGGGACCCATCAAACTTAAGGGTCCATAGATCATCACTAGTCGTCTAGCGCTGGGGAGATGGAGTAGGCTTTGGATTATTTTTCGGTGATTCAGGAGGAGTTTCCTCTGGCGCTAATTGTGCATGGGTGAGGTTCACTTCTGGAGGGGTTTGGAATTGGGATCCCTAGAGAGATGGCACTGAAGAAATACTTCTAGTAAGAATACTAGGCTCCAGGGAATCAACTGTATGTTCTTTGTTCCGGTAGGCGTCAATGTGTCGGGTAGCGATAGAAAGATAAGGCTCACACTCTAGCTCTAAATGCTTCTGATAATGTACCTAGCACCAAGTGTTGGACAAGAGTGTAGTGAGGGTCGTTGTGGCACCCTGAGAGTTAGCCTCAACCCTCAACTTTTCTTCTAGGTCTTGGGTTCTCTACAAAACTATGGGATCTTCTCCCAGGGTGAAATCGAACGTTAAGATTTCAAGGGTTTGGTACACCCTGGGGGAAGTCTCAGAGAATAAGACCTCATTAACCCTCTCAAACTTGGTAAGGGTCTGCTTCATCTAAGGCTCACTTTCAACCTGAATCTTATTTGATTCTCCTTCCTAGGGGAGCTATAAGTGGAAAAAGTCGGTCAAAAAGTATTCGTTCAAGGACTTAGACCAATTTTGACTTAATAACATCCCATAAGTCTCTGGGATGTCCACCACTTGGATATCAATTATGTTGGCTATTCTAAGGTCCTGGATGAGCTATATCCAGAGATTCTTCAATTCTCTCACCATTTTCACAGCGGTTTTATCCAATTGGATTACTGCACCATTAGATGGGATGGGTCAGAATATGAGCTTCTGGCATATGGATAAAGGCATGATGTTGTTGAAAGCTCTGGAATCCACTAGGCAGTTGTGTATGTTTTTGCCTTGTATGTTCAGGCCTAGTAGGAATGGAGGGTCCTCTATATTTCCCTGGAAGACGGCCGCATTGGCATCCTCAAAAGAGACAGTCTTGGGTGGGCGACTGACATCCTTCGAGTTTCCCAAGAGCTTTAGAAGAGACTTCTTCTACTCAGGACAATTTAGTAAAACCTCCATCAAGGTCATGGAGGTGGTGGTTTGTTCTAACACCTTCGTGATGTCAAACTTTCCTCCCAGGAATTGGTGGCTTCCATCAGCTGGGTCTTTCACTTGATTAGAGCTAGAACCTTTTGGAGGGACAAACCAGTCGGTTGTATTATCCCGAGGAGGAGTGTCATTGGGAGGTATTAGTGTGTAAACTGGTCCTTTACTAGACTAGCTCCAAGTGTTGTAAGGAGCCCATGGGTTAGTGAAGGCATTGGCCTTAAAGGCCATAATTGATTCATCAAAGAATCCCTGCAACTCAGATTCTTCTTCGTCTTCTCCGGTGGATCCAAAGAAGATGGTCTCGCAAGTGAATGCACTGTGAGTTGGCTCTTGTATAGAAGGTTCTGGGAGAGTAGGGTCAGATGCTTATTGTCTATCTAGCTGGGAGATCATGATGACCTTCTCCAATGTGGCACAGTTTACCTCATTATGGGAGCCTGTGTTATGCAATCTACACCAATTGGTCATGGGCTAGAAATCTAGGACTGGTGTAAAATGAGATGGTCCAGCACCACCTTGATTGGCATTTTGGTTTGGAGGTGGACCTCTGGTATTTGTGTTTTTGTTCCATTGCTGTTGGTTGGGCCAAGACCTGTTGTTGAAATTTCTTCTCCCGTCATTGTTGTTTCATTGGCCAGAGAAAATATTCCCTCTTTGGGAATTGGAGTTCTGGGGTGCATAAGACCCCGCTTTCAGTTAACCCATGTCCATAGTCAGGGTGGACAACATTCGCCGGAGGGACTCAACCTCGGTGGTCAATTGAGTGTTTATTTCACAATGTGACAGTTGTTGTTGTTGGTTCCCAGGGAAGGTAGCAGCGTTCATTGGAGTCAAGGGCGATAGTCCTTCAGCTGCGAATGATTGAAAGAATGGCACTCTAGATGGTTGTGTTTGCTATTGTTGATTCTGCTGCGACTGGTTCCAAGGGAAAGATTCAAGACCCGGTATTGTCTGAGTCTATGATGGATATATGTACCAAGCCTATTTGTCTATTGGCAGTGGTGGGGGAGTCATGGCCATCAAGGGGGCACCCATTACTAGATTGGGGTTATATCCCCTGATGTATGTAGTTCCACCGGGGATCATATTGAATGGCGTGCTCTGCCCAATCCCGCCCGGGAATTTGTTGAGGCCATGAGATAGTTCTAAGGCTAGGTTGTAAAATTTCACCAAAGTATCCCAATCACCTAGGGCGATTGTTATCCAAAGGAGAGTGGAAACGAAGGGGTCCATCGCGTTGAGATAGGTCTGTATGGTTACTTCTGTGGATGGGATGAAAGGACCCATGCACTGCTTCAAGGTGCATTGGAACCGATGATTAAATGGTACAAGGGGTTCATTTGGTTCTTTTCTGATGGAAATGAACTAGCTGTGGGACCAAGCTAAGTCCATTTTTATGCAAAAGGCGGTGAAGAAGGCATCCTCCATGTCCTGCCAACTGTTGATGGAGTTGGCAGGAAGGTTGAGGTACCAGTTTAGTTTTCCCTATCCCAGGGACAGGGGAAACATCTGAGTCACAACATCTTCATGTTGGATACAGTGTCAGTTCATGACATCTTTGTATACCTGTAAGTGTTCCTCTGCGGTTCGCGAGCCTAGGTGTTCATATCATGGGCAAATCTTTTTTGGGTGTGAGGGTAAAGCGTTGGTTGCACCTGGGAAAGTTCCCATAGGGGACCCGGTATTCCTGAAATATGTAGCCATTTGGGGAGTTGAATTTTGATTAGGTTGAAGGTTGATTCCTGGGATTGTCTGGGAAGTTTGGATATTCTATGGTACACTAGACCCCCAGACAATGGTGGCTGGTGTGATTTTTGGGGTCCATTTCTTTCGAGCAGGAGGCTCGAGTTTGACAAACCTTTTGGGATTAGGGGCTGATCTAAGGATTCTTTCAAATCTCACTGGGGAGAAAGACCCAATCCCACTAAAGGCTTGAATCCTAAAAATACAATTTGGGGAACCCTCAGGAGGTGTAAAATCAAAATCCTGAGAGGGGGACGAGTTCATGCCCTCTTCTAGCACCAGTTTCTGTTGGCGGGACTTTTGTGATCGATTCCTCCAACAGAGGTAAGTTCTCACAGGGTAACGGGGTACCGATCAACTTCTCCTATAAAGGTTGTCTGGGAAATGAGATTCCCTAAGCCTCCAAGCACGTGAGAGTCTGGTCTTGATAATGCAGGGCTTGGTTGGGAGATGTGACTATTTTTTGAGGGGGATAGTTGGTTATCTTCAACTCGTCAACTTCGGGGATTCAGGTGAGTGGGGTTTTCTCCAAGCATGCTTTTACTTAACAAATAAACTTAAAAATATCTTGCAGGGTTAGAAAGATTTCATCTACCTATAGTTATGCAAAACATTCAAAACATCAACAATGCTCTAACACACTACACTAAATACCAAAGAAACATACAACCATAAGTACATACTTTATCAGTAGCAAAAGTAAGGAGGTCGTGAATCTACTTTAAGCATCAGAGAAAAGGACATAAAGAACACAAAGCATAAAATACCATTAACCCAGGAGACAAAATGCCAACAACATCATTGAGAGAATTATTCCTTCTTCATTAACATCTCTTCTAGCAAGCACTGGTGCGTGGTAAAATGGTGGCTCCAAGGGAGCATCTAACTACATAAAGCTTGGAAACTATGGAGCATTGAGCTCTGTAACTAAGAACTGAGAAAACCAAATTGCTATTAATTATGGACTGCAAAATAATCAATTTCACTGTCCCTTGGAATGACGCCAGACTTATTATTTATACACATATTTCGATCTAACCCTAACCCTAACTTATGTTATATTTTACAATAAAATACATTATCCAGTGGCCCGTACTACCTGCACCACTCTATAAAAGACCTCCAAATGGAAAAGGCCTGACATGTTAGAAGAATAAGACAAGAAGGATGGAGTGGAAGAATCAGCCTCGAGAAGAGAGCCAATAAGGATAAAGAATAAATCCCATCCCCCGGGGATCGAGGCTACATGCCTCATAAATGGAAAGAAGCGCCCTATCCCTGATGCACCAGGTGTAACGTTGAAGTGACGCCTTGGGAAGACCATCTGTCAAAAACCTCCAGTCGAGATGATGTGCCTTGTTGTAGATACCCACCTTCTGACAAACTTTGTTTACTGCCTTGAAAGTGACCGGTCGACCTTGGGGACCGGGACACGGGTCACTTAAAGAATACAAAATGTAGGATCTGGAATTTTGGGATCTGGGAACTTGTGTTCCGGAGGAATAAAGAATACAACACATTTTCCTTGAAAGTCTTCTCCAGCTCCCGGAGAATCTCTATTGTTGTTTGCTGTCATTGAAGGTCTGGAGGAGATGGGAAATCCCATCTTCATCGATGTCTCTAAGGCCAGCCTTCCGGTACTTGGCCACCTCAATCTACTCTCCTAGGTCTACAATATTTCCCTTAAATTCTTTGGCCATTTTTTCTGCATCGTGACCCTTGAGCACCATGCAAGTTATTCACATCATTTTTTCTCCGTCTATCCCCTCCGGGGATAGATACCTTGATTCCATTAATTCATCAAACTTCTCCAAAATGTATTCCTCCGGAGTGCATGTGTCAGTGCTAAACGGGTCAGCTCCAGAGACCTTCAAAACAAAAGACTTGTATAAATTGAAAGAATTTTGGACTGCATTGACCTTATCACGCAAGATCCCCACCAGTTGCTTGATAAACCCCAATGTGAGGTCAAGTATAGAGTGCTAGTTCCTTACAAAATCAAATGGTTCTTCTCCAAAAATTCTAGACTCAGAGACAATCTCCTCTCCGAGGCCATTGAGATCTTCCAACTCAACCTTCCATGCCAATTAATTGATATCTCCCTCCCATATGGAGATGGTAGTTTCGGCTTGGTGTAGGACATGGTGGGCCGCATATAGATCTGGGAGTGTGGACACCAGGAAATTCCAGACATTTCTCGACTGCAAGGCAACCCATTCATCAACCGCTTGGGACATTCTCTTCATCGCCCATAATGAGTCTATATCACTCTGAGGAAGTAGTGCATCTGATGTAGAGGCCCCCGGGGGAATAATGCTAATGGGCTAGGCCAGCTTAATCAATAGTCCCATGAGGTTTGCATTTTTCTCCTTCTCTGCCTTGAACTTTTGGGTCTCTTTCTCATAGCGAGCCTCCACTACCTTAGCTGCTTCTTTCAATAGGTTCAATTCACCTTATTTTCCTCTCTTCCCCAGTGACACCTCTCTTACATTGTAATCTCCATTTTTAGCCATTGCCATGTCCACACGTGGGGAAGGTGTCATGATTACTGTGACTGTTTCTCCGCCTGGCTCGGTCTGAAGAGTGTGGACTATCCAGGCTTTCTTAGTCTTTGGCGGGTTTTGTGCCTGAGCCATCATCTCCACCAAAGAAAGATTAGCCTTGGGTGTTGTTGGGGCCTTTCTCTTTCGAGATTCCACCAACCATTGCGGCGGTAGGGGTGGTTTTGTAGCCAAAATTTTCTCATGTGATTTCTCCCCAGGTTCTTTTTGTGCCCCTTCAATAGTATGAGCCTCTTCTGGCTCCTTCCCTGTATCTTCTAACTCACCGACGACATTTTCTCCAATGATACCTGCATCTTTTTCCCCACTGTCCATATCCTTGGCAATATTTGGATCTTCAATGGTTGCCCCGGGGTTCTCTTCTTCATCTTGTCGCTGCTCTTCCTCAACGTCTGTGGCTGGGATGTTTTTTGTTGGTATATCTTCTGGTAGTGGGGGAGGCAATGGGCCAAGATTCAATGTTTGGGCCGCAGTGATTACCTCCCTGAATGTTACCTTTGGGAGTGGCGTCTGGAACATGACGGTTGGGGTCACGATTGTTCCCGTGGGTCTGGTTTCCCTAGCCAATGCCATTTGTTCATTTTGAGTCTGTTAGCCTAAAACTCCCATAACCTGTATTTTTAGGACTCTAGAGGTATTCTCCTGTTCCGCCCCCTTTTCTTCTTCCATTTGTGTTTCCTGTTCCTATGCAAGTTCCTGCTCCGAAGCTTCCTCGTGCGCGACAATTTCTTACTTCGACTGTGCGAGGTCTCCTTGCAAATTCCCAAACTCATTAGTTCCAAATACATCATCAAATTCTTCATGGGGGGGAGGATTTTCTGGGATGTGGATGAACTCTAGCTCTTTCTTCGGCTCTGGGGAGTTGAAAGAAATGATTTGTACTTCTGGGATGTGTGACATCCCAAGCTCTGGTTCTGTCTTTAGTTTTTGATTGAGCCTTTTCTTTTGCCTAGTAACCAAAGGAGGCCCCACATCCCTTAGGGCTGCCTGCTCCTCTTCCTCCCCCATTCCTATTGCTTTGACCATCAATGTTGCTAGTGAAGGCGAAGAAGGAGGATAGATAGGTCTGGTCATGAGCACCGGAGTGGCCAACCGTGTGATCAATTTATCTCTCATCTTCTGGGAGGCTACCAGTGTCTGCTTCAGTTTCTCTTTTATGGGGGTCTCATGTAGGGTTGGAGTTCCCATTATTCCCTTTCATTTATCCCCTCCTTGTGAAGAGGTTCCGGCCCCAGAGGTTAGCTTCTATATCATCAGGCCAACTCTTTGGCTACTCCTGGGGCTTACCCTCTTATAGTATTCATAGCTATGCTTGACCACATTGTGAGTGATGTCTTTAATGGTAGGCCTCTCTTAGGCATTCCAATATACCAACGGGAGGGCCATCTTGTCAACTCCCCTTGCCTTGTACTGGGGATCGATTATGGGGCTAGTGTTCGAGAAGTCATCCAGAAATTTTTGGAGATCCAATCTTTTCATCCTTCCCATGGTCATCCAGATGTAATGCCAGCTCTAGACTTCAACATCATCCTGGTAATCTTCCCAGAAGTCTTCGATGTGAAATTGGTGGGGCTTTGATGCCCGGGGAAGCGCCGTTGTAATTTTTCCAAGCGGATCAAAGTTCTTCCATGCTAGATAAAATTCTACCTATTTTAGGCTCTTGAGTTCGCTGTCTGCCTCCTTGGCTGTGGCCAGACTGCATGAGTAATTTCCACAAGTGATTGGGAATGGAACATTCACCACCTTCTTTAGAATGTATAAGGCATGCAACTCCAACATTTGTCTGCAATATTCTAAGAGGATTATTTTGTTCCCACAATGTTTGGGCAATAAGTAAGGTTTCCCAGAGAAGCTAGTTATCTGAATATAAGTATCTTTCTTGAATTGGATGTAGTAATGGCCATAAATTTTGACTAGGTCCATTGCCTCCTTGGAGAGGTGGTACCGGGCATCCCGGGTAAGTGTGAGTAGATTGTAGTAGACGAAGGCATCATTCATCCGACAGAAGCTGGGGAAACTAGCCTCCCATTGAATTTGTGGGAAATAATCCCAGGGAGTCTTTTGACCTGGGTTGATCCAAAGTACACCTAATGTGAGCAACCCATTGGTGACAGGTCGTTGCTGTGCTAAGGCCCAGAGAATATAAGAGGTCATATAGAATTTGTGCTTCTGGGCTACCTGAAGGAATTGAGAGTCTACATGATTAGAAATAATGGTGGCCTAATCAAAGTATTGCTTTCCGGTGGAGATGCCAAGCAAAAAGTAGTACATCCACCCTAAGAAGTCTTGGGCATGGGGTTGCCCAAAGATTCGGCATAGTGCTATAATCCCCATTTGGATACTTTCTTTAAACTTAGATCGGGGATCTCTAATTTCAATTTTTTGGGGTCCCTCTTTGGAGTCTTGAGCCAATTGTTATTCATATATTTCCGGGCCATGACCTCCAACTACTAAAATTGCTCCAAAGCATCAAATCTGGTAACGACGGCTGGATCATCAAACTGGAGAATCCCCAAACCTGCCCGAAAAGTGGCAGGGTCGAGAGACAACATGGGGGTGGGATATTTGGTCAGGACCAGGGTGGCGAGCATGACGGCCCAGATGAAGGAGTTGTAATGTTTTGTAAGGGTGAGAATAAGCTTTGGGGCCTGCACTGAGCATGGGAAACAAGTGGCCTTCAAGATCTCAAAATCCCTGATGCTGATCACCAATGGATCCCTGGACTGTCATTGAATAAACATTATCTTAACCAGGGCCTGCATCTATACCCACATACTGACGCTGGTGTCGGTGATCAACTGGACTTGGGATTCAATCTTTGACCCCACAACAACATTGTCCTTCAGATATTTCATGCTGAGGGGCAATTTCTCTAAGGCCCTCTCAATTTTGGATCTGGCGGCTGCCTTGGTGACCGCCATGGAGGGGAGTTTCGGACTCCCGGGTGGTGAAGATGCGGAAGCCTTAGACATAGTGAAGGCACGTTGTTTTGAAAACCTAAATAGTTAGTTTGGGTCCAAGATCCCAAAAAGGTATATATATAATGCAGACTTAATAAATTAACCACTATCCGGGTTTGGGGGTTTCAGCACACTTAACGAAAGTAAGATGTGGGTTGAATGAAGACAAAGGACCCAAGGTCTAGAAAACTAACCGTTGGAAGATGTGGGCGAAAAGTGAGTTGTCAGGCCCACGTAGGCGTCACATGGATATGCAATAAATGGAGAGTTATGGAAACAATGACGCCAACTGTCCGAATGCACGAAAAGCAGAGGCCACTTGGACAGTCTTGAATGCACCCATGGGACATAAATGAAACATGAAGGCCAATTGACGGAGGAGAGAGAAAATTGCCTGGTTGAAACCAGCCAAGAGCTGAGCTTCAACCAGGCGGTATTCTGTCTAGAATGAGCTTGCAAACCTGGATGAAATACAGATGAAGCACAGTGAGATTGTTGTGAGACTGGATAGATATGCACAAAATATACAACTAAGTATAGTGGGGCCGAAGGATATATACATGAAAAATAGAGGATATGTTAGAGTAATAAAGTGATTCCACTTATTAATTGAATCATATTGATTTAATTATTAAGTCACTTATTATCTCTCTTTTACTTAAGCTAAACTTTAGGCATTTAAAAATTAATTCTTTTATTAATTATTATTATGCAACCTAGATATTAATTGAGGATGTCATTGCATTAAGAGCTTTTCTACATTGTTTGCACAATATGTTTCGTCTTCCATCGATCTGTGATTTTTGGCCTCCATAGCTTTTTTGCTTCTCTCTTTTTGTGACAGGTTTGCATGCAGGTGATTCTTGGGAGCTGTGGGTTGATAGTTTTCATCAACTCCAATATGGTATCAGAGCTCAGATCTTCATGCTCCTGTTCTCTTCATGAGAGATTTGGCCTTGTTCATTAAATCTATGTTTTTGAGAGGTTTTTATCTCAGTTTTTAGTGTTTATATGAGAATTTTTTGTTTGGAACAATTTGAGCAAAAGCTGACATCTGGGTTGTGTCTGGAATACCCCCAAAACCCCTATTTTCATATAAGGCACATCTTATTTGGACACAGTTGAAATCTGGGCCCTTTGTTTTGCTTGCATAACCTTGACACATTTTTTGAGGCAAAAATCCGCCTGGGTTTCCATGCTGCTGATGTCAGTAGCCACATACCCCAAGATTTTTTAATATTTTTTTAAAAATAAAAAAAAATCTTTTTTTTTTGTTTTTTTATGTTTTATTTTTTTTTCAAAGCATAATATTTTATTATTATTTTTTTTCATTAAAAAAAATGAATTTTTTTTCTTCCATTTTGGTGGGAAATCTGGAGGCAGCGTGTTTTTTGGAGGAATCGCCAGTTTAGCAGGGCTCCACCATTTTTGGCTGAGGTTTCATGAGGTTCACTTCTATTTTCACCTCCCGGTGGTTTTTCGCTCATATCTGGAGCAACCAGATGCTGATTTTCGACTTCCTTATATCACCGGAAAGCTCTTTCTAAGATGAACGTCTCTCTAGGGGATAGAGTTTCTGATTTTTCCATCTTGCATTTTTTTTCACCTGTCAAAGTTAGGGTTCTATTTTACACTCTGAGAGCTGTATCTTGCTCATTCGAACTCCTTTTTTTGACTTCTGCACGGGGTCGAAAAGCTGCTTCTGTTCTCTTTCTTATTCTATGGGTCTCACACCCAGTTTCTGCTCCATGTATCTATGTATTTAGTTTTTTATTTATGGAATTCTGGTAGATATCTTGGATGTTTCAGGTCCTGGGATCGTTTCCTTCTCTAAACATTGTATACATATTTTTCTGTAGCTTTCTTTTGTAAACACACTAAAATAAAGTGCTTGCAGTTGCATATCTGGGGTCTTGTATGCCTTGTGCTTGTTTGTATTTGCACTCAGTTATAAAGTGCCATGGGGGGTTATGATATTTTTCCTTTTGTGCTCATCCACCTTTGTCAAGTGAGTGTCCCTTCCACGACATTAGCCCCATGATGTGTGTCTAGAGGATCATTTCTTCTACTTTGACACTTCCCTTTATCCTATGCTTGTACCATCTTCTGCACTATTGGTGTTCCTATTTCTTCTTCTTGCAGTTGTTTTTGGCATTGCATTTCAGTGTTCCATTCTGACCTCTCCATGTTCAGCATTATGGGGGGGTATATCCTGTTGGTTCTAATGATTCCTTGGTTCCTATGTACTAGGAAGATGCAGTGGTTGGTACCTATGCATTTCGATGAGATGGATAATTTACCATATGGACACTCTTCTTTCATTCCTATTTTGGAGGCATTCTTCCATCTTTGATTGATCAACTCTTTAGACTTTGTTTAAAGTCTTCTCTACCTGGTCATGTTCTATTACAGTGGAGGTTCCAACAATTATTTTTTGATAGTGTTTGCAGCTTCATGCTTCAGAGGTGTTCTACATGTTCTTTTTCTGTTCCTATTTTCTGGGACTTTCTCTAGTTTGGAGGCTTCTTCAGTCATTCGCTAGGCTTCATCTCTTTTTGGAGTAGGGTTTTTCCCATGTGGTTTTCTCTATTTCTCCTCTTTACAGAGATTTTTGTACTTGGGTACCTCATAAGGCCTTGTTGTCGGGACCCATTTTCCTACTTTCAGTAGCTGTTTCTAGGTTTTAGCTTCTCCCTAAGTTTATCTTAAGGGGGGGGTGTTAGAGTAATAAAGTGATTCCACTTATTAATTAAATCATATTGATTTAATTATTAAGTCACTTATTATCTCTCTTTTACTTAAGCTAAACTTTAGGCATTTAATAATTAATTCTTTTATTAATTATTATTATGCAACCTAGATATTTCCCCTTTAGGGTTTCCCTTTTAGGGTTTTAGTATCCTTTTATAAGGATTCCCTCTTTGTAAATTATTCAATTTGATGGTTATTAATTAATTGAGGATGTCATTGCATTAAGAGATTTTCTACATTGTTTGCACAATATGTTTCCTCTTCCATCGATCTGTGATTTTTGGCCTCCATAGCTTTTTTGCTTCTCTCTTTCTGTGACAGGTTTGCATGCAGGTGATTCTTGGGAGCTGTGGGTTGATAGTTTTCATCAACTTTGATATGATATATATCATATACATCATATTTACAAAAAAATGAAAATGCAAAATGACCACCCTAACAAAACAAGACTGAAAATGTACAAAATATACAACATCTTACAACGCACAGAGGGCCGACATCCCTCTGGTAGAGCTGACACACAAGCGGGTGGTGAACCAGATGAGAAGGACGTAGAGCAAAAAAGAAAAGAAAGTGAAGCAAAAACAAAAAAAAAGGAAATAGATTGACAAAAAGCCAAAAATGAAGGAAAGAACCAGAAACACCAACCTGGAATCTGAAGAATGGCAAAGGGGAGAAGCACTAGACTGCTCTGCAATAGTTTTCACCTCCAACGTCATGCACAGCTATTGAAGATCACTTTGTTGTTACTCACTAAGTTCAGAGAAGCATGCACTCAATTCATGCTCAAATTGCCTATGAAGTCGCTCAGAAATTGCCTAAGTGTTTTGATCGCAGTAACTGTTAAAATGACAGGTAAATCCTATTTATACCTGAGTTAAAAGCAAGTTTCCCCTCTCTCCACAAACTCCAAAATAAGCAAACTTCTAGACTCTAGGCCCAGGGATTCCGTGCGACCATACCCTATTAAGAAAAGAAGACATCGTGGTAGAGAATCCCAGAGTTCGGGATCCGGCTTCTGGAAAAGAAACAACCAACTCCGGGATCCGGTCTCGGAGACACGAGGATGAAAAAAACAAAAAACAAAACCAAAACTGTGGGAAAGAAAACCTAGGGAAGGAAAACAAAGAAGCAAAGACAAAGAAAACAAGGCAAGAGCCAAAAGAAAAAAAAACAACGAGGGACCCAACATTTTGCACACAAAATGTAGGGACGGGTATGCAGGGCATAACAAATCCTTGCATTTTCTTCAGCACATCAAGATCATTTTTAATAGGAATTAATTGTATCTTCAGTTTTTCCACCATTCAATCCCACCTTGTTATCTTCTCCTTCCCTCTTTTATTTATCTCCAACTGAACCTCTTTAGACCAAATTTTAGAATGGAATTTTAGCTTGGCCTTTGCAAATTTAACCCTCTCATGAGGATCTTCTATTTCCTCAAATTAAAATTACTCCCCCATATCATTGATCCAATCGATAAACTCTTCTAGATTAACATTTCTAGAAAATGTAGAAACTTCAATTTTTGGTGTCTTTCTAATCTTGGATATGACCCTAAAAAACCTAGCTTCATCAGGATCCCTATTAGTTTCTTACTCTTCTTCAAAAATTCCTTCTTCAGATTCATCCTCACTTGCATCTCTTGTGCTAATATCAATTCCTCTATGAAAATCCTCTTGGAGTGCTTACACTTGCCTCTAGAGGGCTCTAAAACCCTCGTCTATTGCACCAGAAAACCTTCCACCATGATTCCTTTGTGGAGAGATTTCTTAGTGGTTATCTCTTAGACTCATAACTATAGTCCTAGTGGAAATCACCTCATGCTTGGCTATCTATCTACACACTAAGGAACTTCTACTCTCATACTGCTTGATGAAGAGTACCCCCCTTATTTAGCTAAACACACTCAACACAACATGGAAATAAATAGAAAATTGTAAGAACAAAACAATTGAAATAAAAAACACTTTCTTTATATTATCTTCCATGAAATGACATTACAATATTAAGAAAAATAACATGCTACAACCAGATGGGCATTTTCATTACAATAATCTATAAGACATAGCCACAATCTACACTTCTAGAACTAAGCCCTCAAAACCCCATTCATCACTGTATAAGTAGAACAATTAACCACCTTTGAATATTATAGTAAGTGAAATTTTCCCATTTTGATGCTCAATGGTTTAGTTTCACGCCTTAAGTAATTTCTCTCTCTATCCTTTTATATAAAAACTTGAGCTTTGATGTCTCAACTTCCTAAATCCATAACTTATGAACCATTGAATTAATTGAATATTATAAGCCCATTTCAAAAACCTTTTGAAGTGCTCTACAACCTTGGGCTAATGAAGTGCTAGCTGATCAAAGTTTGACCCCCTTTCAGAGCCTCTAAGGCATTCAAAATTGAGTTCAAAATTTTTGTACCACCCCACCAAAATAGAAAATTCAATATCTTCAAAACCAGACTTGATGCTGCCATGATACTTTATCGGTAAGGCTTATATATCCAAAATGAACCTCCAGGGAATTAATTGGGACATTCAGTGCTCAAATGGAAAGCTCACTAAAAATAGTAAACTTGCAAAAAATAATAACCTTGCCCAAACATAGCCCTTTTTGAAAAAGTAGACAATATTTTTGGGTGATGCAAGATTTCTCTTACACCCTAGACGCTCCTACATCAATATGTTTGACTTTGCACACACACCATGCATGTTTTATTTGTACATGTTTCCCACACACCATGATGTGTTTGGTGCCATTACAACACCCATTTTGTAGTCTCATATCATTTTTTTGGTTGGTACACATTGCAACACCCATTTTGCATTTATAATTTTGGATGACTTAGCAAACAAAGGATTTGTTTTGTAATCTTTGTGTTTGGTGCACACTACAACACCTATTTACCATCTTTTTTTAAGATTATCTACCAAACTAATATTTTTCTTTGTAATCTTTTGCAAGAGTGAACTAGAATAATGTACCTTGCTAGACCTATATTCCATATCTTTCTTTGTTCTTGCATTCTCCATGTGTGTGAAACCTATATTGATCATGTTTCTCCTTTTATCTTTTAAATTTTAGACTGATAAGATCCTAAATCTTGGGATCTTGGTGCTATCTTGTCTATTTGATGTTTTGGTGAAACTCTTTTGACGCTATTTTTGTACTTTATTGAGTGTATGGGTGTAAGATCACACTCACACAAAAGTGGATGTTAAATGGAATTTTAAATTATATTCTCATACAATATCACACTTATTTGTGGCTCACTTTGGCAGTTTTCCCTCATGCCCCTGATAAATGATTGATTATACTTTTTCTATGGACAAATATGAAAGCCTTGCACAATCTTGATTTCACTACCCAAATTTTAAGCCAAAAGGTAAGGACTATGGCAAGAGAAGTTAGAATTCATAGAATTCAACCACCAAGATCCACTGTATGCAAAAAACCTGTTACAAAAGCAAAGCTTGAGACAAAAATTAGAATGATCTAAAAGACAAAATATTCATTCAAGGAGTGAATAAACAAATACAAAGAGATCAATCCTTATAAAGGAGATCGAACACCAGAAGGTGGAGAAATCTAGGTTGCATAATAATAATTAATAAAGAATTAATTATTAGATGCCTAAAGTTTAGCTTAAGTGAACTAGAGATAATGAGTTACTTAATAATTAAATCAATACTGATTTAATCAATAAGTAAAATAACTAATTACTGTAACACCCCCCTTACGGTAAACTTAGGGAGAAGCTAAAACCTAGAAACAACTACTAAAAGCAGGAAACTTGGGTCCTAGCAACAAGGCCTGATCATGTATCCAATCACAACCAAATCTCTGTAAAGTGGAGAAATAGAGAAAAC
>MU223164.1:1769400-1826309 GCA_018584345.1 Thuja plicata
ATGGGAAAAAACTCTACTCCAAAAAGATATGGAAAAAGCATGTGAAAAATAAATGGCTCAAGGGAATATCTCAAAACCATAAGTACAACCAACCCCCCCATGAGAGAGGATCAAGGCTCCAAATCCCCCCAAAATGATAGAACCCCTATGTCGATGATTGAACCAATGTGGCTCCACTGTAGAAGAAACAAAGGGGCTGGACGAAGAAGAGGAAACCCATGAATGTGAGGAGAAACTGGAAGGCCTAGCTGATGCTCAAAAGAGAACGCATGAGACTCCTGTAATGGAATCTCCAATTTAGGTGGGCCAATAGATGTGCTGAATCTATCATATGAGAGGAGATGAATATCCTCAAATATAACCTCAAAAACTATAGTAGGTGGCTCTATGTATGGAGTGATAATGTTTGGCAAAGCTTAATAGGAATCCTGATGAATAGATGTAATCTCAACATGAGGTGGAGGTGTAGAAGTCAAAATACTGATCTCAGGAATTATACACAAGTTTAAGTGACCCGAATTCACCTCAATAGGCTCTCGTGAAAAAAAGGAGAGCTATTCTATGACAATGGAGATGGTGGACCAAAATGAGAGAAGGAGTACAAAAAAGAAGAATGGTCAACTATCCCTATTGAAACAATATTGCCTGTCTCAAAGTCTATGATTGTACTAAATTTGGAGTAAACTCAACTGTCTTCCCTATCCCACTGTGAGTAATCTGATAGATAGAGAGAAGGTTAGAGGAAAAAAATGGATCACATAGTACATCATGGAATGCACCATAATAAATTTCAATAGAACCTTTCCCATATACATTCATAACAATTTTTTCCCCATCAACATGTGTGGGATAAGAGAAGTCTCAAAAGATGAGAATAAATCCCAAGAAGCTACCATATGGTGTGAAGCACCTTAATCTAGTAGTCATCTAGAAGTGAGGAATAGAGGTTGTACATAATGCATGACCCTTTTCATTGTCCCATCCATCTGACTAGAATGCTGATGAAGAAGAAGACATATGAGAAGGAGAAGAAGGAATATCAATGTTTCTCTTTTGAAGAAGAGCTTGCAAATCATTTTTTTTTGCATATCCATCTATCTTCTTCTCATAACAATGAGAATCATCGTGATTGGGATTTTTACAATAAGAACACTGAGGTATTTTTTTCTTTGATTTACCCCCCTTAGGAGGATGTAGGTCAAAGGAGTGCTGAGAACTAGAATCCTTCCTTGACTCTGTGGTTTGTAACTTCTTCTCCTGCTTCCTTGAAGATGTGTGAGCTACCAATGCATGGTTCTATGATCCTATGAGAGAATCAAGCTGAGTTAGCTTTGCCTGTTCATGAGGAAAATGATCACATAATATATCAGATGTAGGCATGGTAAATTATGGACCCAAAAAATCCATGGTGGAATAGAAGTTAGAATAAAATATCTGAAAGGGACCTAAAAGCTTAGAAAGAATCAGGTAAATGCACTCTGTATCTGTCTTATTCTTTCCACAACCCTATAAGAGAGACCTAGTAGATTTGAATTTTGTTAAGAAATCCTGAATAGAATAAAATGTCTCAGGACCTAAAGCTGTCAATACTGCCTCAATTTGAAGTGCCCTAAACTCATTGACTGTGACAGAGAGAGTTTGAAACTTCTCCCATATATATAGAGGGGTTTCACACTCATCAAGATGGAAGAGAAAACTATCTGAAACATGTAGAGAAAGAACACCCATGGCCTCATCCATCTGATTCCTATGCTGCATGACCTCGAAAGGATGAGTCAAGATTGGGTGAATGGTGTTTAAACAGGACCATAACCCTTGTGATTAGAAAATCTGAGTAATATAGGATTTCTATACATGGAAATTGTGAGGAGTGAGAAGCTCAACTGAAGTTGAATCTACCATTGATTAGGAGAGACAATGTAATAAATGATTCAAAATGAAAAGGAAAATACCTAAATAATTTCTCCAAAAAAGAGAGTCTTAGATCCGAAGAGAGCTCATCAAGAGATTTACGACACCTATTTTTGAGCTAAAAATGGAGTCTGTATGCTGATTCTAGAGGCCTAGAAGTGGTAAAAATAAGTCCATTCTTTGACTGGAAAAATTCCAATCAAATAGAAAAATAGAAAATGAAACCCCTGCCAAAATGTCCACCTCAGAAAGATCTTTACGACGATATATGGAAGTAAAAAATTGGCCTCCATTTGCTCCAGATAGAGTGAAAAAACCACCCCTAGGTTGAATGGGCACCAAAAACAATTTTATAGCCCCTAGGTGGTGGGAATTGGGAGTGTGGTGGGAGTGCAGTGGCTACCTGATGGTTGCCCTTTTAGTGTTGGAAGAATTATTTTATAACGCAAAAAATCAAGAAAATTGATTTTTTAAATCAATTTTTTAATTTTTTTCAAAATGCGTGCTAGGGTAGAATAAGCAATTGTTTTTCACTCAGATTGCAATTTTGGCAAAAATGGTCGTGCCTTATAGAAAAATAGGGGTTTTTGGGTGTTTTTAGCATGATCGTGAGGTCGGTTTGTGCTCAAAGTTATTTAAAAATAAATTTCCCCTTAGATCCACACAAAATCGTTAAAAAACTTAAAACCCTCGTAGCTCCAAAAAGCTTCAAAAACTTAGGAACGGGTTGCAATGGCAAGGCTCAGATACCATGTTGGAATTCATAGAATTCAACCATCAAGATCTAGTGTATGCAAAAAACCTGTTACAAAAGAAAAGCTTGGAGACAAAGCTCATAATGATTTGAAAGACAAAATATGCATTCAGAGAGGGAATAAAAAAATACAAAGAGATCAATCCTTATAAAGGAGATCAAACTCCAGAAGGTGGAGAAACATAGGTTGCATGGTAATAATTAATAAAGAATTAATTATTAGATACATAAAGTTTAGCTTAAGTGAACTAGAGATAATGAGTGACTTAATAATTAAATCAATAATAATTTAATTAATAAGTAAAACAACTAATTACTCTAACATGAGGTACCATAGATCTCTTGGAAAGTGGTGTTAGGTGCCATAGTCTATCCATTTTGGTCACAAATTTGAACAACTAATGATGCTCCTTATGTTGGCATTCTTTGAAATTATCAAAATATTTTGTGGGGCTTAGTATAAATACAACATTCACCCCCTCATTTGAACATCTCGCATCTCAATATTCAATTTTGATCAAGAAAGTTTGAAAAGAGAAAATAAATTAGAAAATTTCAAGCCAGTCAAGGAGAGATGTGAAATCGAGCATTCAAGGTAGCATCCATGTTCAAGTTTATGTGTTTCCTCCACGAGTGAAGGAATGCATGAATTCCTATCAAGAAACATAAAGCTTTCATGAAGCTTCAAGACAAGAAGATCATAGTAAAGGTGTAATTTGTCAATTCAAAATTTCCTTAAGGTTTTCATGCTCTACCCTACCAAGGGTATGGTCTCTTTTCTAATCATCATTTTTTTAGTAGAGGTTAATTCCTACATAATGTTTGACTTACGCAAGCTCCTATACAAGGCAAAATTTTTACCTTCTTTTTGTGTGTAGATTCTAGATCCAACAATAAAGATATGTAGATTCAGAGAGAGATGACTGAGACACAGTTCCAAGTTTTGAATATGTGAAAAAAATTGGTCACTATCAATCCACTTCAGTGACTAACACTTTTTTTCTAAAATTTTGGGAGATAATCTACATGAAATCCTTATCCAAAATATGCACTTTGAATTTTACCTAGATACATTTGGTCAAGGGCGTGTGATTCCCTAGACCGAATTGTTTAGGCCCAAATTATTAATATAAATTCCTTTTCACATTCCATTTCTAGATCTGGTCTCATAATTTTCATTAATATTTTGTATCTTTCTATTTATGTTGATTTTAGTCAATTTACTAGCATTCTACCTATTTTTTGCATAATTTCTCATCAAAATCATAATCAATCAATCAAATTCAAGAGAGAACAATTGATCACAACACCCAACTCTCCTAAAGGACTAAAGTTGGGCCTAATTGATTGATTCTCCAATGAAATTGAGAGGGATGTGAAATGGCTCCTAATTTCATGTTTAAACTAGTGAACACTCTAATTACCCATCCATTTCATTTATAAAAGGGAAACCTCCAAATTTTGTAGAACTCAATTTTAATATTGAATTTGGCGGTGACATCACATTAATAGCATTAAGTGTCTCCCATCTACTTAGACCCTTGGCGATCGATATTTTGGATTTGACAATATATATTTAAGTGCTTTGTACAAGACCATACAATCTCCTTTTTTTGAGAAATTATTTTATTTGGGATTTTTCATATGCACTTTATGATGGTTTAGACAATTTTTTAAATTACAATGAAATGTTATTCTATAGTTCAAAATTTTTCATAAGTGTTGCTACATAGTTCCTCTTTTGGAACCTTGTGTGGCTCCATTAAGGGTTATATGAAATCCTTGTTAGGCATAATTTTAAAGTGCATATGTTTTTTTTTGTACTTGATAGTCTAGAGCTATTTTTTGTCCTTATTAAGATGTAATCAAAATTATAGAATATTCTTGAGAGATGAATCTTATAAATTTTTACTTCATTATTATATTTCTATAGGAAGGCTAAGTGGGTGTAAATATTAGTCTTCATTTATTCTCATACATTAGAGCCTTTTAAAATCTAGGACACTTTTATCATCAAAATAAAAAAAAAAAACATTAGGAAAATATTAGGCCATATATTCTGTGGAGTAAAAATGGATTTATGTTTGTTTTGTCTATTAATCAATAGTCTATTTGGTTGTTTCCTATTAAAATTTTATAGGATGAACCCCTTGTTGAATTTTATGGGGTCTATTCATTGGATGTTTGAAATAGAGGTATTAAGAGTGTCCACAATCCTTCTTAAAGGACCACTAGAGACCTTATTTCTTGGCCTAAATCTAAGGTGAATTATAGAATCACAATTCAATATTTTAATTCCTTTAATTCTATTGTCAACTTCACTAAATTATGAACATGTTGCACAAAATTAGGATTAAAATTTTCAAACCATGGTGGAAGGATTGGACACGTATCATGATATATCATTTTTTAACTATCAACCACATATTTTAGAATATTTGATAGGATATTATTGAGCCACATATTGCTTATTTTTCATATAGTATTTATTTATTAGAGCCTTCTTATTGGCTTTAGACTGATTCACTTGGGAGTTTTCAATTCTTGTTATATTTTTTTTGGGCATCTAGAAATAATCAAACACCCTTTCTACTCTTTTTCTACATATCAAATATCTTGGCATTAAATTCATGTTTTTAAAGCCATTTAGCCTCAATCCTTTTTCTTGGTATATGATCTTCAAAGGAGATTCACCCAAAATCCCAATTAGATATAGCTATATTTAGAATATTTTTAAATTGAAAACTCTATTTAGTATTTAGAAAGAAACTTTTCTATCTCTTTTGGATGTGTTGTTAATAGACATTCTCCATATATGTACTTAATCAGTAATATGTTGCAATGTATTGATGTAAATAAAAGTGTGCAAGCTAATAAAGATACAATTAAAGTGACCCTCTTATAGGTTCTTCTTGATCACTTGCAGGGGATACTTTAGTGGCGAATATTCGCTAATGACAAATATTTCACGTCAGTGACTTGGAAAATGATGAATATATTGTACCGATCGGGGGTGGCCACTTTGCCCATACTTTATAAATATTTGGTGCAATGCACGACCCAATCACCCATCATTTTACGTAAATAATTGTATCTCTATCATGATTTCACCAATAGAATCTAGGTTTTCTACACAGTAAATTAAATATTTTCGCTTACACTTTTCGAGGTTGTCTTAATAGATGACCATAATTCTCCAATAGAAATATAAAGATTGATTGGCCAGGAGGACCTAATTATCCAACTCTATTATAATTGCCTATTACTTGGATGACCCATATTCACCTCAAAAATTACATAAGACATGTTATAGTTAAGCGAGATTCACCAAATATTTATATGCCATACAAAATTGCCAATTCGCTAAATAAGGATTTGTATAATTACATCAACCAAGTTCAAACTTCAGATTTAACTCTACACAAATTGGTCTGGTCTGAGCAGTGAGATCTCAATTCAAATATGAGATATTTAGGCTAGGAACAATCATTATTGTTGACTGCATTGGCGACTGCTAGTAACATAAAGGTAAGTGATCATATTTTTGAAGTGTTATAATATTATTCTGAATTCATCTCTATTTGTTTGCACTGGTGAGTTCATTCTTATTTAGTGTGGACCCGTCAGTGGTCACCCAGGATACCTTAGACATCTAGATTGTAGGTCGTAGGGCCAATGAATCATATAGTGTATTATTACTTCTTCAACAAGTTGAATTTTTTTCACAGCCTTTATGTAATTGGAGATGTCAATCAGGAAGAAGGGTAGGAATCTTGAATGCGGGGAAGGCCTAGAGAGGCCAACAAAATGCAGAAATTTGTTTTTGTACTTTGGCATTGGTAGAGATTATGGATAAAATCAGGAAGGTACATCATCACAAGTACTAGTACAAGCTTCACAACCTACACCGCAAATTGAAGAAAGCAGAGAACCTAATATTTCAGATCACGATGAAATTGAAGAATATTTTGTAGTAGATACCCATTGTAGATAGAATGATATAGTCGACTTGGGTGATAATGCCGCAAATGATAATGCACGGAAGGGAAAAGAAAATCCAAATAAAAAAATGTTCAACCCAAATCAAAAAAGGATGGGGAATGAGATCTATCAGTGAGGAATTTTCAAATTAATTGGGCGTGAAAGTATCCATTCATTGAGCCAGTGCTAAATCCCATTGAAGGAGAGCCTCCATTAGAATGTAGGTGTAAGATTTGTACTTGGAAACATAACAAGGAAAATAGGTTACAACTAAAAATTGACACCATAGAAAAACATGTGCGTAAAGTTTACAAAAAATAAATGATAGATAGAGTTGAGAAATCAATGGTAAGATGGAGAACAAAGGAGGATGTGAACGTGTTAGGAATGTTGAAGATACAATTTTCAGGATAAATTACAGATGAAGCTTGCTGAAGTTAAAGACTCTATTGAAGCTTTTCATGGAAAGTGTTGTTTTTTATATTTTGAGTAGAGGGGGTGCTATGACAGACTACCCACTAATGAGTGGTTTATTATAATTTTTGAAATTTCCTAACTATCCTAATGGTCACTGGTCAGTAAATAATAGATGGGAATGACTAGTTGTCTTACTGAAGTTAAAAAAAATATTTAAAGAGAAAAATAAGAGAGTCAAAATTCATTAAATTGTCTTTAGATGAAGTTACTGAAGTAGATAATACTTCATGGGTATGCCCGCATGTTTATACTATATATAATCATGCTCGCCAACCTCATCTACTAACTATTTCTAAACTAAACGTTGGTACAGTAACAAAAAAAAAATTTCAACTAGTAAAGAGTTATTTAATTGAATATGGAGGTTTTGATGACATGACAATTGCCCAAAATTTGGTGTGTGTTGGAGCGGATGAAGCTTCAATAATGAAAGGTCACATGAATGGTCTTTGTGCAAAGATGGAAAATTCTTGTGCACCCTACATTACTGACATTCACTAAATGACCCAAACAATGACCCTAGATTTTGGAACTGTGAGAATGCATGCCACAGTAAAAGAAGTATTAACATTTAATCAGAGAGCTCTACTCACACTTCTATCGAAATCCCAAATGATTAATGGAATTTCAACAATTTGTTGATGGAATAACTGTAAGGAACAAGCTTCTTAAGAATAATGATACCAGATTGATCTCTTTGGATGGACCAACACATCAATTTTTTTTTCCAGAATATTCATCCTTGATTGGACTATTTCACACAAACCGTGACGAATTAGACCAACTAAAATTTATAGACCTACTTCGGAGGTTGAGTAATATAGAGACACTCTTAACTTTAGCAGATATTCTCCCCATGCTAGAGGAAATGAGGAATATTATGATCAAATCCCAACAAATAGATATGTATATTATAGAATATTCTAAGCTACGTAAGATGACATGCGTCACACTCGATAATCTCTATCGAAGTCAACGAACATTATCTCATGAGAAATTTGCTAAGTGACAGACACTACTAGATTCGATAAATCCTGATAAAAATTTAGCAAGTAGTCGATCTGTAAAAATTTATTTGATAAAAAATTGGTAAGTGATAGACACTAACAGATTTGAACAATACAGACTGAGGAACTAGGAAAGCGCCCCAAGAAGCGACTAGCAAGAGTTACTAGGGAAGAGTTTAGCAAGATTGTTGAGTCTATAGCTGCTTCTGTGAAGAAAATTGCCTATGATCTTTCCTCACAGATTTGAACTAGATTCCCTCCTAAGAAAATAATTGAAGCCATGTCTATTGTGTTTCCTCAATATTGGTCTCATAGCAATTCAACAGATTTTTGAACCAACCTACTAACTCTGGTAAAGCAATTTTCCAATATGAATAATTCAATGGAGTAACTATAAATAAAATTTTAGACAAAAATATTCTTATAGAGAAATCAACCTATTTTTCATACACTATGAGGGAACAATATGACATAATGGAGAACCCCCACGAAGAGTGATTAGTAACAAGATATGTGGAAATCTAGGTTAGACTGAAATGTTGCATGATTTAATATCAGAACATTTCAAGCTTGTTGATTTATGTCTTACCATGACATTTACTAAGAAAGAAACCAGAGAAGAATTTGGAAAATTAGTTGAGGCTCTATACATCTAGGTATGATTTCCACACTTTTCATTACGATAAGGAACTAAAAATGTGGACATCCAAATGTGGAAGAAGAGGTTTGGGAAACACTTCAAACCAAAGTTCTAGTGGGACAATTGACTAATAAAATGGTAGCATTAAGATGCAGTTCAATAGAGGTATGCAGACTCAGAGTGAAGAAAACACATACAAGAAAAAAGGAAGCTCTAAATTTACTCAGGAGGAATGACAACTTTAAGAGATTTGGCATTAGCCGTTCCTAGGTAATTATTAATCTTATTAGTGTATCATCATTCATATGAAAAAACATATTATTATGGTCGATAACTTGATGATATTTTATGTATTTGTCAATTTTTTGTAATTAAAATTTAATATTGATTCAAGCAATTGCACTTTTCAACTTTCTATTTTCAGATAGAAAATAGTATAATAAAATGGCGTAACGTGTTTATTGATAGAGTGATGTTTATTTATACATGTTGATATTTTCATTAATTATTTCAAAATATAGCGATATGATACAATTCATTCAATATATAAGTGACAAATCTGTGTGATTATCTATGCAAAAGTCAATACAAAATTTCAGAACCCTTTGCAAATGACCCTGAATTCCCTTTTATAGAAACAAGGGAGCAACAATAGCTTCAACTCGATTTGCAACATGTGAAGAGTAGAATCAAAGTACAATTTTACAATCCTGAAGGTATCAATGACCATCATAAACTATATTAGCAATTTAGCAACTGCTACATTTCTCCTCTTCAAAAAATAGAGTAATAGTGAGTGCTGCATTTTTCCTGTTCATAAATTTTTTTTATTTCAAGTGTTTCCATATTCCATATAGAGAAAAGTAGGAAAAATTGAAATTAAGTAATACATACTATGATTCATGAGATCATTGTGCTAGTTTTTGTAGGGTGCTCCACTCTTCTTCCGATGGAAGTCCAGTTTGTTTTAAACTACGGTAAGCCACCTACAACTTCATCAATAATTCATATTTGGAAGAGTGACTTGACACCACTGTTTCATCCACTACTGCATTCAAATTTGTCAGTGGTTTGATGAAAATTAGAAATCTGTGAGGAGATTTGTCCTTAGGAAGCACATCTAAATCATACTTCATTTTGTCCTCCATCCTTTCTTTGAAAGATTCTATTCCAATGTATTTATTTGATGTATCAACAATCTTCAGAAAACCAAGATTACTCAATTTGTTTGTCTTTTCTTGTAGCTTCATGAGCTTTTTTCTATCTTTCTCCACAATTTCCTGTCCTTCCCTTAGTTTTTGACATTTTTGAATGATAGATGATACCTTTATTGAGGCATCAATGTGGCTGTTAATTTCCTTTTTTTCTAAATAGATGTCACTGGTGTTGCAGACTACTTGAAAAATTTGTTTTTCCATATTCTCTTTGACATAATCATATGTGTTCTTGTCAATATAGTTTTTGAGCTTCCAAAAAATTATTCTCAGAATTTCATTCGATTCAAACCATTTCAGACAACTTTTGACTCCTCTGCATTAGTTGCTCCCATATGTTGTCTTTTAAATACTTTAATTTATTATTCATATTTCCATTCAATCTCTCTATGAAAGTTTTAATTGTATTATTTTCCTTCTACAACTCTTGTTCTATTTTTTCACATTTTTTTTCTCTTCCTCTGGTTTCTCTTCCCAATATTTTCCATTTTTCATCTCACACTCCAATTGGTTCTGTAAGTTTTTTTTTGCGACAACAAAAAACTCCACACTTTTGTATAATTTTGTTACAGTGGCTCTTTCATCATCAAAATTTTTTAATGCTTTCATCCAATTTTTCCCTCAGTTCCTTTAGTTCCTCCTCCATCTGTTCCTGCTCTGTAATGGCTAATGTAGAGGCAAATTTTTTTATCCTTTTCTATAATTCATTGTACTTGTTATCTATTTCCTTCCTCTTTTATTTTCATTCACCAGGTCTTCCTGTAACTTTTCTATGTTTTCTCCAGCTTACTTTTCTCTCTCTCCACCTTGAGCAGTGAAGTGTAGACAATTTCTTTGATCTTTTTTGATACACTAATTTTGTCCACTTTTTTAACTTTGGAAAAATATATTTTGAGGGCGTTAACATGTAATTCAGAGGGATCTATCTGACTATGTGGTGGATTTTTATCTTTATTTGAGGGCATAACAACCATGAACTCCATCATATCTTTGTTTCGGTCATATGTGGGAAATACCCTATTCGATGTAGGTGGTTCCTCTAAAGCTGCAATAAGGGCACCCCTATTTAATATATTGTTATTTTCTTTATTCATATTTATTGTTTCTACAAATTTATTAAAGAAATCATTTTTACAAAAATCTAGGGCTGTCGAAGCAATTGAATGTTTGAAAGGTGAAATAGCATTTGCAGTGATGTACCCGCCTCCACTTATGCCTGTGGTTTTAACTAATGCATTTTGAGAATTAGCAATAGCCATTCCTAATCCTATCCCACTGTCACTTGCAAGTGTAATTTTTTGAGACTTTTGAGGGGTTTGTTCTGAAGCTGCAAATAATATATTTGGAGTTGCAATTGATATAGTTGGAGTTATAACCGCCATTGTTTTCATAACCTTTTGCTTCTTCACAATGCCTTGATCACTCAGACTCTGTATAGTATCTACTACTATTGGCCTCTTTTTAGATATATTTTGTTGTTTCACTTGTTCAAGACAAATATTATTAGTACTCATTCCATCCCCACCACTTCCACTGTTGCTTGATTGAATAGTAATAAGAATACTATCCCCAGATTCCTCAATAGTGGCAGTGAAACTTGATTCACCACTAATAGGAATACCATTTTCTACTAGTGGTTGTGATTGAATCTGAGTGTCTGCACAAGGAGGATTTGAAGCTCTAAAAAATGAACATACATGGGTATGGAAATGAGTAGCACCTTTTTGTGATGAATTTGATGATTCAACTTCAATGATTGGTTTGTGACCACGTCTTGGTGGTAATTGACCAGTTCTATTAAGGGATTAAAAAATAGGCAAGTACCATGACTCAGGGATTGGACATCCTATCGAGAAACTATCCTCCTTTATAAAAACTCATTTGCTTTATCCACCTAGTGATGTATTACTTGAAACGGGTCAAAAAGATATATGCAGCAAGGATTTTACTCAGACCATGCTATGGCTGCAGGAAACAAATTGCTTTGAAAGGAAACTATTATATAGCTGCGAGAAACAAATTGTTTGAAAGGAAACTAATCTACAGCTGCAAGAAATGAATATTGTAAAGGAAATGCAGAAGCAGAGATGCTGAAAGAATACAAAGAATTAAAAACACAACTATAATGTTTGAACAGTTCTACCACTTTGGCTGCAGGAAGTACCAGACTATCCCACGACTTTGGCTGCAGGAATTGTGTTAACACTAGAATTATGGTACCAAGATGAAAGAAACTGAAACTACATGAAAATGAATCTAAATAACTAACCATGATTCCTCATCAAGTGGCCCCCCTTGAGTGAGTATCAAAACTAAATTATATTGAACTAGAGATCAACACTTCATTTGCTATTGATTGAAAAAGTAAATTACAAGATACATGTAACAATTGTAAAATAACAGAACAAAAACTATAACTGACAATGCCCTCCTTCTCACATAGGAGTGGGGCTTATTTAAAGAGAAAAAAATCTAACAACTAACTAATCATGTCTGAGAAATAGGCGGATTTTTTATTACAACACTACCGACAAAAAGGAAAAACTATAAAGCTGGAAATAGAATAGGTCCAGGAAAGAGGAAAGAGCTTCTTTCGACATAGATCTAACTTGCCACTCTCTCCTATATTTCTTCATATAATTCATTATGTTTCCTTGGTCTTTTCTCAACTACTGTCACCTTTCTCACCTAAAAACTGCTTGCTGGTGTTGTGCTTAATGTTTCTCTGTGTGAACCTGCTACAGGACTGGGTCGGGTGTTCAACACATGGGTGCATTTTACCTGGTCAAGATGATGGTTGCCATATTGATGCGCTGCACTTTAGATGTTAGGATAGATAAATTTATGGTAATCAACACCAAAATACACATGCATTGTTTATGTTCAAACAACTAATTCATTCATAAAGACATAATTATAATTCCAAAGTATGTAACATAGCATATTCATCCAAGCATATAATATTAAGTGTGTGTTAACCATAGCATAGGTTTATTCAGAACATGCCACATAATAGAAAATCTGAGTATAAATTATTTTAGAAATTATGATAAAATAGGGAAAAGATCCTAGCAAAAGCTATCCTAGGGTTTCTAAAATATGGCATTAATATGCCCCATCATTTTGCCCCCTATGAAGACTAGTGCTGACCCTCAGGCACTGAGACATTCTAGTTCTTTGCAAGCACTCAAAGGTCTCCTTCCTGAGTCTTTCCACTCATGGAGGTGCCCACACACTAGTAGTAACCATTTGTGTGCTCCACCTTGATCTGCCAAATGAGCTCCAGCTCTTGTTTCACCTCATTATCTGCACAACTGTATAGTGGCCATAGGAGAAGAGGAGGCTGAAAGGAAAGAGGGAGCCACCTCTTAGGTCGTGGTTTCCTTCCCAGACATATGTACTACTAGACTTGTTGCATTGCATCTCGTAGGTTGATGAGACTGTGAGGCTCAACCTTCTTTAGTGCCAGTGTTAACCTGTCCCACCTTTGTCATAATCCTTCTACTGCCCTATTTCCCTCTGCCAATGAGAGTCTCTAAAATTATGTAAACACTTCCTCCCTGTTACCTAGAATCCTTTTCCTATGTGTATAATCCTATAGTCTATAAAATATCTCCATCCTGTCACAATATAATCTGCGGGGAGTGCCACTTTCTGGTCATAAGGGAAGTGTAGAAAATTTCTCAATTCTCCTTTATTTACTTAATTTCTCCCCATAGCTTATTTTGTTTCTTAACCAAGATAGAAGGGAAGATAAGTGAATATCACCAGTAAAGAGTAAAGAGTTCCAATTGGTATTTAAGGGAACAACATATTTGTGTAAATAAAGTTCACATAAAAAATTCCTAATACAATCTAGTGATCCTTCATATGTAGCCACAAATTCTTTTGGTGAGTCTATGCTTGTGTGCGAATCTCTACGAACCCTCATTAATTTAAACATTAGAAATTGTTCCTTTAGACACAGTGCATAGACCCTAGGAGGTGGTTTGCATTCTATTAGTTGTAGAATTAAGACTGTGACTGAATCTAACTTGTCTTGAAAAAGTTGTATTATCTGTTATTTTCTTCCTATTTCCCTTTTTAATTTATCTTGTTCCAATTCCCACATTGAATTTTCATATTGAATTTGTATAAAGTAGTCAATGGAGATGAATTGGAGTGTTACCTAGTTCTTTCTTATTGGAGTGACCTGTTCTGTTACTGTTGTGACTGCTTCCGGTTCATTAACTGTTAACTCATCAGGCGTTGGAACCAGGGCATCATTCCCTCGAACCTCTTCTTGTTGAGAAGAAGGTATATTGTCTTCTTCTTTGTACTATGTCTCTATGCATGATATTTTTGTGTTCTCTGTTTCCATTTATAGTTTCTTGGCTACAGGATCCTCTTCCATGATACCAGGACACTCTACACATGGGATACCTTCTTGTGGCTGTTCCTTCAAAGGTTCTTCAATAGGGTTATTGGGAGATGATCTAGTCATAACAAGCGAGACCTTCTTTTCCGCATGCTGTGTGTTCAAACAAACACTTCACCATGGAGGAGTGTCAATAGGTGGTGTAAAATGCTTCTATGAGGACCTTTTCTTTATGATGGGAATGGCTATAGGAGAAACAAGGTTTTTAGGAAAAATAGGAGTTTCTTCCATTGCATCTTTGACCATTTTATCTTTTCCCTTTTCTTTCTTTTGGTCACTCTGTTTAACTTTTGGAGTCTGCAAATCTGTAGAACCCTCAGTTTCACCACCCCCTTGGCTAGGGTTTGGATTACCAGAGACCATTTTCTCTATTTCATCTCCCGAAGGAGAAGGGATTTCATGCAAATTCTCTGTAGAAATAGTTTCATCATTGTCAGGAATGACCTCATCAGGGACATTTCCCTATGCTTCTTGAACTACAGGTTGTGGCCCTTCACCATGTAACTGTACATGGGGTGCGGTGATAAAATTGTCCCATGTCATAGGAGATATATCCCACAAAGATCTTTCCACCAAGAGTCTTATCAACCCATGGTGGGTAGCTACATTTTGCTTCCCCTTTCAAACTTCCTCAGAACTCAAATTTAACAAAGAGTAAAGAAAATTGGGCACATTTATAAGGCAACCATGCCGCAAATGACTAAAAATCTTAAAATTTACTACATGAAAATAAGAAAATACTCCCTCATAGGTAATATATCTAATAACATGGATTGCTAACTGAGAGTAATCACCTGGAAGAGATGCTCTTTTGATCACATGTTTACTCTATTCCAGTTATGTATCTATGGGTAAATAAAAATTGGTTCTGGCTACCCGTGTATCATGCTCATGTGGAAAGGATTCTCCTATGGTAGGAAGTCCAGAAACTTCTACAATTCATGCCTCAGAAGCCTCAACCCTTAACCCCTTTACATATGCAACCCCATTTGTATATGTTTGTAGTAATTCCAGTGTTATGGCCTCGTTGTAACCACACAACCTGACAAAATATGTCAACCAGCCTACCCGGTTAAAGACTTGGACACTAGGCTGGTCTTGTAACAGGAATGAGTGATCCCATGGTTCATGTCGTATGGGTTGCCCATGCATTCTT
Source organism: Thuja plicata (assembly GCA_018584345.1). Taxonomy (NCBI): domain Eukaryota; kingdom Viridiplantae; phylum Streptophyta; class Pinopsida; order Cupressales; family Cupressaceae; genus Thuja; species Thuja plicata. The sequence goes on from MU223164.1 coordinate 1,784,958, forward strand.
TTGCTGAAAATTTTTGTAGCCTAAATAATTACCAAATCACTGCAACTTCCAACTGCCTTCCACAACTCTACCCTTTGTATCCCTAATGTTGCTTACCCAGTACTCTGCTTAAATTCAGGCTAGATAAAACTAGTGAGCTCTCTAGTTTCTGGCAATATGGACTAATGGCAAAGGAAAATTTGAAAAACTAGAGCTGGAAATGTGAGTTGGGTGTTTTCAACAATAAGGTTTATCAGGGGATTTTGTATGCTTCAGGTTGTCACATCAATTAATTAAAATGACTGCACAACAAAGATTAAGCGAGGGTCATTATGGAAAAACACAACTTAATGGACTGCCCCCTATGAAAAAGGTAATAGGTGTCCACACAAGCTTGGTTATAAAGTATAGTGGTACTTGGATGAATTACTAAATTAATTACAATGTAACCTATAATAATGTCAAATGAAATGAAAAGCATTTCAAACAATAAATGAATGTGTACCTTGATTATAATTACTTGTAAATGTCTAAATCTGGGAAGATCGAATGACGTGGGTTGAGGAAAAAGTAATGATTGCATAATGATGATGGGACGTGTGAGTGAGATGGAAGAAAAAGGTGATGTGGGATGATGTGATGGTGGCTTTATTGTGGAAAAATATATTTTTCATGGGAAATGAAAACTTTATTATAACTATATTTGAATAAAGTCAAGGAGACGACCGGAGTGAAAAACCACTCTGATTGGCTACAAGAAAGTCTTCAACTGGAGGAGGTCTATTGGCCATGGGAGGTTCATTGGATGTAGGAGATTCTTCAGCTGGAGGAGGTCCATTGGATGCAGGAGGTTCAACCGCGACAGGAGAAATCTCAAATTGCCGTAGGAACTCGGCCTTAGTGGTTGGTTTATGGTACAGACAAAGTCTGTGACCATTAACCAATAACTTGAAACACACAGGTTCGATTGTAGAAAATTGCATTGCACCATTAGCAAAAAATTTCTCAACCTCATTGAGACAAGGCCAATGAGTTGTGAGGTTACCTTGAGTATCTTGAAAATGTGAATCATATAAAAGTGCCCAGTCACCAGCAACAAACTATTTATTTTGAATATGTGAGTCATGCCGTTTATTTTTTTGTATTTGTACTAACTCTGTGTTTTGTAGAGAATCTTTTCTCATTTCATCCAGATGATTAAGTTGTAGGAGTCTTTATTTTTGAGCTACAGGAAGATGTAGGTTGATTTGTGATACTGTTCGTAGGGTTTTATGTTGAAATTCGATAGGCATTATGATATTCTTGCCATACACCAACTCAAATGGTGAAAAACCTATGGGTATTTTCAATGTTGTGGAGTAAGCCCACACAGATTCCTACAATTTTCTACTCTAGTTTGTCTTGTGTATCTGAACTGTCTTAGTCAGGATAAATTCAATCTCCCTGTTGGTGGTCTCTGCTTTTCCATTCTCCTGGGGATGATGTGGACTAGACTTCTAGTGGCGAATATTGTACTCATTCATAAGTGTAGTGATCAACTCAGATGTCAACTGAGCTCCTTGATCTATGACTAATTCCCATGGAACACCATACCTGGTAAATATTTACTCATATAAAAAATAAGCAACCCTATTATCCCTGGCATGTTTCATGGCCAGTATTTCTACCCATTTAGTGACATAGTCAGTGTAGACTAAAAATGTAAGAGTTGTCATTTGGTGGGGGGTTAATTGGTCCCACAAAATCTAACCCCCATTTATCAAATGGCACAAATATTAGCTGAGGGAACATAGAAATTTAATCTAACTTGGTTGGCCTATCCATTCACTGACATCGATCACACCTGCGGGTGTAATTGGCTGCATCCTTATATAGAGTTGGCCAGTAATAGCCCGTAGTGATTATCTTCATGGTTGTCTATTTTTCTGAAAAATGACCACCACAAGGTTATGTTGGAAATGAGTTGAGTAAATGAGAGGGGAGGGGTGAATCATTTACCACAAAAACAAATCTAGGTCCCTTAGATATCTTAAACAAATTAGTCACTATTGCTTGGTTAACATAGATATTTTACTATCACTCGGTTAAGATAGGAAGTCTTAATATATTAACTCTGATTATCTTTAGTAATTAATTGTAGAAAGATAAACCATAAAGAAAATGAAATGTACAAAGATAACACCAAGATTTAACGTGGAAACCCAATATGGAAAAAACCACCAATAGCAACTAGTCACTATTTTTCACTCTTCTGAAGTGATCCCTGTTAGGAGCCAAACCTGTTAAAGGTTACAATAACACACTATTAGGTTTGGCATGGTTAGAGGATTTAATCACCCTGTAAGGAGTGGCCTTGTGAGAGGTCTTCAAACACTTTAATGTGGAAATGTCACCTTGTTAGGGGATTTACAAAAGACTGTTAATTTTACTCTGTTAAGTGATTTTAATCACTGTTACAATTGTTAGAGAGTAACAATGGATTGACCTATTTTGATAAGAAACTATCTTTTCTGATTCAGATCTCTATTCTGGATTAAGTACTTGATCCTCACTAATTGAATATTCTATTGCACTCCTCTATATTCTATCCTCAATCAGAATCCCTTCTGATTTTTCCTTCACTCTTCATATCACACTTCACTATTATCACACTATCTCAATCCAAACTTGACCTTACATATATATGTTAAGCCTTGTCAAGTCAGCCTTAATATCCTTCCAAATAAATAATAAAACTCATACTTGTCGGCTACATATAACTAATTATCGAAAAAATATAATCCACTCTTAGTCGGATGACACTAACTGTTTTGCTTGGTTAATATTGAAATTCTTCAATGCCCGACCAACACTGCAATGCCCGAGTGAAATCGGTTAGAAGTAAAAAACACTTTGGTTATGTTCAATGCCTGAGAGAGCTTGGAAGACACTGACTGTGCTCGGATAGGATTAGACATTTGTGTAAACATCACTATACTTGGTGTAAACATCAATGATAATACATAATTGAATAATTGTCATCAATAGGTTCATCATGGCAGGCATGTAGGATATCATATGTCTCATCCTCTTGAATACACCTTTGAATCTGATCGGGGCCAGTATAGAAGATACAGTTGGCCAACCAAGAAAAATTGAAGGTTTTCTCAATTAACAACCTCTTTTCTTTGGGTGAGAAATGTGGTGGTACCTTTTAAGAAACCAAATAATTGGCGATGTCGGCATACCAGAGGGTATGAACTAAAATAGAAAATAGGTGGTCATCTGGAAAGCTGTCATCGATGACATATGGGTCATTAAAATTCTATAATCTGGATAGGAAATCAACAACTACATTTGTTTTGCCCAGTTTATCCACTATAGTGATGTCAAACTCTTGTAGTAACAAGAGCCATATGGTGAGCCTCCTTGTGATGGCATGATTATTTTACAAATACTTGATGGCTACATGATCAGTATGCACAAATATCTCGTACCCAGTTATGTAGTGGCAAAACTTGTTTAGCACATATATAACATCCAAAATTTCTTTCTTTGTGAGTGTGTAGTTCACCTCTGCGCCCTACAAATTTTCGCTTATGAAGTAGATGACATGATCTAAAAGTCCCTTATTTTTGGCCTAGGAAATCACCTATATCATGTTCAGATTCATCAGTGTGTATATGGAATGACAATTCTCAATTAGGCCCTTGGATAACTGGTGCCTGAGTAAGAATAGTTTTCAGCTGCAGGAAGGATTCTTCACAAGATGCTGTACATAAAAAATATGAATCCTTAGTGAGTAGGGAGTACATGGGACATGTGTGTGTGATTTTTGCACCTATTAAGAAGGACACAACACTTCAATAGATCATTGCATTAGTGAAAACAAAGGATTAGTAAGCATAACAATCACCAAAATTGATCTATTACTTCCTATCTAGGAGGAGCATGAAAAATGACATAATAGCCCTTAGATTATGCATATTTTAGTGACATATACAACCTAAGAATGAAAGATTCAAATGAAAAGTATATCTAAATGATCAAGAAACATGCATTCTAGCTCTAGAAATGAAGATTATAACAATACAACTAAGATATAAGCTAAAACACCATATGAAAGTCCCTAAAATATGAGCAACATAAGTTAGCTCCTTCAATTCTCCAAATATGGGTAGCATAAGAATGCTTTCAACACTTCAAAATTTAGGGCTTCAACAATAAAAAATTAAGGGCCATTTGAGCTCAAAATCCATCCTATTTATAGAATAAATGGAGGAAGGGGAGAAGAGTCTAGAAAGGATGCCATTAATGAGGGCGTAAGACTCATTAATGAGGAGTGTGGAAGAGAATGTGTAAGAGCCATTAATGCTTCATTTATGAAAGCATTAGTGAGGTATGGGTGAGGGTTTAAGAAGCATGGGTGAGGGTTTAAGGTCAAGCTTGATAAATTTGACTTAAGGGGGAGGGTTGAATTCCTAATCATAGATTTAGGAATGTGACAAGCTTAAGGATAGCTTAGGATTGGGAGTAAGGTCTAAGATAGGTGATTAAGGAGATAGAGATGGGAGGAGAGAGAATGAGTGGAGGGGAGATTAGATAATTAGGGTTAATTAGCTAATTAAGAAGAATTAGCATGTGAGAAGGGGTTGGGATGAGTTTGAACTCATGGTTGGGTATTTGAGATTGGTTAGGTTAGAGGGAATATTAATGAAATGAATTGTTGTAATAATATATTCACTCAATAATAGGGATTCTAATTAATCATTTAAGCTTTTAATTTCTTTGTAATAATTAATTAGGACAATAGCCAGATTGAATCAATTTAGGCTAGGGGATTGATTTTGCAAGTGATGAGGTATAATTAGGATCTCGTTTAATTCCTTTTAAATTAATTACCTTAGCCAGGTATTGATTTAATTTGATTTTTTTTGAATTGAATTGATTGGCTTAGGTGATTAATAAAATTTAGTGATTAGATCACTTAGGAGATTAAATCTGATTTGAATGAATTATGCCAGCTGATTGAAGAGTTGTCTGGACATAATTGGGGGTATGTTAACACTTAGGGAAAATAGGGTCTATGGTCAGAGAAGACTAAATCTAGGTGGTTACATTTTCCCCTCTTTGAATTGATGTGTGAGTAGTGCATTGATTCAAAGAAAGTTTTGAATGTTGACTTCAGAAAGATTGAGAATTTTTCTCATGATCAAACGAAATGCCTGATGAGATCAGTGTCACACTTGATCAAACTAAACTAATAGTTTTGATTTTGAACTTGGTTTTCATCCAAAGATCAATAAAAGATCCTAAAGATACCAATTCTGAACTTGGTTGTCATCCAAATATTGATAATACTGATTCCGAACTTGGTTGTCATCCACAAGTCAGTATGAAGCTGCCAAGAGCTTAGTAAGAATCTTTAAAATGAGGAAACACAAGATATCCAGCTTATGAGAACCAAAGCTTTCTATCCAATAATTTTGACTTAGTCAATAAAATTGTCATGCCCCTAGTTTTTTTGATAACGAAGTCATTTTTAATGCTATTTTGAGCGAGGATTTGATTGATGATAGTGTGATCATGCCCCCTCAGGAACAAAATTGAAGGAAAGAATAAAATCCCTCTTTTTAAATGATGCATCACTTGCAGGGAGAAAGTATGTGAAGAAAGAATGGATTAGAAGAAGTGAAGAAATGAATGTGTGTTTTTAAGAAAACACATGTTTTACCAAGTTAATAATGTTTTAAAAAGCGAGTTTGATTTTGTTCCCGATAGATCAGAGATTTTGGGAATCATTGATTATGTAATTAACTTGGATTTTGAATGAAAAATAGAAATGATTTTAAGCTCAAGTTCTTATGTTTCTCTTTCAAAATGAATCATGCAATCTCTAAATGTGTCTATATGCAGACTCTTTAGGACTTGTCACTGATTTGTATACATTGTAGCATTTTATCATCATTGGGCACTTTTTGGAACAAATACCACCTGATAGTAAAACAATCACTAATACCCACTGATATTATGAAAGTATGAATACTATGTTTATTGGATGTAATGTTGGAAAAAGACTTTAGGCATCAAGGCATAGAAGCCAGGATGACAAGTTAGTCACCTTCCTTTTACTATATCAGAATCTATGTAAGGTAAGATATTGGACCCGCAATGACCTTGAAAATTCATATCCTTGGGTACATTATGCTTCATATACCTTCGTGAGAATCTGAGTTAGAAAATAGACAAGGAAATTGTTTCAACCTCACCATAATTTACACATAACAAAGATCGAGATATATGCTGCTATCCACTCATGTTGGCAGCTCTTACCATAAATATCCAAGTTAGGTGAAATTTATAGGGTCATTTGGAACAATCACCATATGCAAAAAACCAAGAAAACATTATGCCCCCTATCCTTGCAACTCTTTGTCTTTGAATAGAAGTCATGGAGTAAATGAGAAGACACAACAATCACCAATTGAGAATCAATCAAATAAAAACTTATAACTGCTTATATGCCCCGAGCTAAAGCATCATCAAAATGTAAAAGAGTTATAATCAAACCAAGATCAAACTGTGTTTAGGTAGTATTGAGAAATACTATTGATTCATCTTTCAAGCGCAGTAGAGATTCATCAATAAAAATGTGGAATTTAAGCAATATGTATTCCATGTCTGAGTATTCTTCCTATTTACCATCCAATGTAGGTCATAGGAGCACCGTCATGTTAGTGCAATGCTTGTGCCAGATAGGTGGTTTGGAAAGACACACCCATGTTTCATGAAAGTGATAGTTAGGTGCAAGCACCACGAAGTAATTGTGTCACAAGCCAAACCATCCTATGACGATCTAGTAGACACAACCTAAAATGCTAGCAAAGATTCCCCTAGTGAAGAATGACTTGATCCGAAGATAGAAATGCAGACAAATCCCAAGCAAGGATAAGATTTTTTAAAGGAAACAAAGTCAAATTTTAGCACATGTGTAATTGTGAAGGCGTAGTATTACCAATGCATTGATAGATAGAGCGCAGAATACAAGTGATTCTTGATTACTAGGTTTTCACCAAGGATACCTTTTCTTCAGGACTTTTTCCATTATTTTTGGATTTCTTCAGGATCAATTTTTTGATGTTTTTGGTATTTTCTGAGTTTTTCACTATACAGGCTCTGCTAGCCAAACATTAAGCATAGAACCGCTTAAAATGTAGAGTATTGATAGGATCTAGCAGAACATCTCCCTTAGGTGTAGCTAGTTGATAGGCTCCAGTCCCAAAAGTAGCAGTGATAACATAAGGTCCGAACTAGTTAGGTTCAAACTTTCCTTTCTGTTCTTTGTTAGGCTGGTTTTTAGGATCCTCCTTTAGGACAAGATCCCTCACTTTAAATTGGCATGGTTTGAACTTTTTAATGTACCCTTTGGACATTCATGCTTGGTACACCTTCAGATGATCAAACACCTATTGTCTGCGCTCATCAAGTAAGTCTAGAGAATTTACCCGATCAATGTGGTATTGTTCATAAGTAACAAGACCTTGTAAAGATACCCGCAAAGATGGGATTTCAACCTCAATAGGTAGTACCGCTTCAGTGCCATAGACTAAGGAAAATAGCATGGCTCCAGTTGGTGTTTTGATGCTTGTTCTGTAGGCCCATAGTGCTGGATTTAGTTGTAAATACTAGTCTCTACCAGACTTACTAACAGTTTTGTGTAGGATTTTGAAAATATTCTTGTTAGACACCTCAGCTTGTCCATTACCTTGAGGATAATATACTGAGGAGCAATTTTGAGTGATGTGGAACTATTCACAAAAGGTCATCAATGTATTGGTTTTTAAATTGGCTCCCATTATCTGTCACAATTGAAGAGGGTATCCCATATCTACAAATAATGTAGTTCAAGATGAACATAGCCACCTCTTTGCCAGTGGCTTTGATTAGTGGCATGGACTTGACCCATTTTATGAAATACTCAGTGGCTGTAATGATGAACTTGTGTCCATTTGAAGAATTAGGATATATTTGTCCAACCAAGTCAAAGGCCCATTGCTGAAATGGCCAATGTGTTATGAAAGGTATAAGTTCTCTGGAAGGAGCATGGATAAGATTTCCATGTGTTTGGCATTTATGACATGTTTTGGAAAATTGAATAAGATCTTTTTCTATTGTAGGCCAGTAATAGCCTATTTTGAGCAGTTTCTTTTCTAGTGAAAAGCCATTTGAATGTGATCCACATACACCTTCGTGGACTTCTTTTAATGCATGATCCAACTCTTCATGTTCTAAACATCTAAGAAGGGTACCATTGAGACCTTGTCTATATAAGTTATTATTAATAAGGACATAACATGATGCTATCCTAATCAAGGCTCATTTTTCATTTCTGGATAGATCATTGGGAAGGGTTTGGTTAGTTAGGTAAGCAATGATCTTAGTATACTGAGATTGGTCTGGGGTGTTTAAAGCACAAATTACTTGGCATTCTGGGGTATCAAAGGTGGGGTAGGATAATTATTCCACCAAGAAGTCATAGTGGAATTGATGTTCCTCCAGTTGTAACATGGATGCCAGTGTAGCCATGTCATTTGCAACCTTATTCTCTATTCTGGGTACTTGCTGGAATGTGATGAAGACAAAGTAATTCTTTAGGTCATCAACCAGTTGCTTGTAGGGAATCAACATCTCATCTTTCATTTGATAATCTCCATTTACTTGATTAATAATGAGCTGAGAGTCACCATACACATGTAACTCTATGATCTTCCATTCCATGGCAAGCTTAAGACCATTTACTAATGCTTCATATTTAGAAATGTTATTTGTGCATGGAAACATAAATTTTTAGGACTTGGGTATCTTGTAGCCTTGAGGAGTTATGAATAGAACCCCTTCTCCAGAGCCTTGTTGCGTGAAAGAACCATCAAAGTACATCTTCCATGGATACTCAGTGAGATGCATAATCGTCTCATTAGGAAACTCAATCCTTAAAGGTTCATCTTCTTGGATTGGTGAATCAGCTAATTGATCTATGAGGACTTATCCTTTAATAGCTCTCTTGCCCACATATTCAATGTCAAATTCACTTAGAACGAGGACCCACTTTGCTAGACATCCTATTAATGTTGTCCTGTTTAGGAGGTACTTCAAAGGATATATCTTTGCAATGAGCCTTACCGTATGTGATAGCATGTAATGTCTCAATTTTTGTGATGCCAAGACAAATGGTAAGCATGCTTTCTCAATAATGCTATAATTGAGTTCATAGGAGACTAGTATTCTACTAATGTAGTAAATTGCTCTTTCTTTCTTAGTTTCATCCTCTTGTGTGAACAATACTCCTAGTGATGTGGCTATAGTTGAAATATATAGGATTAATGGCTTTCCATGGATGGGTGACATAAGAATAGGAGTAGCTATGTACTCTTTCAATTATCTGAAATTGGCTTCACAATGTTTATCCCATTTGAAAGTGACCCCTTTATGTAGTAATTTGGTAAAGGGTTGTGCTCTGTCAGCAAGTTGTGACATGAACCTCCTGATTAATTGAAGTCTCCCTTGTAATGTCCTCATTTGACTAATGTTGCGTGGAGAAGTCATCTCTAGTATAGCTTTGACTTTTCTAGGGTCTACCTCAATTCCTTTTGCTGAGACAATAAATCCTAGGAGCTTTCCTGATTGGACCCCAAAGGAACCCTTCTTTGGATTGAGCCTGAGTTGAAATTTCTCCATACGATCCAATATCTTTCTTAAGTTAGCAATATGAGTGCTCCTTTCCTTTGATTTAGCTAAGGTTTCATCCACATAATCCTCCATGTTTTTATGCATCATATCATGGAATATAGTGGTCATTTCTCTTTCATATGTAGCACCTACATTCTTTAACCCAAATGGCATGATGTTCCAACAAAAGGTTTCCCATGCACATGTAAATGCGGTCTTCCCTTGATCTTCAAGAGCAATTTTAATTTGATTATAGCCTGAGAAACCATCCATTAATGAATACATTTGGTAGCCTATAGTGAGGTCTATGATCATATCAAGATTAGGCAGTGGGAAATCATCCTTAGGACATGCCTTGTTTAAGTCTCTAAAGTCTATACAGATCCTAATAGATTTATCAGATTTAGACACTAGGACCACATTGGAGATCCATCCTGCGTAAGCAATGACCCGAATGAATCCAGCTCTTCTTTTACTAGTAATGCAACATGAGGAAGCATTTTTCTTAGTTTTTGTTTTACGAGTTTAATCCTGAGAGCTATAGATAAATGGTGCATTATCAATTCAGGATCCAGTCTAGGTATATCTGTGTAAGACCATGTAAAGTTGATCTTTTTCTTTTTCAAGAACTCAGTGAACTGTGTCTTCTCCTCTTCTGAAAAAGATTGTGCTAGGTGAACGATTTGAGGATCTTCAGTTGTGCCTAGGTTAACTGGTTGTGTTGGTTCTATTAGGACTAAAGACCTTTCTTGAAAGTGCTTAGGGATGATATCAAGAATCTCATCCTTTGACACCTTTGAGAGGTTTTCACCATCAAATACATCTTTTTTTTTTACTATTTTAGAATCTGACACTGCCACAACGTGGTTTTCACCGTGAGTTCTCTTTTTCTTTTTATTTTACAAGTTTTGACTGAGAAACTTGATATCCTCTTGTGACATGTTCATGCTCCTTGCATTGGTGCAAGAAGGGTAAGGTTCACAAGCGTTTAGGTAGCAAGCCAACATGTAGTCATTAGGAAAGTTGAGGATAGGAGTAGGATCTGTATTAGTCCAATCAATTAGGTCTAGGTTTATTAAAGACAAGGAGTCAGAATCTGGGAAAGACAACATCATGTTAGTGTCAAGACTATTAACTAACATGACATGTTTGGTTAGGTTAATCTCTTTGATGTTTAGATCGATAAGAGTCAGATCATCATTAAAAGGGTCGTTGTTAGTTATATGTGGACCAAACTCTAGTGACTCATCAATGGAGTATTCTTTTTCTTCATCTCTTTGTAGGAGGAGGCTACTAGCTTGTCACCTCTTAATTTCTTCTAGACCTAAGAGAACACCAGTTTATTCATCAATGATTCAGGGAAGAAATTCCTCCTCTTCTTCAGGAATATCAACACTGTTAGGAGTAGTGTTAGGATCTTCTATGTGTGCTGATGTAGTTGCAAACTAGTGAATCAAATCTATTTCAATGTCCTCTGTGGCAATAGATAGCTCATCCCACTCATAATCATGAGCATCTATTATTTCATTATCAGACCTGTTTAAGAATTCAACAATAGTTACCTGGTGTAACCTATTAGCCACTTGTAGATCAAAGTGTGGTAAATCAAGGATATGTGAAATTGTGACTAGTTGCCCCCAGTTAGGATGTAAATCTTGTTATCGAGGTGTGGCTTCAGTAGCTGTTGTGACCAATGGTACTGCTGGATTGTCTTCTGTTGTCTCTTCTATCTCTTAAATAGGAGTTTGTGTTAACAAAGGAACATGAATGTTTTGTGGTATCACAAAGCTTGGCACATAGCACTCTCCTTGATATTCGAGATTCTCTGTACCAACATGTAATAATATTTCATAGGACCATGGTTCCAGCTCTATTTATTCTATTTCATCACTCCCTTTGTCAGAAACTAGACTATCCCTTAAAGAAGGGTCTTCAGATTTATTATTGAAGCCTAGCCCTATTTTATCTTTGGTGTCCCTGAATTCCATGTGGAATGGTTCAATAAGTCCTTTTCCTTTTTCATCTAAAGGTCCTTTTCCTTTATATCCCATTTGCTTGAGGAGATCATATCCTTTTCCATACTTTTTCAGGGATATTTCCACATGTTTTACCTCAGCTTCCTTTGGTTCTCCCTTGTAAAGCTAGGCCAAGACTGCCTATTCTTCTGTGTTATCTAAAGAAGATGTGGATGCCTTAACCATGCCAGTTGCTTTGTGGATTTATGGCATTTGAGATGCAGCAAGTGTGAATGACGAGGAAGGTTTTCCATAGGATCTTAGTGATGTCAGAAGTTCTGTCAATGACAGGGTCATGTCCAGCTTGTATTCTCCCATACCTATTTCTTTAAGTTTTAAGGTCTTTCCAAAGCTTTTCATCACCATGTCTTTGGTAGTCTCAGGATAAATCTCATCCATAGCTTCCTTGTTATGCGGAACCATACTACCTGCCTTGATATTGTTGCAAGTATAATTAGCATCTGCAGGAATTGTCACTTCCACCCTATGATGTGGTGTGGTCTTATTCCTTCTCACCACGGGAATGTTTAGTGCTAACCTAATTCAAACTATAAATAATCCTCAAAAATTTCATAATCAAAGGGCTCAACATCTATCTTGTAAAATGTAATACGCTTCCTTTCCTTCTCCCTTGTATGAAATGGAAGCCATTTAACCCTGAATCTAGATTTTTCCCTGTCATATTCCCTCCCTAGAGATAGAAAATCAATGGGCACCTGGTTACTAGGGTTTAACATAAATGTTTCACAAATAGATTTCCTTTCAAACTTGGCCAAAAAAACACCCTTCTCTGTGAAGATAGACCTACTGTCTAGATTATAGTTTTTTTCTACAATTCTAATTAGGTCTACATTGACAAAAATATTTGGGATGACAAGCTTTCCCAAGTCTAATCTCTATGCATTATTCATTGGAATTGGGGCTCTACTCTTGTTGTAAAAATACACAAACAAATCCCTTCTACTAATTCGGGTGTAAGGATACCCACAAGATGTTTCCCTATCCACAACTATATCAGATAGAATATTTGTATCCTGGGCATGCCTTCCACTTTTTGAAGAACTAGGGAATTGAACAATAATATCTTAATGCAGACCCCTCTTAGTATTAGTTGAACCTCTTCTTTAATTTCCACACATCATATTTAAACTCAGTGTATTTATGAAATGTACAAACAATGCTTCAAAAACAAAATTGAATATTCAAAATTTCTATTCTCGCAAATTTACAATCGGAGTAAGTCTTTTCTAAAACTAAACCCTAAAATAGTGAGAAAATAATTTTGAAAATAGAAACAATTAAACCAAACAACTGGATGCCAACTTAGTTGTACTTGATACCACACTTAGGTTAGCATTAGAAAAGTTGAAGTTCAAACCCTTGCAGTTCGTAAGTTTCTAATGCTCGCACTACCTAGATTACACTAATTCATCAACTATAAATCTTCATAGATATTGAATTATATAAAATTGAATACAATTATGAAGTGACCCAGTGTTTGTTCGATGAGAATTAATGAAAATTACCACTAAGGACCATACATGGGAACCGACAACATAAAACAAATCCTAGCCCATAGTTTTGAACTCAGGTCATTGATCTTCATCGATCATGAAGATTATCGGTAGTTGTGAATTGATTATACCACATCTATTTCTAGTCAAATGGGACACCTGTCATTATTTCACATAATCACATATTGGTGGTAGGACCCACCATTTAAAGAACAAATAATAATTTATTTGTTAATTATTTATAAGATAATTCCATGAAGTGACATGGAAAACTATGACTTTGTCACACTATGGTGGTAGCTCCATCTTGAACAATATGTGATAGAAATAACTAGTCATATAGTACCAAAAACCATGTGGTATTATTTCACATCATCACATATTGTTAGTAGGACCTACCATGTGAAGACACAATTAATAGTTTAAACTTTAAAGCTAATTTGCAACTTGAAAAATATTAAAACAATTAAAAAATTTATTTGTTAATTATTTATAAGATGTCCCACGAAGGTACATGTAAAACTATGGCTTCATCACACTTTGGTGGTAGGCCTGTCTTGCACAACATGCGATATTCTGTGATATACCTAACTAGTCATATAGTACCATAGCCCACCTGACATTATTTCGCAACATCACATATTGCTAAGTAGGACCCACCACTTTAAGACAAGATTAATAATTTATAACTAATTCACAAATTAAAGACAATGTTTATAATTTATTGATATTCATGTTTCATAAAGAAAAATCAGAAATCTAATAAAACAAAATTGAAGACAATGTTTACAAAGATTATACAGTGAATCATGGAACAAAATAAAGCTAATCAACATTACAATAAGTTAATAAATTATTTATAAATGATAAATTAAAAAGTGCACATGAATTTTCATTCATCTAAAGAAATCAATTTGTATTTCGTAATATGATTCATGATTCATGAATTAGAATAAAAAATATAAATACCTAGTAGTAGTCTTAGACTTGTCAGTCTCCTAGAAAATGCTAAAATCTCACTGAATGACAATTGCCTTGTCATGGATGACCCAAATCCAATTGCCAATTCATCTTGTTGAACTGTACTTCACTTTCTTTTTCATCTTGGCCTTGAATTTGTTCACTTGAGTTCATCTCAGCACAGATACTACTACTTGATATGCTCTTCATTTTAACGCTGTCATTGTTATTCATAATTTTTTCTAACCATTTCCTTTCACATGTGGAAGTCTAGTGTGTGAGTTCCCTCTCATAAGGAAAAAGTTTTGACATTATACCGACAAGTATAAACCCCCCAAAAAACTTCCAGGTTCTTGCTAAGTTTTTTTCTTATCTTTGATTTCAAGAATCCCAATCCACTGAAAAATCTCTCATCCTCAACATAACCCAATATCATTATTTGACACAAGTCAACAAGTTTGAAGAATTCTGAGAGTTCATCACACAACATTGGGATTTGACTTATTTTTTCCCAAAGGTGTCATGTTATTGATCCTGGTAGGTACAAATTATTAAAATCCTTAACCTGTTCATGCATTGTTGCTACAAAACATACTAATTAGTTTTACTTATAGCTCCTACTACTTGCATTTCATCAACTTTGAAATTGACACTCTTACCAAAATAATTCACCAATTCTAGTAGCCTCTTATAAAAATATTTTGGATCAAGCATTCTACAATAATTAGGATACACAATAGACATGGATTCTAATAGTTCCTCATGAGGGAATTGAATTAAAAGCTCTGATGAAATATGTTTTGCAATCTTCTGTAAATTTACTTCACAAAACTCACAATGTCATTAAAATATTCTAGTGTAACAGGTCTATCTCTCATTCTAGTAGATCGCACTCTAGAAGACATACCATATTGGAACACTGGTATTTGGTTTCCACAAACAAAGACACATCGCTCCTCGCAATCATTAAACTGTAAAAAATTTATCAGCACGACCCAAATTTGTAATCTGATTCCATCTACTAAATGCTTCATCATTGAATGGACACAAAGTTACATATTGATTATTGACAACGATGAAAATCATTTTATGCAGCGTAGCATATTCTTTAATATACATAGTTCTCTCTTAGGCTTGTTTAACAAGTGAGTTCATTTTGTCTAGTAGGGGTAGAATACCAAGCAAGGTTAATAGTGTCTCTACATCAGTTAACCTATGCAAAAGCTCATGATATTGGACTATTGTGCATTGTTCGTATATTAGTCCAACCAGGGATTATATTTTGAGAAAAATCATTTTGTAGGTCCATGCAAGGAGATCCACCTGGTGTCAACATCCTTAAGTAGCTTGTTTCCATTGATTATTCCCTCAACAAATCTCTAAAATTCTGCAAAATATTTGGGACTTCGACAGAAGTATGCATAGAGATCGCGAACTAGTTCTTCAAATCTTGCGACTTGATCATCAATATGCACAATTTTAAATGCTCAATTAAGTCTGTGCACCATGTAATGAATGGGAACCATATATGGTAAAATTCTCATTTGTATCTTTATGCATAGAGAATTCCTTTGACCTTGCATCATTGCATCTCTGTTTGCTCCTACACACATCAAATTTTTAGCAATTGTAAAGTCATCCATATTGACAATTTCGTTGAAAGGTTTCTTAACTACTTCATACATAGTTTGCGATATGATATTATCCATCTTAACAAAACAAAGTATATGAGGGTGACAAATATGGTTTTGTACTGTATACACATACACACACATCCAAGAAGTATTGTCCTCCACTGTAATTTCATCTAAAGATAATGCAATATAGTTTGAATCCTTTAATTTTTCCTGTAGATCAGTTATTTCCACTTCAGCAAGACAACTCGCCAAATCCTATCCATTTTTTATTGACCAATGAGTTATAGGATATCTTGGAACATTCATAAATTTTAATAATCTAGAAATACTAGAGTATTTTGTCATGGGACAACCTCTTCTCAAAAGATTAAAAAAGTAGCGTGTGAACAATTTTGAACATAAATATACTATCCATTAACTTTTTAAATTGATCTTCAAGTGTTTCTATGTGTTCTATTTTCTTCTTTTGTTTTTCTTGATTCACATAAAATTCCTCTGCATACTTGGCATGCTTACATTCTTCCTTTTTTTCCATCTAATCACTGATAGTTCATTTCCATCTATGGTTTGTTTCTCAAACACTTTGTCGATATGATTTTCTATTGTGTCCGATTTTAGTTGCATTTTTTTGTCCTTATCAAGTTTCCAACCATAGATTGTACACTTTTATTCTACTAGAAGTTTTTATTGTCTAGATTTGGCACTTCAACAATGAATAGGTACCTTGAAACCAAACCCATCTTAAATGTCATTGTCATATTCCACTTGTACCCAAGTTTTGTTGTTTCTTTTCTTCTCCTCTTCCATGCATTGTCAACAACAACAACATAAGTATTTATAGTAACATCTACAACATTATCAACATCAACATCACCAACATTTCCAGTAGGAGCGACATTTCCGACAATAACATCATCGACATTGCTAGCAATAACATCATCGACATTGTTAGCCAAGTCGATTGTCTTAGTCTGGCTACACTAGGTACCCATTGGAATATTCTCTGCGATAGAGACATTTGTGTTAATTAATGCATTGGGTGGAAGTGTTGATATTGTAGCTCCATCTAATGGACTACCAAAGTGTGACATTATATTATTTATGTATTTTGATGGCCTCCCTCTGACATATTTAGAAGTCCTACATCTCGACATCTCTCACTAATAGAAGTTTCAAGAAGGAATCTGATTCCTATGAAATACAGTAATAGATAAAAGGAGGGAAAATAAAATAGATAAGTTATCTTGTAACAATGCATTCCATGTAAACAATAATAGATAAAAATGAAAAAAAACTAAGTCCTAAAAACTAAGATGCAAGAAAATTTTGAAATCAAATGATAGATACTAACATCTCAAAACGACAACTTACAAACACTAACATCAATCTCATATCCTTTTTCACTTACCCTTAATTTTTCACAGTGACATGGTCCGTCAATGACTCAACATCTAAAGAATTCCTGAGAAACTTGTTTTGAGAGCCTCTGGAAGTGCAAACCAATACGAACAAGGTGTAAACTGCAAAATCTCACCTTCTCATGTATTTATATCATTTTTTTGGTGAATTGTGCATTATTCTATGATTGGGAGATAGAAATTTAGCAAATATGGATGGGATTATAGCCGTGTAGTTTTAATTTTGAAGGTGAATATGGAGTTGGAATTACCATTCAATAGTAGTGGGGGGAAAATTGGGTCTAGCCTAAAGAGAAAAATAATTAATGTTGTTGAAGATATGGCCCCTCAAAATTTAAAAAAGTCATGTGTTGTTATTTGTGAATGCGTGTCCATCGGTGATTTCTTGCATTCATCCAAAAATTCTAGTTGAAATTATGACTAATACATATTTAAACTATGTAGGAGTTGGTGGTGAGTAAACATTTTTACTATGACTGTTTCAACCAAAAGGCGGTGAATAAACAAGCCATGGGACAAATATTGTGTGAAAATGAGGCTATTTGACCACTTCACATAATTAATACTATTCGCCAATTTCCCGATGCGTGCAACCCCCACATTTCACCAATTAGAAAATATTTGCCACTAAAAAACCACCGGCTTAGCCCAAATGGAATGGATATCCACTCATACAAGGCCTCCTTTTTCTTGAAGGATGTCTTCCATTCATCTCCTTCTCTAATCTAAATTTGGTGACATCCACTCTTCAGATAAATCTTTGTGAAGTACTCATATCCACTCAAGTAATCTATAATGTCATCCAACCTTGGCAAGGGAAACCTAGACTTGATAGTAATATTTTTGATAGACTGAGGATATATACACATCCTTCATTCTCCATTTTTATTTGGTGCTAGTACTGCTGGTATAACACATGGCTCACACTCTCTTGAATCAACCCCTTCTGCAACAACTCTTGCACGTGTCTATTCAATTCTTCACTCTCTACTGGAGTCATTGTATGCATTCCTTATTCAGAAAACTCACTTCAGGAATCAAGTCTATTTGATGACTAATCTTTCTTATTGGTCACAATCCATCAAGTACATTATCAAATACAATATATTGAAACTCATCCAAAAAATTGCAACTTCCACAGGTATATCTTCTACTTCCTCTTTTTCAACTCTTGGAATTAAAGAAAAACACATGTTTTCATAATTCATGCCTTATAGAAACTTCCTTCCATCAACTAAACATATTCTTGCATTACTACATACCTTTTCCTTTTTTTCCTTCAATGGCTTCAGATTGTGTCAAAACCCATTTTTTGTCAAAGAATAGGTATTGAAATACCTATCATGTACTGCATGATGATAAAATTTCCATGGTGTCCCTAAAAATAGATGAAAAACATATATAGGCATAATATCATATAATACCTCATCATGATATTTTACAATTTTGAACTTTACCAGACATTGTTCATTGACCAAAGCCTTGTGATCCTTTCACAACCAAGAAATCTAGTAGGGATTCAGATGCCTTCTTCTCTCCAACTTCAATTTATCAATAATTTCCTCTTAAAATAATTTATTAGTACTACCACTATCAATAATCACATTGCATACTTTACAATTACACTTACACCTTGTGCAAAACAAATTCTTCCTTTTCTCAGGTTCCTGCTCATCATTTAGCAAGGCTCTTCTAGTAACAAAGACCTCTCCTCTTTCAACATCTTCAAAATGTGATGACTTGACATATTTATCTATAGTTACAACTCGTGCATTTCCATCTGGTATTTTATTTGTTCTCCCTTGATTTTTGGGATATTCATAAGCTCTATGTCTTTCTTCTCCTCAATGGAAACACATCCTAGAAAAACCTCCTCTTCCCGGTCCTTTCTCTCATCCTCTTCCTCTCTAATATCTATTATTTTTATTGTGAGGGTGATAGGAATTATTTAACCTCTAATTCTGACTGCTACTAGAGTCACCATTCTTATTTTGATCTGCATTTTGGCCTCCATAGGACTGTCCAGTAGACTTTCCACCACAACCTCATCCTCTTTTCTTACTCTCAAACTTCTTGTTCAATTTTTCTTCTACCTTCAAAGAAAATTGATATGCATCTTTAATGGTAGAAATTATTACCATTATCACTCTTATTAAATACTCAACCTCAACTCATTTAAGTAATGGGAAACATTCTCCTTCTTATATTTAGAATGATCCATTCTGATAAGGACTCGATAGAACTCTTCTGTATACTCTTGGACATATTTTCTTGCTCGCTTCAATCCCATTGGCGGGACTTTTGTGACTGGGTCCACCAATAGAGGTAATTTTTTACCAGGTACCGGGGTACTAGCCAACTTCGCCTATAAAGGCTGTCCAGGGAAATGAGATTCCTTGGTCCTCCAAGCACGTGAGAGTCAGGTCTCGATAGTGTAGGGCTCGGTTGGGAGGTGTGACTATTTTTTTAGGGGGATAGCTAGTTATCTTCAACTCGTCAACTCTGGGGATTCAGGTGAGTGGGGTTTTCTCCAAGCATGCTTTTAATTAACAAATAAACTTAAAAAGATCTTGCAGGGTTTGAAAGATTTCATCTACCTATAGTTATGCTAAACATTCAAAACATCAATAATGCTCTAACACACTACACTAAATACCAAAGAAACATACAACCATCAGTTCATACTTCATCAGTAGCAAAAGAAAGGAGGTCGTTAATCTACTTTAAGCATCAGAGCAAAGGACATAAAGAACACACAGCATAAAATTTGATTAACCCAAAAGACAAAATGCCAACAACATCATTGAGAGAATTCTTCCTTCTTCATTAACATCTCTTCTAGCAAGCAGTGGTGTGTGGTACAATGGTGGCTCCAAGGGAGCATCTAACTAATTAAAGCTTGAAACTATGGAGCATTGAGCTCTGCAACTAAGAACTGAGAAAACCAAATTTTTATTAATTATGGATTGCAAAATCATCAATTTCACCAACCCTTGGAATGAGGCCAGACTTATTATTTATACACATCTTTCGATCTAACCCTAACCCTAACTTATGTTATATTTTACAATAAAATAGATTATCCGGTGGCCGGTACTACCTGCACCACTCTATAAAAGACCTCGAGATGGAAAAGGCCTGACATGTCATAAGAATAAGACAAGAAGGATGGAGTGGAAGAATCGGCCTCGAGAAGAGAGCTGAGAAGGATAAAGAAAAAATATGATCCCTCGGGGATCGAGGCTACATGCCTCATAAATGGGAAAGCAACACCCTGTCCCCAATGCGCCAGGTGTAATGTTAAAGCAACATATTGGGAAGACCATCTGTCAGAAACCTCCTATTGAGCTAACATACCTTGTTGCGGATACCCACCTTCTGACAACCTTTGTTTACTACCTTGAAAGTGACTATTCAGCCTTGGGGACTGGGACACGAGTTACTTAAAGAATAAAAAATGTAGGATCTAGAATTCTGGGATCCAGGAACTTGTGTTCTGAAGGAATAAAGAATACAAAACATTTTCCTTGAAAGTCTTCTCCAACTCTTGGAGAATCTCCATTGTTGTTTGATGTCATTGAGGGTTTGGAGGAGATGGAAAATCCCATCTTCGTCGATGTCTGTAAGGACAGCCCACCAGTACTTGGCCACCTCAATTTGCTCTCCTAGGTCTGGAATATTTCCCTTAAATTCTTTGGCCATTTTTGCCACATCATGACCTTTGAGCACCATGCGAGTTATTCATGTCATTTTTGCTCCGTCTATCCCCTCTGGGGATAGATACCTTGATTCCATTAATTCATCAAACTTCCCCAAAACATATTCCTCCGGCATGCATGTGTTGGTGCTAAACGGATCAGCTCTAGAGACCTTCAAAACAAAATACTTGTATAAATTGAAAGAATATTGGATTGCATTGACCTTATCACATAAGATCCCCACCAATTGTTTGATAACTCCCAATGTGAGGTCAAGTCTGGAGTGCTGGGTCCTTACAAAATCATATGATTCTTCTCCTAAAATTCCAGACCTGGAGACAATCTCCTCTCCGAGGTCGATGAGTTCTTCCAACTCAACCTTCCATGCCTCATAATTCTCAATATCTCCCTCCTTTACGGAGATGGTAGTTTTGGCCTGGTGTAGGACATGGCGGGACACATATAGATTCGAGAGTGTGGATACCAGGAAATGCCAGACATTTCCTTTCTCTTCATCGCCCGTAATGAGTCTATATCACTCTGAGGAAGTGGTGCATCTGACGTAGAGGCCCCCAGGGGAATAATGCTAATGGGTCAGGCCAGCTTAGTCAGTAGTCCCATGAGGTTTGCATTTTTCTCCTTCTCTACCTTGAAATTTTGGGCCTCTTTCTCGTAGTGAGCCTCCACTGCCTTGGTTTCTTCCTTCAATAGGTTCAATTCACCTTGTTTTCCTCTCTTCCCCAGCAACACCTCTATGACATCATAATCTCTGGCTTTAGCCATTGCCTCATCCACATCTGGGGAAGGTGTCATGATTACTGTGACTGTTTCTCCACCCAGCTCTGTCCAAAGAGTGTGGACTATCCAGGATTTCTTAGTCTTTGGCGGGTTTTGTGCCTGAGCCATCATCTCTGCCAAAGAAAGATGGGCCTTGGGTGTTGTTGGGGCCTTTCTCTTTCGAGATTCCACCAACCACAGTGGCGGTAGGGGTGGCTTTGTAGCCAAAATTTTCTCATGTGATTTCTCCCCAGGTTCTCATTGTGCCCCTTCAACAGTATGAGCCTCTTTTGGCTCCTTCCCTGTATCTTCTGACTCATCGACATCATTTGCTCTGGTGATACCTGCATCTTTTGCCCCGCTGTCTATATCCTTGGCAATATTTGGATCTTCATTGGTTGCCCTGGGGTTCTCTTTTTCATCTTGTCGCTGCTGTTCCTCAACCTCTGTGGCTGGGATGTTCTTTGTTGGTATATCTTCTGGTAGTGGGGGAGGCAATGGGCAAAGATTCAATGTTTGGGTCACAGTGATTACCTCCCTGAATGTTACCTTTGGGAGTGGTGTCTGGAACACGGTGGTTGGGGTCACGTTTGTTCATGTGGGTTTGGTTTTTCTAGTCGATGCCATTTGTTCATTTTGAGTCTGTTGGCCTAAAACTCCCATAACCTATATTTCTGGGGCTCTGGAGGTATTCTCATGTTCCACCCCCTTTTCTTCTTCCATTTGTGCTTCCTATTCCTGCGCAGGTTCCTACTCTAGAGCTTCCTCCTGTGCAGCAATTTCTTCCTCCGACTGTGCGAGGTCTCCCTAGAAATTCCCAAACTCATCAATTCCAAATACATCGTCAAATTATTCATGGGGGGGAGGATTTTTCAGGATGTGGATGCACTCTAGCTCTTTCTCTAGCTCCGGGGAGTCAGAAGAAATGATCTGTACTTCTGGGATGTGTGGCATGCCAAGCTTCAGTTCTATCTTTAGTTTTGGATTGAGCCTTTTCTTTCACCTGGTAACCAAAGGAGGCCCCACATCTCTTAGGGCTGCATGCTCCTCTTCTGCCCCCATTCCTGTTGCTCTGACCATCAATGCTACTAGTGAAGGGGAAGAAGGTGGACGGACAAGTCCGGTCATGAGCATCAGAGTGGCCAACCGTGTGATCAATTTATCTCTCATCTGTTGGGAGGCTTCCGGCGTCTACTTTAGTTTCTCTTTTATGGGGGTCTCATGTAGGGTTAGAGTTCCCATTATTCCCTTTCTTTTATCCCCTCCTTGTGAAGAGGTTCCAGCCCCAGAGGTCAGCTTCTGTACCATCGGGCCAACTCTTCGGGTGCTTCGGGGGATACCCTCTTAAAGTATTCATGGCTACACTCAACCACATTGTGAGTGATGTATTCAATGGTAGGCCCCTCCTAGGCATTCCAATCTACCGGCGGGAGGGCCATCTTGTCAACTCCCCTTTCCTTGTACTAGGGATCGATTATGGGGCCGGTGTCCAAGAAGTCATCCAGAAATTTTTGGAGCTCCAATCTTTCCATCATCCCCATGGTCATCTGGATGTAATTCTGACTATGGAATTCAACATCATCTCGATAATGTTCCCAAAATTCCTCCATGTGAAATTGGTGGGGCTCTGATGCCCGGGGAAGCACCGTTGCAATTTTTCTGAGCAGATCAAAGTTCTTATGCGCTAGATAAAATTCTGCCAAGTTTAGGCTCTTGAGTTCTCTATCTGCCTCCTTGGCTGTGGCCAAATTGCATGAGTAATTCCCACAAGTGATTGGGAATGGAACATTCACCACCTTCTTTAGAGAATATAAGGCGTGCAACTCCAACATTTGTCTACAATATTCTAAGAGGATTATTTTGTTCTCACAATGTTTTGGCAACAAGTAAGGTTTCTCGGAGAAGCCGATTATCCGAATATAGGTATGTTGCTGGAATTGGATGTAGTAATGGCCATAACTTCTGACTAGGTCCATTGCCTCCTTGGAGAGGTGGTGCCTGGCATCCCGGGTAGGTGTGAGCAGATTGTAGTAGACGAAGGTGTTGTTCACCCGGTAGAAGCTGGGGAAACTAGCCTCCCATTGAATTTGTGGGAAATAATCCTAGGGAGCCTTTTGAGCTGGGTCGATCCCAAGTACACCTGATGTGAGCAGCCCATTGGTGATGGGTCATTACTATGCTAAGGCCCAGAGAACATAATAGGTCATATAGAATTTGTGCTTTCGGGCCACCTGAAGGAACTGAGAGTCTACATGATTAGAAATAATGGCGGCCCAATCAAAGTATTGATCGCTGGTGGAGATGCCAAGAAAAAAGTAGTACATCCACCCTGAGAACTCTCAGGCATCGGGTTGCCCGAAGATCTAGCATAGTGCTATAATCCGCATTTGGATACTTTCTTTAAACTCATATCGGGGGATCTCTAATTTCATTTTTTTTGGGGTCCCTCTTCGGAGTCTTGAGCCAATTGTTGTTCATATATTGCCGGGCCATGACCTCCAACTATTGAAATTGCCCCAAAGCATCAGATCTAGGAATGAAAGCTGGATCATCAAACTGGGGAATCCCCTAACCTGCCCAAAAAGTGGTTGCATTGAGAGACACCATAGGGGTGGGATATCCGGTTGGGACCGGGGCGGCAAGCATAACAGCCCAGACGAAGGAGTTGTAATGTGCCGCAAGGGTGAGAATAAGCTCTGGGGCCTACACTGAGCATGGGAAACAAGCGGCCTTCAGGATCCTGGAATCCCTGACGCTGATCATCAATGGATCCCTGGACTATCGTTAAATAAACATTATCTTAACCAGGGCCTACATCTCTGCCCACATACCGACGCTGGTGTGGGTGATCAACTGGACTTGGGATTCAATCTTTGACCCCACAACAACATTGTCCTTTAGATATTTCATGCTAAGGGGTAGTTTCTCTAAGGCCCTCTCAATTTTGGATCTGACGGCTGCCCTGGTAACTATCATGGAGGGGAGTTCTGAACTCCCGGGTGGTGAAGATGCGAAAGCCTCAGACATAGTGAAGGCACGTTGTTTTGAAAACCTGAAAAGTTAGTTTGGGTCCAAGATCCTGAAAAGGTATATATATATAATGTAGACTTAGGAAATTAACCACTATCTAGTTCCGGGGGTTTCAACACACATAACAAAAGTAAGATGTGGGTTGGATGAAGACAAAGGATCAGGGTCCGAAAAACTAACCATTGGAAGATGTGGGCGAAAAGTGAGTTGTCAGGCCCACGTAGGCGTCACACAACTATGCAATAAATGGGGAGTTATGGCAATTGTGGTGCCAACTGTATGAACATGCGAAAAGCAGAGGCCACTTGGACAGTCTTGAATGCACATGTGGGACATAAATGAAACATGAAGGCCGATTGACAGAGGAGAGAGAAAATTGCCTGGTTGAAACTAGCCGAGAACCGAGCTTCAACTAGGCGGTATTCTGTCTAGAACAAGCTTGCAAACCTGGACGAAATACAGACGAAGCACGATGAGCTTGCCACGAGATTGGATAGATACACACAGAATATACAACTGAGTACAATGGGGCTGAAGGATATATACATAGAAAATAGAGGATATGTTAGAGTAATAAAGTGATTCCACTTATTAATTAAATCATATTGATTTAATTATTAAGTCACTTATTATCTCTCTTTTACTTAAGCTAAACTTTAGGCATTTAATAATTAATTCTTTTATTAATTATTATTATGCAACCTAGATATTTCCCCTTTAGGGTTTCCCTTTTAGGGTTTCAGTATCCTTTTATAAGGATTCCCTCTTTGTAAATTATTCAATTTGATGGTTATTAATTAATTGAGGATGTCATTGCATTAAGAGATTTTCTACATTGTTTGCACAATATGTTTCCTCTTCCATCAATCTGTGATTTTTGGCCTCCATAGCTTTTTTTTCTTCTCTTTCTATGACAGGTTTGCATGCAGGTGATACTTGGGAGCTGTGGGTTGATAGTTTTCATCAACTCCAATATGGTATCAGAGCTCAGATCTTCATGCCCCTGTTCTCTTCATGAAAGACTTGGCCTTGTTCATTAAATCTGTGTTTTTGAGAGGTTTTTGTCTTAGATTTTAGTGGTTTTTGGGAGAAATTTTGTTTGGAGTAGTTTGAGCAAAAAATGACATCTGGGTTGTGTCTAGAATACCCCCAAAACCCCTATTTTCATATAAGACATGTCTTATTTGGACACAGTTGAAATCTGGGCCCTTTTTTTTGCTTGTATGACTTTGGCACATTTTTTGAGGCAAAAATCCACCTCAGTTTCTGTGCCACTGATATCAGCAGCCATAGACCCTAAGATTTTTTAATATTTTTTTAAAAATTAAAAAAAAAAAAAATTTGTGTTTTTTTTTATTTATAAAAAAACATGTGCTTTTTTTTTTAAAAAAAGCATAATGTTTTTTTATTGTTTTTTTCCATAAATAAAAATTATTTTTTTTCTGCCATTTTGGTGGGAAATCTGGAGGTAGTATTTTTTTTGGAGGAATCACAGTTTAGCAGGGCTCCGCCATTTTTGGCTGAGGTTTCATGAGGTTCACTTCTGTTTTGACCTCCCGGTGGTTTTTTGCTCATATTTGGAGCAAACAGAGGCTGATTTTCAACTTCCTTATATCACTAGAAAGCTCTTTCCGAGACGGACATCTTTTTGGAGGATATCATTTCTAATTTTTCTATCTTGTAGGTTTTTTTCCTGTCAAATTTAGGGTTCTATTTTACACTCCGGGAGCCATATCTTGCTCATCCAAACTCCTTTTTTTGACTTCCGCATGGGGTCAAAAAGCTTCTTTTGTTCTCTTTCTTGTTCTATGGGTCTCACACCTAGATTTTGCTCCATGTATCTATGTATTTATTTTTTTCTTTATGGCATTCTGGTAGATATCTTGGATGTTTCAGGTCCTGGGATCGTTTCCTTCTTTGAACATTGTATACACATTTTTCTGTAGCTTTCTTTTGTAAACACATTGAAATAAAGTTCCTATAGTTGCATATCTAGGATCTTGTACACCTTGTGCTTGTTTGTACTTGCACTCAGTTATAAAGTGTCATGGGGGGTTATGATGTTTTTCCTTTTGTGTTCATCCACCTTTGTCAAGTGAGTGTCCCTTCCATGACATTAGCCCCACGATGTGTGTCTAGAAGATCATTTCTTCTACTTTGACACCACCCTTTATCCTATGCTTGTACCATTTTCTGCACTATTGGTGTTCCTATTTCTTCTTCTTGCAGTTGTTTTTGACATTGCATTTTAGTGTTCCTGTCTGACCTCTCCATGTTCAACATCATGGGGGGGTATCTCCTGTTGGTTCTAATGCTTCCTTGGTTCCTATGTACTAGGAAGATGCAGTGGTTGGCACCTATGAATTTCAGTGAGATGGATCATTTACCATATGGACACTCTTCTTTCATTCCTATTTTGGAGGCATTCTTCCATCTTTGATTGATCAGCTCTTCAGGATTTGTTTAAAGTCTTCTCTACTTGGTCATGTTCTATTACAGTGGAGGTTCTAGCAGTTATTTTTCGACAGTGTTTGCAGCTTCATGCTTCAGAGGTGTTCTACATGTTCTTTCTTTGTTCCTATTTTATGGGAGTTTCTCTAGTTTGGAGGCTTCTTCAGTCCTTCGCTAGGCTTCATATCTTTTTGGAGTAGGGTTTTTCCCATGTGGTTTTCTCTATTTCTCCTCTTTACAAAGATTTTTTTACTTGGGTACCTCACCATGCCTTGTTGTCAGGACCCATTTTCCTGCTTTCAGTAACTGTTTCTAGGTTATAGCTTCTCCCTAAGTTTATCTTAAGGGGGGGTGTTAGAGTAATAAAGTGATTCCACTTATTAATTAAATCATATTGATTTAATTATTAAGTCACTTATTATATCTCTTTTACTTAAGCTAAACTTTAGGCATTTAATAATTAAATATTTTATTAATTATTATTATGCAACCTAGATATTTCTCCTTTAGGGTTTCGGTATCCTTTTATAAGGATTCCCTCTTTGTAAATTATTCAATTTGATGGTTATTAATTAATTGAGGATGTCATTGCATTAAGAGCTTTTCTACATTGTTTGCACAATATATTTCCTCTTCCATCGATCTGTGATTTTTGGCCTCCATAGATTTTTTTCTTCTCTCTTTCTGTGACAGGTTTGCATGCAGGTGATTCTTGGGAGCTGTGGGTTGATAGTTTTCATCAACTTCAATAGGATATACATCATATACATCATATTTATAGAAAAATGAAAATGTGGAACGACCACCCTAACAAAAAAATGCTAAAAAT
This sequence comes from Thuja plicata, assembly GCA_018584345.1. Classification (NCBI taxonomy): domain Eukaryota; kingdom Viridiplantae; phylum Streptophyta; class Pinopsida; order Cupressales; family Cupressaceae; genus Thuja; species Thuja plicata. The sequence continues at coordinate 1,812,971 of MU223164.1, forward strand.
ATACAAAATATACAACATCTTACACCGCACAGAGGGCGGACAACCCTCTGGCAGAGCTGACCCACAGGCGGGTGGTGAACCAGACAACAAGGATGCAGAGAAAAAATGCAAACAAAGTGAAGCAGAAACAAAAAAAAGGAAACACAAAGACAAAAAGACAAAAATGAAGGAAAGAACTAGAAACACCAACCTAGAATCTGAAGAATGGCAAAGGGGAGAAGCACTAGACTGTTCTGCAACAGTTTTCACCTCCAATGTCATGCATGGCTACTAAAGATCACTTCATTGTTACTCACTAAGTTCAGAGAAGCATGCACTCAATTCTCACTCAAATTGCCTATGAAGTCACTCTGAAATCGCCTAAGTGTTTTGATCGTAGTAACTGTGAAAATGATAGGTAAATCCTATTTATACCCGAGGTAAAAGCAAGTTACCCCTCTTTCTGCAAACTCCATAATAAGCAAACTTCCAGACTCTGGGCCCGGGGATTCCCTGCGACCATACCCTCTTACGAAAAGAAGACATCGTGGTAGAGAATCTCAGAGTCCAGGATGCAGCTTCTGGAAAAGAAATGACCAACTCTGGGACTGGGTCCTGGAGACACGAGGAAAAAAAAGAAAAAAAAAAAAACCAACACCGTGGGAAAGAAAACCCGGGGAAGGAAAAAAAAGAAGCAAAGGCAAAGAAAACAAGGCAAGATCCAAAAGCAAAAAAAATAACGGGGGACCCAACATTTTGCACACAAAATGTAGGGACGGGTATGCAGGGCATAACAAATCCTTGCATTTTCTTCAGCACGTCAAGATCATTTTTAATAGGAATTAATTGTATCTTCAGTTTTTCCACCATTCAAACCCACGTTGTTATCTTCTCCTTCCCTCTTTTATTTCTCTCCAACTGAACCTCTTTAGACCAAATTTTAGCATGGAATTTTAGCTTGGCCTTTGAAAATTTAACCCTCTCATGAGGATCTTCTATTTCCTCAAATTAAAAGTACTCCCCCATATCATTGATCCAATCGATAAACTCTTCTAGATTAACATTTCTAGAAAATGTAGAAACTTTAATTTTTGGTCTCTTTCCAATCTTGGATATGAACCTAAAAAACCTAGCTTCATCAGGATCCCTATTAGTTTCTCACTCTTCTTCAAAATTTCCTTTTTCAGATTCATCCTCACTTGCATATCTTGTGCTAATATCAATTACTCTATGAAAATCCTCTTGGAGTGCTTACACTTGCCTCTAGAGGGCTCTAAAACCCTTGTCTATCACACCTGCAAACCTTCCACCATGATTCCTTTGTGGAGAGATTTTTTAGTGGTTATCTCTCAGACCCATAACTACAGTCCTAGTGGAAATCACCTCATGCTTGGCTATCTATCTACACACTTAGGAAATTCTAATCTAATACCGCTTGATGAAGAGTACCCCCCTTATTTAGCTAAACACACTCAACACAATATGGAAATAAATAGAAAATTGTAAGAAAAAAACATTTTCTTTATATTATCTTCCATGAAATGACATTACAATATTAAGAAAAATAACATGCTACAACCAGATGGGCATTTTCATTACAATAATCTATAAGACATAGCCACAATCTACACTTCTAGAACTGAGCCCTAAAACCTCCATTCATCACTATATAAGTAGAAAAATTAACCACCTTTGAATATCATAGAATGTGAAATTTTCCCATTTTGACGCCCAATGGTTCAGTTTTATGCCTTAAGTAATTTTTCTCTCTATCCTTTTATATAAAAACATGAGCTTTGATGTCTCAACTTCCTAAATCCATAACTTATGAACCATTGAGTTAATTGAATATTATAAGCCCATTTCAGAAACCTTTTGAAGTGCTCTACAACCTTGGGCTAATGAAGTGCTAGCTGATCAAAGTTTGACCCCCTTTTAGAGCCTCTAAGGCCTTCAAAATTGAGTTCAAAGTTTTTGTACCACCCCACCAAAATAGAAAATTCAGTATCTTCAAAACCAGACTTGATGCTACCATGATACTTTATCGGTAAGGCTTATATATCCAAAATGAACCTCCAGGGAATTAATTGGGACATTCAGTGCTCAAATGGAAAGCTCACTAAAAATAGTAAACTTGCCAAAAATAATAACCCTGCCCAAACATAGCCCTTTTTGAAAAAGTAGACAATATTTTTGGGTGATGCAAGATTTCTCTTACACCCTAGATGCTCCTACATCAATATGTTTGACTTTGCACACACACCATGCATGTTTTATGTGTACACGTTGCCCACACACCATGATGTGTTTGGTGCCATTACAACACCCATTTTGTAGTCTCATATCATTTTTTTTGTTGGTACACATTGCAACACCCATTATGCATTTATAATTTTGGATTACTTAGAAAACAAAGGATTTGTTTTGTAATCTTTGTGTTTGGTGCACACTACAACACCTATTTACCATATTTTTTAGATTATCTACCAAACTAATATTTTTCTTTGTAATCTTTTGCAAGAGTGAACTAGAATAATGTACCTTGCTAGAGCTATTTTACTCTCCTTTTTCTTATGGCTCCTTGTAAGCAACCCTTACTAGACCTATATTGCATATCTTTCTTTGTTCTTGCATTCTCCATGTGTGTGAAACCTATATTGATCATGTTGCTCATTTTATCTTTTAAATTTTAGACTGATAAGATCCTAAGTCTTGGGATCTTGGTGCTATCTTGTCTATTTGATGTTTTGAAGAAACTCTTTTGATGCTATTTTTGTACTTTAATGAGTGTATGGGTGTAAGATCACACTCACACTAAACTGGATGTTAAATGGACTTTTAAATTATATTCTCATACAATATCACACTCATTTGTGGCTCACTTTGGTGGTTTTCTCTCATGCCCCTGATAAATGATTGATTATACTTTTTCTATGGACAAATATGAAAGCCTTGCACAATCTTGATTTCACTACCCAAATTTTAAGCCAAAAGGTAAGGACTATGATACGAGGTGCTAAAATTCATAGAATTCAACCACCAAGATCCACTGTATGCAAAAAACCTGTTACAAAAGAAAAGCTTGAGACAAAAATCAGAATGATCTAAAAGACAAAATATTCATTCAAGGAGTGAATAAAAAAATACAAAGAGATCAATCCTTATAAAGGAGATCGAACACCAGAAGGTGGAGAAATCTAGGTTGCATGATAATAATTAATAAAGAATTAATTATTAGATGCCTAAAGTTTAGCTTAAGTGAACTAGAGATAATGAGTTACTTAATAATTAAATCAATACTGATTTAATTAATAAGTAAAACAACTAATTACTCTAACACCCCCCTTATGATAAACTTAGGGAGAAGCTAAAACCTAGAAACAACTACTAAAAGCAGGAAACTTGGGTCCTAGCAACAAGGCCTGATCATGTATCCAATCACAACCAAATCTCTGTAAAGTGGAGAAATAGAGAAAACCACATGGGAAAAAAATCTACTCCAAAAAGATATGGAAAAAGCATGTGGAAAAGCAATGGCTCAAGAGAATCTCTCAAAACCATAAGTACAACCAACCCCCCCATGAGAGAGGATCAAGGCTCCAAATCCCCCCAAAATGATAGAACCCCTATTTCGATGATTGAACCAATGTGGCTCCACTGTAGAAGAAACAAAGGGGCTGGATGAAGAAGAGGAAACCCATTAATGTGAGGAGAAACTGGAAGGCCTAGCTGATGCTCAAAAGAGAACGCATGAGACTCCTATAATGGAATCTCCAATGAAGGTGGGCCAATAGATGTGTTGAATCTATCATATGAGAGGAGATGAATATCCTCAAATATATCCTCAACAACTACAGTAGGTGGCTCTATGTATGGAGTGATAATGTCTGGCAAAGCTGAAGAGGAATCCTAATGAATAGATGTAATCTCAACATGAGGTGGAGGTGTAAAAGTCAAAATAATGATCTCAGGAATCATACACAAGTTTAAGTGACCCAAATTCACCTCAATAGGCTCTCGTGAAAAAAAGGAGAGCTATTCTACGACAATGGAGATGGTGGACCAAAATGAGAGAAGGAGTACAAGCAAGAAGAATGGTCAACTATCCCTATTGAAACAATATTTCCTGTCTCAAAGTCTATGATTGTACTAAATTTGGAGTAAACTCAACTGTCTTCGCTGTCCCACTGTAAGTAATCTGACAGATAGAGAGAAGGTTAGAGGAAAAAAATGGATCACATAGTACATCATGGAATGCACCATAATAAATGTCAATAGAACCTTTCCCACATACATTTATAACAATTTTTTTCCCCGTCAAAATGTGTGGGATAAGAGAAGTCTCAAAAGATGCGAATAAATCCCGAGAAGCTACCATATGGTGTGAAGCACCTGAATCTAGTAGTCATCTGGAAGTGAGGAATAGAGGTTGTACATAATGCATGACCCTTTTCATTGTACCATCCATCTGACTAGAATGTTGATGAAGAAGAAGACCTATGAGAAGGAGAAGAAGGAATATCAATGTTTCTCTTTTGAAGAAGAGCTTGCAAATCATTTTTTTTTGCATATGCTTCTATCTTCTTCTCATAACAATGAGAATCATCATGATTGGGATTTTTACAATAAGAACACTGAGGTATTTTTTTCTTTGATTTACCCCCCTTAGGAGGATTTATGCCAAAGGAGTGTTGAGAACTAGAATCCTTCCTTGACTCTGTGGTTTGTAACTTCTGCTCCTGCTTCCCTGAAGATGTGTGAGCTATCAATGCATGGTTCTATGATCCTATGAGAGAATCAAGCTGAGATATCTTTTCCTGCTCATGAGTCAAATGGTCACATAATATATCAAATGTAGGAATGGTAAATTGTGGACCCAAAACATCCATGGTGGAATAGAAGTTAGAATAAAATATCTGAAAGGGACCTAAAAGCTTAGAAAGAATCAGGTAAATGCACTCAGTATCTATCTTATTCTTCCCACAACCCTATAAGAGAGACCTGGTAGATTTGAATTTTGTTAAGAAATCCTGAATAGAAGAAAATGTCTCAGGACCTAAAGCTATCAATAATGCCTCAATTTGAAGTGCCCTAAACTCATTGACTATGACAAAGAGAGTTTGAAACTTCTTGCATATATCAAGAGGGGTTTCACACTCATCAAGATGGAAGAGAAAACTATCTGAAATATGTAGATAAAGAACACCCATGGCCTCATCCATCTGATTCCCGTGCTGCATGAACTCGAAAGGATGAGTCAAGATTGGGTGAATGGTGTTTAAACAAGACCATAACCCTTGTGATTAGAGAAGTTGAGTAATACAAGATTTCTATACATGGAAATTGTGAGGAGTGAGAAGCTCAACTAAAGTTGAATCTACCATTGATAAGGAGAGACAATGTAATAAATGATTCAAAATGAAAAGGAAAATACCTAAATAATTTCTCCAAAAAAAGAGAGTCTTAGATCTGAACAAATCTCATCAAGAGATTTACGACGCCTATTTTTGAGCTAAAAATGGAGTCCGTATGCTGATTCTAGAGGCCTAGAGTGCTAAAAAGAAGTCCTCTCTTTGACTGGAAAAATGCCAATCAAATAGAAAAATAGAAAATGAAACCACTGCCAAAATGTCCACCTCAGAAAGATCTTTCCGATGATATATGGAAGTAAAAAATCGACTGCCATTTTCTCCAGATAGAGTGAAAAAACCACCCCTAGGTTGAATGGGCACCAAAAACAATTTTATAGCCCCTAGGGCTTTACAAATGCTGGGACTTGGGCGTATCGCATGAACAGGGGGTTGGGAGCTAGATATATTGGTCACCAACATGACCATACCACTTGGAGGCATGGGCTGAGTGGCTGGCAGGTGGAGCAGCCAGAGGGCGATGGAGGTTGTGCTGATGGCGGAAGAGTTTCCTTGGCAAGTGAGAGAGGCTCCAAGGCCGGTGGTGGAGGCTCCTAGGTGGTGGGCATTGGGAGTGCAGTGGGAGTGCAGTGGCTGCATGATGGTTGCCCTTTTAGTGTTGGAAGCATTATTTTATAACGGAAAAAATCAAGAAAATTGATTTTTTAAATATATTTTTTATTTTTTTTCAAAATGCGTGCTAGGGTAGAATAGGCAATTGTTTTTCACTCAGATTGCAATTTTGGAAAAAATGTTCATGCCTTATACGAAAATAGGGGTTTTTGGGTGTTTTGAGTGTGATCGTGAGGTCAGTTTGTGCTCAAATTTCTTCAAAAATAAATTTCCCCTAAGATCCACACAAAATCGTTGAAAAACTTAAAACCTTCGTAGCTCCAAAAAGCTTCAAAAACTTAGGAACGGGTTGCAACAGCAAGGCTTAGATACCATGTTAGAATTCATAGAATTCAACCATCAAGATCTAGTGTATGCAAAAAACCTATTACAAAAGAAAATCTTGGAGACAAAACTCATAATGTTCTGAAAGAAAATATTCATTCAGAGAGGGAATAAAAAAATACAAAGAAATCAATCCTTATAAAGGAGATCGAACTCCAGAAGGTGGAGAAACATAGGTTGCATGGTAATAATTAATAAAGAATTAATTATTAGATGCCTAAAGTTTAGCTTAATTGAACTAGAGATAATGAGTGACTTAATAATTAAATCAATAATAATTCAATTTATAAGTAAAACAACTAATTAATCTAACATGAGGTACCATAGACCTCTTGGAAAGTGGTGTTAGGTGCCATAGTCTATCCATTTTGGGCACAAATTTGAACAACTAATGATGCTCCTTATGTTGGTATTTTTTGAAGTTATCAAAATATTTTGTGGGGCTTAGTATAAATACAACATTCACCCCCTCATTTGAACATCTCGCATCTCAATATTCAATTTTGATCAAGAAAGTTTCAAAAGAGAAAATAAATTAGAAAATTGCAAGTCAGTGAAGGGGAGATATGAAATCAAGCATTCAAGGTAGCATCCATGTTCAAGTTTATGTGTTTCCTCCATGAGTGAAGGAATGCATGAATTCCTATCAAGAAACATAAAGCTTTCATGAAGCTTCAAGACAAGAAGATCATAGTAAAGGTGTAATTTTTCAATTCAAAATTTCCTTAAGGTTTTCATGCTCTACCCTACCAAGGGTATGGTCTCTTTTCTAATCATCATTTTTGTAGTAGAGGTTAATTCCTACACAATGTTTGACTTACGCAAGCTCCTATACAAGGCAACATTTTTACCTTCTTTTTGTGTGTAGATTCTAGATCCAACAATAAAGATATGTAGATTCCGAGAGAGATGACTGAGACACAGTTCCAAGTTTTGAATATGTGAAAAAAATTGGTCACTATCAATCCACTCCAGTGACTAACACTTTTTTTCTAAAATTTTGGGAGATAATCTACACGACATCCTTATCCAAAATATGCACTTTGAATTTTACCTAGATACCTTTGGTCAAGGGCACCTGACTCCCTAGACCGAATTGTTTAGGCCCAAATTATTAATATAAATTCCTTTTTGCATTCCATTTCTAGATCTGGTCTCATAATTTTCATTAATATTTTATATCTTTCTATTTATGTTGATTTTAGTCAATTTACTAGCATTCTACCTAGTTCTTGCATAATTTCTCATCAAAATCATAATCAATCAATCAAATTCAAGAGAGAAAAATTGATCACAACACCCAACTCTCCTAAAGGACTAAAGTTGGGCCTAATTGATTGATTCTCCAATGAAATTGAGAGGGATGTGAAATGGTTCCTAATTTCATGTTTAAACTAGTGAACACTCTAATTACCCATCCATTTCATTTATAAAAAGGGAAACCTCCAAATTTTGTAGAGCTTAATTTTAATATTGAATTTGGTGGTGACATCACGTTAATATCATTAAGTGTCTCCGCCTACTTAGACCCTTGGCGATCGATATTTTGGATTTGACAATATATATTCAAGTGCTTTGTACAAGACCATACAATCTCTTTTTTTTTGAGAAATTATTTTATTTGGGATTTTTCATATGTACTTTAAGACGATTTAGACAATTTTTAAAATTACAATGAAATGTTATTCTATAGTTCAAAATTTTTCATAAGTGTTGCTACATAGTTCCTCTTTTGGAACCTTGTGAGGCTCCATTAAGGCTTATATGAAATCCTTGTTAGGCATAATTTTAAAGTGCATATTTTTTTTTTGTACTTGATAGTCTAGAGCTATTTTTTGTCCTTATTAAGATGTAATCAAAATTATAGAATATTCTTGAGAGATGAATCTTACAAATTTTTACTTCAGTATTATATTTCTATAGGATTGCTAAGTGGGTGTAAATATTAGTCTTCATTTATTCTCATTCATTAGAGCCTTTTAAAATCTAGGACGCTTTTATTATCAAAATAAAAAAAAACATTAGGAAAATATTAGGCCATAGATTCTGTGGAGTAAAAATGGATTTATGTTTGTTTTGTCCATTAATCAATAGTCTATTTGGTTGTTTCCTATTAAAATTTTATAGGATGAACCCCTTGTTGAATTTTATGGGGTCTATTCATTGGATGTTTCAAATAGAGGTATTAAGAGTGTCCACAATCCTTCTTAAAGGACCACTAGAGACCTTATTTCTTGGCCTAAATCTAAGGTGAATTATAGAATCACAATTCAATATTTTAATTCTTTTAATTCTATTGTCAACTTCACTAAATTATGAACATGTTGCACAAAATTAGGATTAAAATTTTCAAACCATGGTGGAAAGATTGGACACGTATCATGATATATAATTTTTTAACTATCAACCACATATTTTAGAATATTTGATAGGATATTATTGAGCCACATATTGCTTATTTTTCATATAGTATTTATTTATTAGAGCCTTCTTATTGGCTTTAGATTGATTCATTTGGGAGTTTTCAATTCTTCTTGTACTTTTTTTGGGCATCTAGAAATAATCAAACACCCTTTCTACTCTTTTTCTACATATCAAATATCTTGGCATTGAATTCATGTTTTTAAAGCCATTTAGACTCGATCCTTTTTCTTGGCATATGATCTTCAAAGGAGATTCACCCAAAATCCCAATTAGATATAGCTATATTTAGAATATTTTTAAATTGAAAACTCTATTTAGTATTTAGAAAGAAACTTTTCTAGTTCTTTTGGATGTGTTTTTAATAGACATTCTCCATATATGCACTTAATTAGTAATATGTTGCAATGTATTGATGTAAATAAAAGTGTGCAAGATAATAAAGATACAATTAAAGTGACCCTTTTATAGGTTCTTCTTGATCACTTGCAGGGGATACTTTAGTGGTGAATATTCGCCAATGACAAATATTTCACGTCAGTGACTTGGAAAATGACGAATATATTGTACCGATCAGGGGTGGCCACTTTGCCCATACTTTATAAATATTTGGTCCAATGCATGACCCAATCACCCATCATTTTATGTAAATAATTGTATCTCTATCATGATTTCACCAATAGAATCTAGGTTTTCTACACAGTAAATTAAATATTTTCGCTTACACTTTCTGAGGTTGTCTTAATAGACGACCATAATTCTCCAATATAAATATAAAGATTTATTGGCTAGGAGGACCTAATTAGCCAACTCTATTATAATTGCCTATTACTTGGATGACCCATAATCACCTTGAAAATTACATAAGACATGTTATAGTTAAACGAGATTCACCAAATATTTATATGCCATATAAAATTGCCATTTCACCAAATAAGGATTGTTATAATTACATCAACCAAGTTCAAACTTCAGATTTAACTCTACACAAATTGGTCTGTTTAGAGCAGTGATCTCTCAATTCAGATATGAGATATTTAGGCTAGGAACAATCATTGTTGTTGACAGCATTGGGGACTGCTAGTAACCTAAAGGTAAGTGATCATATTTTTGAAGTGTTATAATATTATTCTAAATTCATCTCTATCTGTTTGCACTATTGAGTTCATTCTTATTCAGTGGGGACCCATCAGTGGTCACCCAGGAGACCTTAGACATCTAGATTGTAGGTCGTAGGGCCAATGAATCATATACTGTATATTACTTCTTCAACAAGTTGAATTTTTTTCGCAGACTTTATGTCATTGGAGATGTCAAAATGGAAGAAGGGTAGGAATCTTGAATGTGGGGAAGGCCTAGAGAGGCCAGTAAAATGTAGAAAGTTGTCTTTGTACTTTGGCATTGGTAGAGATTATGGTTAAAATTAGGAAGGTACATCATCACAAGTACTAGTACAAGATTCACAACCTACACTCCAAATTGAAGAAAGAAGAGAACCAAATATTTTAGATCACGATGAAATTGAAGAATATTTTCTAGTAGATACCCATCATAGATAGAATGATATAATCGACTCTGGTGATAATGCCACAAATGATAATGCACGGAAGGGAAAAGAAAATCCAAATAAAAAAATGTTCAACCCAAATAAAAAAAGGATCAGGAATGAGATCTATCAGTGAGGAATTTTCAAATTAATTGGGCATCAAAGTATCCATTCATTGAGCCAGTGCCAAATACCATTGAAGGAGAGCCTCCATTAGAATGTAGGTGTAAGATTTGCACTTGGAAACATAACAAGGAAAATAGGTTACAACTAAAAATTGACACCATAGAAAAGCATATGCGTAAAGTTTATGAAAAATAAATGATAGATAGAGTTGAGAAATCAATGATAAGATGGAAAACAAAGGAGGATTATGAATGTGTTAGGAATGTTGAAGATACAGTTTTCAAGATAAATTACAGACGAAGCTTGCTGAAGTTAAATACTCTATTGAAGCTTTTCATGGAAAGTGTTGTTTTTTATATTTTGAGTAGAGGGGGTGCTATGACAAACTACCCACTAATGAGTGGTTTATTATAATTTTTGAAATTTCCTAACTATCCTAACGGTCACTGGTCAGTAAATAATGGATGGGAATGACTAGTTGTCTTACTGAGGTTAAAAAAAATATGTAAAGAGAAAAATAAGAGAGTCAAAATTCATTAAATTGTCTTTAGATGAAGTTACTGAAGTAGATAATACTTCATGGGTATGCCTGCATGTTTATACTATATATAATCATGCTCACTAACCTCATCTACTAACTATTTCTAAATTGAATTTTGGTGCAACAACGAAAAAAATATTTCAACTAGTAAAGAGTTATTTAATTGAATATGGAGGTTTTGATGACATGATGATTGCCCAAAAGTTGGTGTGTGTTGGAGCGGATGAAGCTTCAATAATGAAAGGTCACAGGAATGGTCTTTGCGCAAAGATGGAAAATTCTTGTGCACCCTACATTACTGACATTCACTAAATGACCCAAACAATGACCCTAGATTTTGGAACTGTGAGAATGCATTCCACGGTAAAAAAAGTATTAAAATTTAATCAGAGAGCTCTACTCACACTTCTATCAAAATCCCAAATGATTAATGGAATTTCAACAATTTGTTGATGGAATAACTGTAAGGAACAAGCTTCTTAAGAATAATGATACCAGATTGATCTCTTTGGATGGACCAACACATCAATTTTGTTTTAGAATATTCATCCTTGATTGGAATATTTCACACAAACCATAATGAGTTAGACCAACTAAAATTTATAGACCTACTTTGGAGGTTGAGTAATATAGAGACACTCTTAACTTTAGCAGCTATTCTCCCCATGCTAGAGGAAATGAGGAATATTATGAGAAAATCCCAACAAAGAGATATGTATATTATAGAATATTCTAAGCTATATAAGATGACATGCGTCACACTCGATAATCTCTATCGAAGTCAACCAACATTATCTCATGAAAAATTTGCTAAGTGATAGACACTAATAGATTTGAACAATCTTCATTCAAATTTAGCAAGTAGTCGATCTGTAAATTTTTTTTTGATAAAAAATTGCTAAGTGACAGACACTAACAGATTTGAACAATATAGATCGAGGAACCAAGAAAGCGCCCCAAGAAGTGACTAGCAAGAGTTACTAGGGAAGAGTTTAGCAAGATTGTTGAGTCTGTAGCTGCTTCTGTGAAGAAAATTGCCTATGATCTTTCCTCACTGATTTGAACTAGATTCCCTCCTAAGAAAATAATTGAAGCCATGTCTATTGTGTTTCCTCAATATTGGTCTCTCAGTGATTCAACAAATTTTTGAACCAAGCTACTAACTCTGGTAAATCAATTTGCCAATATGAAGAATTCAATGGAGTAACTATAAATAAAATTTTAGACAAAAATATTCTTAGAGAGAAATCAACCTATTTTGCATACACTATGAGGGAACAATATGACATAATGGAGAACCCCCACGAAGAGTTATTAGTAACAAGATTTGGAGAAATCTAGGTTAGAGTGGAATGTTGCATGATTTAATATCAGAACATTTCAAGCTTGTTGATTTATGTCTTACCACGACATTGGGTTCGGTGGAGGATGAGAGAGTTTTCAGTGCTTTGGGGTTCCTAAAATCAAAGCTAAGAAAGAAACTGGAGAAGAATTTGAAAAATTGCTTGAGGCTCTATACATCTAGGTATGATGTCCACACTTTTCCTTACGATAAGGAACTGAAAATGTGGACATCCAAATGTGGAAGAAGAGGTTTGGGCAACATTTCAAATTAAATTTCTAGTGGGACAATTGACTAATAAACTGGTAGCATTAAGATGTAGTTCAACAGAGGTATGCAAACTCAGAGTGTAGAAAACTGTAATGTCCCTGCCAGGGAACCCATAAGGAATCAGGTCTTATGACCAAAAATTGCAACTAACAATTTTTTTTTTTTCTAACATTAAATCATTACTGCTTCACATAACATTCCTTAAGGTTCCCTTAATGAATTTATTTGCTAACATATTAACATTACTTATCCAAATTGAATTTCATTTCCTTTCTTTACTTTCACATTTAGAACTTAAGAGATAGGGTAAGAAAATAACATTTCATTTACAATTATATTCCTTACTTTATATACTAGTTCCATTTCTCCTTCCTACACATTGAATAACTATTCATTACAAATCACATTTCAACTTTAGCATAATAAACATTTTTATTTCATTGCAACAAAGGAGATAGAAAAGATCATTCAACATTACATTGTATATTTCCAACTTTGTTCTTTCAAATAATAACCCTTGAAATCAAGCCTAGAACTATTCCTCCCAAATACATTGCTTTTATTTTCAATTACATCTTTCTGATAATAGATCTCATAATAACAGGTACATAAATGGCCCAATGGCACTACAACATATCTTTACATCTTTATTTTCAGTAACAATGATAAAAGTCTTCATAGAATCTGAACATATCCAAGCCACGAGTCACGAACAGGACCTCGAAAGATTTTTGCCACCCAACCATGTG
>MU223164.1:1853659-1883719 GCA_018584345.1 Thuja plicata
TGTGACAACATTAGGAGGTGGGTTAGAGTAGAATTTAGGATTAGGAATAGATTAGCATGGGTGAATGGGTTGAGAAGGGTTAGAACCCAGGGTAGAAGTGGTTGAGATAGGTTAGGTTGGGGTTTAGAGGAATATTAATAAATGAAATAAACTTATTTAATTCATCTAGAAATATAGGAATTAATTATTTAAACAATGAAATTACTTTTTAATAATTAGGGAACTATAGCCATTTTAATTAAATTAGGCTAGGGGAATGGGTTGATTGCAAGTGGGTATTTGATTTAGGGATTTATTTAATTCCTTTATAATTAAATACTATAGCCATGTTTTATTTTGCTTTGATTTGATTGGTCAAAATTGATTTGAATTGTATGGCTATAATAGTTAATATAAATCAGTGATAAAAATCACCTAGGATCTTAAATTGATTTAAAGAATTATGCCAAATAGTAATAGGGTCATTTGGACATAAATCAAGGGTATGATCACACTTAGGGAAAATAGGGTTCATAGTTACAACAAACCAAATTCAGGTGGTTACAGTAGGAAGTCCAGAAACTTCCGCAATTCATGCCTCAGAAGCCTCAACCCTTAACCCCTTTACATATGCAACCCCATTTCTATATTTTTGTAGGAATTCCAGTGTTATGGCCTCGTCGTAACCACACAACCTGACAAAATATGTCAACCAGCCTACCTAGTTAAAGACTTGGACACTAGGCTGGTCTTGTAACAGGAATGAGTGATCCCATGGTTCATGTCATATGGGTTGCCCACCCATTCTTTTGCTAAAAATTTTTGTAGCCTAAAGAATTCCCAAATCACTGCAACTTCCAACTGCCTTCCACAACTCTGCCCTCTGTATCCCTAATGTTGCTTACCCGGTACTCTACTTAAATTCAGGCTAGATAAAACTAGTGAGCTCTCTGGTTTCTGGCAATATGGACTAATGGCAAAGGAAAATTTGAAAAACTAGAGCTGGAAATGTGAGTTGGGTGTTTTCAACAATAAGGCTTATCAGGGGATTTTGTATGCTTCAGGTTGTCACATCAATTAATTAAAATGACTAAGAAACAAATATTAAGCTAGGGTGATTATGGAAAAACACAACTTAACGGACTGCCCCCTATGAAAAAGGTAATAGGTGTCCACACAAGCTTGGTTATAAAGTATAGTGGTACTTGGATGAATTACTAAATTAATTACAATATAACCTATAATAATGTCAAATGAAATGAAAAGCATTTCAAACAATAAATGAATGTGTACCTTAATTATAATTACTTGTAAATGTCTAAATTTGGAAAGATCGAATGAGGTGGGTTGAGGAAAAAGTAATGATTGCATAATGATGATGGGATGCGTGAGTGAGATGGAAGAAAAAGGTGATATGGGATGATGTGATGGTGGCTTTATTGTGGAAAAATATATTTTCATGGGAAATGAAAATTTATTATGATTGTATTTGAATAAAGTCAAAGAAACGACCAGAGTGAAAAACCACTCCGATTGGCTACAAGAAAGTCTTCAACTAGAGGAGGTCTATTGGCCATGAGAGGTTCATTGGCTATAGGAGAGTCTTCAGCTGGAGGAGGTCCACTGGATGCAAGAGGTTCAGCCACGACAGGAGAAATCTCAAATTGCCCTAGGAACTCGACCTTAGTGGTTGGTTTATGGTACATACAAAGTCTATGACCATTAACCAATAACTTGAAACACACAGGTTCGATTGTAGAAAATTGCATTGCACCATTAGCAAAAATGTGTTCAACCTCATAGAGACAAGGCCAATGAGTTATGAGCTTAACTTGAGTATCTTGAAACTGTGAATCATATAAAAGTGCCCAGTCACCAACAACAGACTGTTTATTTTGAATATGTGAGTCATGCCATTTATTTTGTTGTATTTGTACTAACTCTGTGTTTTGTAGAGCTTCTTTTCTCATTTCATCCAGATGATTAAGTTGTAGGAGTCTTTATTTTTGAGCTACAGGAAGATCTAGGTTGATTAGTAATACTGTTCATAGGGTTTTATGTTCAAATTTGATAGGCATTACAATAGTCTTGCCATACACCAACTCAAATGGTGTAAAACCTGTGGGTATTTTCAATGTTGTATGGTAAGCCCACACAACTTCTTGCAATCTGCTACTCTAGTTTGTCTTGTGTATCTAAACTATCTTAGTCAGAATAGCTTCAATCTCCCTATTGGTGATCTCTACTTGTCCATTCTCCTGGGGATGATATGGACTAGACTTCTGGTGGTGAATATTGTACTCATTCATAAGTGTAGTGATTAGTGTAGATGTCAACTGAGCTCCTTGATCTATGACTAATTCCCATGGAACACCATACCTAGTAAATATTTACTCATATAAAAACTAAGCAACCCTATTATCCCCGACATGTTTCATGGCCAGTATTTCTACCCATTTAGTGACATAGTCAGTGCATACTAACAATGTAAGAGTTGTCATTTGGTGGGGGGTTAATTGGTCCCACAAAATCTAACCCCCATTTATCAAATGGAGAAACTATTAGCTGAGGGAACATAGACAATTAATCTAACTTAGTTGGCCTACCCATTTGTTGACATCGATCACACCTGTGGGTGTAATTGGATACATCCTTATATAGAGTTGGCCAGTAATAGCCTGTAGTGAGTATCTTCATGGCTGTCTATTTTGCTAAAAAATGACCACCACAAGGTTATGTTGGAAATGAGTTGAGTAAATGAGAGGGGAGGGGTGAATCATTTACCACAAAAACAAATCCAAGTCCCTTAGATATCCTAAACAAATTAGTCACTGTTTCTTGGTTAACATAGATATTTCACTATCACTCGGTTAAGATAGCAAGTCTTAAGATATTAACTCTGATTATCTTTAGTAATTAATTGCAGAAACATAAACCATAAAGAAAATGAAATGTACAAAGATAACACCAATATTTAACATAGAAACCCAATATGGAAAAAACCACCAATAGCAACTAGTCACTATTTTTCACTCTTCTGAAGTGAGCCCTGTTAAAGGTTACAATAACACACTGTTAGGTGTGACCTAGTTAGAGGATTTAATCACCCTGTTAGGAGTGACCTTGTGAGAGGTCTTCAAACACTTTAATGTAGAAATGTCACCTTGTTAGGGAATTTACAAAAGACTGTTAATTTTACTCTGTTAAGTGAGTTTAATCACTGTTACAATTGTTAGAGAGTAACAATGGATTGACCTATTTTGATAAGAAAGTATCTTTGCTGATTCAAATCTCTATTCTAGATTAAGTACTTGATCCTCGCTGATTGAATATTCTATTGCAGTCCTCTATATTCTATCCTCAATCAGAATCCCATCTGATTTTTCCTTCACTCTTCATATCAGACTTCACTATTATCACACTATCTCAATCCAAACTTGACCTTACATATATATGTTAAGCCTTGTCAAGTCAAACTTGATATCCTTCCAAATAAATAATAAAACTCATACTTTTCGATTGCATATAACTAATTATTGAAAAAATATAATCCACTCTTAATCGGCTGACACTAACTGTTTTTCTTGGTCAATACTAAAATTCTTCAACGCCCAACCAACACTGCAATGCCCGAGTGAAATTGGTTAGAACTAAAAAACTCTATGGTCACCTTCAATGCCTGAGAGAGCTTGGAAGACACTGACTATGCTTGGATAGGATTAGACATTTGTGTAAACATCACTATACTTGGTGTAAACATCAATGACAATACACAATTGAATAATTGTCATCAAGAATCTCCCTGTTTGGAATTGATGGCAACACAACATGTCATAACTCAAAGAATTATAGAGAAAAAGACATAAGAATGAAATATTATTAATGTCCTTAGCTTCATTCTGATTATCATCCAATTTTATTAATGTCTTTAGCTTCATTCTAATTCTCATTCAAAACTCCCTCAAACATTGAAATATAGATTTCTCCCTCTGTCATCAATCTCCCCATCTTTTGCTGGTCATATAGTAATCTTTCCCTCCATCATGAATTATTATGACATACAATAATCTATCCCTCTTTCACAACCAATGCCAAAGATACTAATTGACATATCAATGAAGTTGTAATGTACCTGTCTGTACTGATTCATATGCAATAAGCTCTAAATGTATGCATCAACATGTTAAGTCTATTCTGTAATTTGGTTGATGCATCACTAAACTATGTTTTAGTGAGCCTCAGTTAGGGGAATTACCCCTATCTTTCCTCTAAGATACAAAAATGCATCCTTAGGTAGCGGTTTTGTGAATATGTCTGCAATTTGTTCTTTAGTATTCACATATTCCAATCTTACTTCTTTGTTCTAAACCAATTCCCTCAAGAAATGATATTTTATTACAACATGTTTAGTCTTGGTATGCATCACATAGTTCTTTGAAATGTTAATAGCACTGGTTTTGTCACAGTAGCTAATGATTGGTTATGTGATTTCTATCTTCATACCTGACAACAATTATTTGAATCATATGATGTTTGAACAATTCATTGATGCACCAACATATTATGCTTCTACTGTAGATTGAGAAATTTAGTTCTATTTCTTGCTTTTCTAGGAGACTAACCTCTTTCCAAGAAATAGTGCTCCACCACTTGTGCTCTTCTTGTCATCAACACTTCTTGCCTAATCAGCATCAAGAAAAGTCTTCAAATCAAATTTTCCTCCTTTCTTATACCATAATCCATAATCTTCAGTACCCTTAAGATATCTCACAATCCTTTTGATAGCCATCAAATGGTTCTCTCTAGTATTAGTTGAAAACCTTGCAACAATACCGGCTGCTAATGCAATATCAGGTCTAGTGTGAACAAAATATTGAAGTTTTCCAATCATGGATCATGTAGTCTGATTTACCTCCTTTGAATCATCATCCTTAGATAGCTTATGTCCATAAGCATAGGTATTCCAACTCGTCTAGAGTCTTCCATCCCAAATTTATTCAATATCTCTTTTATGTATTTAGACTGAGTAATGTGGATACCATCCTTCATCTGATAAACTTGTAAGACAACAAAGAATTTGATTTCACCAAACATAGACATCTCAAATTTGTTACTCATAGCTTCTAAGAATGCTCTATATAAGTCATCATATCCAGTAAACAATATGTCATCAACAAATATTTCTGCTAATAGTATCTTGTTTTGAAGTCCTTCTTTGATGTACAAGCTACTATTGTCATTAGTTCTATGAAATCCAATACTTATCAAATAGCCATGTAGTCTTTCATACCGGGCTCTTGGAGCTAGCTTCAATCCATACAATGCTTTGTATAGTTTGCAAACCATATTCCTTTTGTTGGGTTCTACAAAACCCTCAGGTTGCTCAATGTAGACTTCTTCTTCAAGAATTCCATTCAAGAATGCAAATTTTATATCCATTTGATATACCTTGAATCTTTTATGTGCAGCATATGCCAGAAGAGTTTTGACTCCTTCAAGTATTGCAACAGGAGAAAAGGTTTCTCCATAGTCAATACCCTCTTCTTGAGCATATCCTTTACATACTAGTCTGGCTTTGTTTCTGGAAACTTCACCTTTCTCATTCATCTTGTTTCTAAAAACCCACTTAGTACCAATCAAATTCTTTCCTTTTGTCTAGGTACAAGAGTCTAGGTTTTGTTCTTTTCTATCTGCTCAATTTCTTCATTCATTGCTTCAATCTAGTTTTCACCATTCAATGCATCTTTAACAGTTCTAGGTTCAATTTCACTAAGTAAACATGTACCTTTTATCTTGCTCCTTGGCATTACACCTCTTGTCTTATCTCCAATTATTTTTTCAGGTGCATGATGCCTCCTAACATATTTATAAAGTAAAAGACCATTCCTCTTTGATTCTGGGCTTGATCCACTATGTTCACTATGCTCAAATATTCTGTCTTGTTCTTCTGTCTGACACTTGGGTTCCACTATCTGAGACTCGGGTGTATCTGTCTGTGACTCAGGTACCTTTGTTTGTGACCTGGGTGCCTCTATCTGCAACTCAGTTTCTTTAGTCTGAGACTTGGTTCCCTCTATTTGTGACTTAGTTTCTTCAATTAGCATCACTGGTTGCATAGGTTGCAACAAGGTTTATATAGATGAATTTAGTGGTTGACATGCTTTGTGTCCAAGCACCATTTCCTGTGTCTTAGGTATAGTATCAGGTTCATAATCAAATTTTGTTTTGTATTCTTCAGGCTCTTTAGTACTCTGTTCTTCATTTTTCTCTGCAAACTCATCGACCTTTACATGCACACTTCTATGACTTTATGAGTATTAAGATTTAAACATTTATATTCTTTTCTTTTGCTAGAGTAGCCTAGGAATATACCTTCATCACTTTTTACATCAAATTTTCCATTTCTTGATTCCTTCAAGATGTAGTATCTACTTCCAAATACTTTGAAATAATGAGCATTAGGTTTATAGCCATACCATAATTCAAAAGGTGTCTTCTTAGTGCCTTTCTTCAGTTAAAATCGGTTCAAGGTGTGAATTACAGTACTAATGGATTCCTTCCAGTTTTTGGTAGCAACATCCTTCTCAATCATCAAGGTTCTTGCAAAATCCATAATGGATATGTTCCTTCTTTCTTCTATACCATTATGTTGTGGTGTACCTGGGGCAGATACCTATATTTTAATTCCTCTTTCATTATAGAACTCATTGAATTCATTAGAAATGAATTCTCCTCCTCTGTCAGATCTTAAGCATTTGAGTTTCATTCCCATTTCTTTTTCAACTCTGGCTAGGTACCATTTGAACTTCTAAAAGGATTTTGATTTGTCTTTGAGAAACATAACAGTCATCATTCTGGAATGATCATCAATAAATAGAATGAAGTACTTCTCACCTATGTAACTTTTTGTTCCAATTGGTCCACATAAGTCAGTATGCACCAATTCCAAGACTTCTTCTGTATTGTAGTTCTTTCTCGTGAAGCTAGTTTTGCCCATGTTCCCAATTTGACATTGCTTGCATGTTGCTAGTTCAGGTTTCTTCAAAATAGGAATACCTCTTACTCTTCCATTTTTACATATGTTGATCAAATTGTCAAAGTTCACATGACACAACCTTTTATGCCATAACCAGCTTTCTTCTACTTGTGCAATAAAACATGAAATTTTATTGAGATAAAGATAAAATAGATTACCTTTTGTTTTCCTACCAATTCCAACTTGGTTTCCTCTACCATCTAGGAGCTTGGCCTTACCATGTGTGAATTCTACCTTAAAACCAATGTTATTTAGCTATTCCACACTTAGTAGATTACGCCTTAGTCCTTCAACCCAATAAGAATTATCGCATTTGATTCCTTCAGTAAGAGAAATACAACCTT
The DNA here is from genome assembly GCA_018584345.1 of Thuja plicata. Classification (NCBI taxonomy): domain Eukaryota; kingdom Viridiplantae; phylum Streptophyta; class Pinopsida; order Cupressales; family Cupressaceae; genus Thuja; species Thuja plicata. The sequence goes on from MU223164.1 coordinate 1,861,019, forward strand.
TACCTTTTACATAGCAGGGTTCATCATTCCCAAAACTAACACTCCCACCATCATAGTGCTCAAGATGTTGAAATTTGGTTTTATCACCAGTCATGTGGTGAGAACAACCACTATCAATTATTCAAGTGTCATTCTTGCTAATATGAGAATATAGTACTGTCTTTTCATTGTCTTCACTATCTGAATCATCCTTAATGACAATGTAAACCATTTCATCTTCATCTTCATCACTATCAGAATATTTATCAATATAACAAGATTTCTTACCTTTGTCCTTGTAGCTTTTGTAGCTTTTGTAATCTTTATTTCCTTTATACTTGTTGAAATTTTTCTCACCTTTGTCTTCCTTGTTTAGACATTTAGCAGCAATGTGACCAACCTCATCACATGAAAATAAAATCAATGGTATTCTTCCTTTGTATTGTCCTTTTCCTTTTGCAGCTCTCCTTGCAAGTAATGCTTCAATGATTTCCAGATCCTCATCATCAGAATCATCATCACTATCACTGTCAATCTGTTTTCCTTTCATCTTTCCAAGGTTTAATTTAGCTTTGAATGCTGACTCAAGATTGCTAGGATTAGGAGAATAATTATCAAAGTTATCCAACTCAAAAGCTGATAATCCCCCAATCAACCCATCTAGAGTTATGCCATTACTGCATCTCATCTCTTGAATAGCTGAAACTCTAATTGCATAGATAGGAAGTAAATTTATCAATACCTTGCTAACCACTGTTGTGTCTTCAATTACTCCACTGACATCTCTGATGGCACTGATACTTTTCTTGATTCTTTCACTATATTTCATAATGTCCTCTCCTTCTTTCATTTTTATCATATCAAATTGACCTCTGAGACTTTCTACTTTGGATCTCTTTACATTTGCATCTCCTCCATAGATATCATGTAATTTATTCCACATATCAAAGGCAGTAGGGTAGTCCTTAACTTCATCAAATTTAGAATAGATGAGTGCAGAGGCTATATCAATAATCATTATGTTAGGATACTTCATTTCCACCATCTGAGCCATAGACATAGGTCTTGGTGGTTCCACATACTTGTGATCCAGGAATTGCGAACCAGTATCTCCAATAGTAGATAGATGTAGCCTCATCAGATCTTGCCATGCATCGAAGTTGTCCTTGTTGAGCTTAGGAATCTCCGTTTTGTAAGACATCTATGATCTTTAGTTTAGGCCTTTAAACATTCCCTGTAAGCACTTGCAGCTCTGATACCAATTGTTAGAAATGAGTTGAGCAACTGAGAAGGGAGGGGTGAATCAGTTACCACAAAAATAAATCAAAGTCCCTTAGGCATCTTAAACAAATCAGTCACTATTGCTCAGTTAACATAGATATTTCACTATCAGTTGGTTAACATAGAAAATATTAAGATATTAACTATGATTATCTTTAGTAATTAATTATAGAAACATAAACCATAAAGCAAATGAAATGTACAAAGATAACACCAAGATTTAATGAGGAAACCCAATATGGAAAAAACCACCAATAGAAACTAGTCACTGTTTTTCACTCTTCTAAAGTGATCCTTGTTAGGAGCCAACCCTGTTAAAGGTTACAATAACACACTATTAGTTGTGACTTGGTTAGAGGATTTAATCACCCTATAAAGAGTGGACTTGTGAGAGGTCTTTAAACACTTCAATGTAGAAATGTCACCTTGTTAGAGGATTTACAAAGGACTGTTAAGTTTACTTTGTTAAGAGATTTTAATCACTGTTAAAATTGTTAGAGAGTAACAATAAGTTGACCTATTTTGATAAACAACTATCTTTGTTGATTCAGACCTCTATTCTAGATTAAGTACTTTATCCTCAAGGATTGAATATTCTATTGCAGTCCTCTATATTTTGTCCTTAATCAGAATCCCATCTGATTTCACCTTCACTCTTCATATCACACTTCACTTTTATCACACTATCTCAATCCAAAGTTGACCTTACATATATATGTTAATCCTTGTCAAGTCGGCCTTGATATCCTTCCAAATAAATAATAAAAATCATGCTTGTCAGCTGCATATAACTAATTATCCATAAAATATAATCCACTGTTAGTTGGCTGACACTAATTGTTTTTCTTGGTCCATACTGAAATTCTTCAATGCCTGATGAGATTAGACATTTGTGTAAACATCACTATACTTGTGTAAACATCAATGACAATACACAATTGAATGATTGTCATCAACAGGTTCATCATGCCAGGCATGTAGGATATCATATGTCTCATCCTCTTGAATACACCTTCTCGGAATCTGATCAGGGCCAGTATAGAAGATACAGTCAGCCAACCAAGAAAAAATGAAGATTTTCTCAATTAACAACCTCTTTTCCTGGGAGAGAAATGTGGTGGTACATTTTAAGAAACTGAATAATTGGTGATGTCGGCATACCAGAGGGTATGAAATAAAATAGAAAATAGGTGGTCATCTGGAAAGCTGTCATCGATGACATATGGGTCATCAAAATTCTGTAATCTGGATAGGAAATCAACAACTACATTTGTTTTGCCTGGTTTATCCACTATAGTGATACCAAAATCTTGTAGTAAAAAGAGCCATATGGAAAGCCTCCCTATGATGGCATGATTATTTTACAAATACTTGATGGCTACATGATCAGTATGCACAAATATCTGGTACCCAGTTATGTAGTGGTGAAACTTGTTCAGCACATATATAACATCCAAAAGTTCTTTCTTTGTGACTGTGTAGTTCAGCTCTGCGCCCTAAAATTTTTTGCTTATGAAGTAGATGACATGATCTACAGGCCCTTATTTTTGGCCTAGGACATCGCCTATATCATGTTCAGATGCATCAGTGTGTATATGGAATGACAATGCTCAATTAGGCCCTCGGATAATTGGTGCCTGAGTAAGAACATTTTTCAGCTGCAGGAAGGATTCTTCACAAGATGCTATCCATAAAAAATATGAATCCTTAGTGAGCAGCGAGTACATGGGACCTATGTGTGTGATTTTTTTACCTGTTAAGAAGGACACAACACTTCAATAGATCATTTCATTAGTGAAAACAAAGGATTAGTAAGCATAGCAATCACCAAAATCGATCTATTGCTTCCTATCTAGGAGGAGTATGAAAAATGACACAATAGCCCTTAGATTATGCATATTTTAGTGACATATACAACCTAAGAATGAAAGATTCAAATGAAAATTATATCTAAATGATCAAGAAACATGCATTCTAGCTCTAGAAATGAAGATTGTAACAATACAACTAAGAAATAAGCTAAAACGCCATATGAAAGTCCCTAAAATATGAGAAACATAAGTTAGCTCCTTCAATTCTCCAAATATGGGTAGCATAAGAATGATTTCAACACTTCAAAATTTAGGCTTCAACAATAAAAAATTAAGGGCCATTTGAGCTCAAAATCCATCCTATTTATAGAATAAATAGAGGAAGGGGAGAAGACTCTAGAAGGGATGCCATTAATGAGGGTGTAAGACTCATTAATGAGGAGTGTGGAAGAGAATGTGTAAGAGCCATTAATGCTTCATTTATGAAAGAATTAATGAGGTATGGGTGAGGGCTTAAGAAGCATGGGTGAGGGTTTAAGGTCAAGCTTGATAAATTTGACTTTAGGAGGAGGGTTGAATTCCTAATCACAGATCTAGGAATGTGACAAGCTTAAGGGTAGCTTAGGATAAGGAGTAAGGTTTAAGATAGGTGATTAAGGAGATAGAGATGGGAGGAGAGAGAATGAGTGGAGGGGAGATTAGATAATTAGGGTTAATTAGAAGAATTAGCATGTGAGAAGGGGTTGGGATGAGTTTGAACTCATGGTTGGGTATTTGAGATTGGTTAGGTTAGAGGGAATATTAATGAAATGAATTGTTGTAATAACTTATTCACTCAATAATAGGGATTCTAATTAATCATTTAAGCTTTTAATTGCTTTGTAATAATTAATTAAGACAATAGCCAAATTGAATCAATTTAGGCTAGGGGATTGATTTTGCAAGTGATGAGGTATAATTAGGATTTCATTTAATTCCTTTTAAATTAATTACCTTAGCCAAGTATTGATTTGATTTGATTTGTTTTGAATTGAATTGAATTGATTGGCTTAGGTGATTAATAAAATTTAGTGATTAGATCACTTAGGAGATTGAATCTGATTTGAATGAATTACGCCACCTGATTAAAGAGTTTTCTGGACATAATTGGGGGTATGATCACACTTAGGGAAAATAGGGTCTATGGTCAGAGAAGACTAAATCTAGGTGGTTACATTTTCCCCCCTTTGAATTGATGTGCGAGTAGCGCATTGATTCAAAGAAAGTTTTGAATGTTGACTTCAGAAAGATTGAGAATTTCACTCATGATTGAACGAAATGCCTGATGAGATCAGTGTCACACTTGTTCAAACTAAACTGATAGTTTTGATTTTGAACTTGGTTGTCATCCAAAGATCAATAAAATATCTTAAAGATACCAATTCTAAACTTGGTTGTCATCCAAAGATTGATAATAATGATTCTGAACTTGGTTTTCGTCCACAAGTCAGTATGAAGCTACCATGAGCTTAGTAAGAATCTTTAAAATGAGGAAACACAAGATATCCATCTTATGAGAACCAAATATTTCTATCCAATAATTTTGACTTAGTCAAGAAAACTGTCATGACCCTAGTTTGTTTGATAACAAAGTCATTTTTAATTCTATTTTGAGCGAGAATTTGATTGATGATAGTGTGATCATGCCCCCTCGGGAACAAAATCAAAGGAAAGAATAAAATCCCTCTTTTGAAATGATGCATCACTTGCAGGGAGTGGGTATGTGAAGAAAGAATGGATTAGAAGAAGTGAAGAAATGAATGTGTGTTTTTGAGAAAACACATGTTTTACCAAGTTAATCACGTTTTAAAAAGTGAGTTCGATTTCGTTCCTGATAGATTAGAGATTTTGGGAATCATTGATTATGTAATTAACTTGGATTTTGAATGAAAAATAGAAATGATTTTAAGCTCAAGTCCTTATGTTGATCTTTCAAAATGAATCATGCAATCTCTAAATGCATCTATATGCAGACTCTTTAGGACTTGTCACTAATTTGTATACACTGTAGCATTTTATCATCATTAGGCACTTTTTGGAACAAATACCACCTGATAGTATAACAATCTCTAATACCCACTGATATTATGAAAGTATGAATACTATGTTTATTGGATGTAATGTCAGAAATAGACTTTAGGCATCAAGGCATAGAAGCCAGGATGATAAGTTAGTCACCTTCCTTTTACTATATCAGAATCTATGTAAGGTAAGATATTGGACCCGCAATGACCTTAAAAATTCATATCCTTGGGTACATTATGCTTCATATACCTTCGTGAGAATCTGAGTTAGAAAATAGACAAGGAAATTGTTTCAACCTCACCATAATTTACACATAACAAAGATCAAGATCTATGCGGCTATCCACTCATGTTGGCAACTCTTACCATAAACATCCAAGTTAGGTGAAATTTATAGGGTCATTTGGAATAATCACCATACGTAGAAAACCAAGAAAAAATTATGCCCCCCATCCTTGCGACTCTTTGTCTTTGAATAGAAGTCATGGAGTAACTAAGAAGACACAACAATCACCAATTGAGAATCAATCAAATAAAAACTTATAACTGCTTATATGCCCCGAGCTAAAGCATCATCGAAACGTAAAAGATTTATAATCAAACCAAGATCAAACTGTGTTTAGGTAGTATTGAGAAATAATATTGATTCATTTTTCAAGCGTAGTAGAGATTCATCAATAAAAATGTAGAATTTAAGCAATATGTATTCCATGTCTGAATAATCTTCCTGTTTACCATCTAATGTAGGTCATAGGAGCACCGTCATGTTAGTGCAATGTTTGTGCCAGATAGGTGGTTTGGAAAGACACACCCATGTTTCATGAAAGTGATAGTTCAATGCAAGCATCGCAAAGTAATTGTGTCACAAGCCAAACCATCCTATGATGATCTACCAGACACAACCTAAAATGCTAGCAAAGATTCCCCTAGTGAAGAATGACTTGATCCGAAGATAGAAATGCAGACAAATCCCAAGCAAGGATAAGATTTTTTAAAGGAACTCGGTGAACTGTGTTTTCTCCTCTTCTGAAAAAGATTTTGCTAGGTGAACGATTTGAGGATCTTCAGTTGTGCCCAGGTTAACTGGTTGTGTTGGTTCTATTAGAACTAAGGACCTTTCTTGAAGGTGCTTGGGGAAGATATCAAGAATCTCATCCTTTGACGCCTTTGAGAGGTTTTCACCATCAAATACATCTTTTGTTTTTACTATTTTAGAATCTGACACTGCCACAACATGGTTTTCACCGTCAATTCTCTTTTTTTTTTTTTTTCAAATTTTGACTGAGAAACTTGATATCCTCCTGTGACATGTTCACACTCGTTGCATTGGTGCAAGAAGGGTAAGGTTTACAAGTGTTTAGATAGCAAGCCAAGGTGTAGTCATTGGGAAAGTTGAGGATAGGAGTAGGATCTGTATTAGTCCAATCAATTAGGTTTGGGTTTATTAAAGACAAGGAGTCAGACTCTAGGAAAGACAACATCGCGTCAGCGTCAAGACTATTAACTGACATGACATGTTTGGTTAGGTTAATCTCATTGATGTTTAGATTGATAAGAGTCAAATCATCATTAAAAGGGTCATTGTTAGTTATATGTGGACCGAAATCTAGTGACTTGTCAGTGGAGTATTCTTCTTCTTCATCTCTTTGTAGGAGGAGGCTCCTAGCTTGTCACCTCTTAATTTCTTCTAGACCTAAGAGAACACCAGTTTATTCATCAATGATTCAGGGAAGAAATTCCTCCTCTGCTTCAGGAATATCAACACTGTTAGGAGTAGTGTTAGGATCTTCTATGTGTGCTGATGTAGCTGTGAACCTATGAATCACATCTATTTCAATGTCCTCTGTGGTAACAGATAGCTCATCCCACTCATAATCATGAGAGTTTTTTATTTCGTTATCAGACCTGTTTAAGAATTCAACAATAGTTACCTAGTGTACCCTATTAGCCACTTGTAGATCAAAGTGTGGTAAATCAAGGATATGTGAAATTGTGACTAGTTGCCCCCAGTTAGGATGTAAATATTTTTGTCGAGGTATGGCTTTAGTAGCTATTGTGACCAATGGTACTACTAGATTGTCTTCTGTTGTTTCTTCTATCTCTTGAATAGGAGTTTGTGTTAACAAAGGAACATGAATGTTTTGTGGAATCTCAAAGCTTGGCACATAGTGCTCTCCTTGATATCTAGGATTCTCCATACCAACATGTAATAATATTTCATAGGACCATGGTTCCAGCTCTATTTCTTCTATTTCATCACTCCCTTTGTCAAAAACTGGACTATCGCTTGAAGAAGGGTCTTCAGATTTATTATTGAAACCTAGCCCTGTTTTATCTTTGGTGTCCTTGAATTCCATGTGGAATGGTTCAATAAGTCCTTTTCCCTTGTCGTCTAAAGGTCCTTTTCCTTTATATCCCATTTTCTTGAGGAGATCATATCCTTTTCCATACTTTTTTGGGGATATTTCCACATGTTTTACCTCAGCTTCCTTTGGTTCTCCTTTGTAAAGCCAGGCCAAGACTGCCTATTCTTTTGTGTTATCTAAAGAAGATGTGGATGCCTTAACCATGCCAATTTATTTTTGGATTTATGGAATTTGAGATGAAACAGGTGTGAAGGATGAGGAAGGTTTTCCATAGGATCTTAGTGATACTGGAAGTTCTGTCAATGACGGGGTCATGTCTAGCTTGTATTCTCCCATACCTGTTTCTTTAAGTTTTAAGGTCTTTCCAAAGCTTTTCATCACCATTTCTTTGGTAGTCTTAGGAGAAATCTCATCCATAGCTTCCTTGTTATGCAGAACCATACTACTTGCCTTGATATTGTTGCAAGTATAATTAGCATCTGCAGGAATTCACTTCCACCCCATTATGTGGGAACTTGATACTTTGGTGGAAAGTAGATGGTACAAATTGCATTTCATGAATATAGGGTCTCCCTAATAGTATTTTTTATGCAAAGTGGTAGGTTAGATTGGGTTTATTTAATAAATAAATTGTTCTTGGTTTCTTCAATGGTGTTCCTTACCCAAGTGACCCCAAGTGCCAATATGCCACTAACCTATCACTCTGACTTCTCCCAACTCCCTTACTATTATAGGGATTCAATATGGCTTAAAATATGACTCCATAAATGTTCAAGTGGTTCTTTAAGTCTTAATCCAAGATCTTACCCTCAATCCACACTCTAGACTCTCTATCCTTGTAGCCTTAACCAACGATTTTTTCCCAAATAACTTTTTGTTTTCCCTAAACACTTCCAAAATAAATTACATATTCAGATACCCATTATCTTTATACACAATATATCAAAATATTTAGTATTGGTACTTTGGACCAACTATCCCAAAAACTGACTGTTCACTGTTTACAAGAGGGCTAATTTACGTGCATTTACAAAGGAAGTACCATTTCTATCTGCTTCCCTGACATGACACTTTGTAAAAAGTATAGAAATGGTCTAAAACTAAGGATTATCAAATTGGTTTGGCAATATCATATTTCCCTATGGGGTTTCTATCATACCCTCACCAAATTGCTCCAAAAACTAGGGCCTTCTAGTTTTCACCCTTCCACTCACTTCCAGAACCCCTCCTTCAGGATTCACCATGCATTTGACATATAATTTTTCTACCTCAAACAAAACCATGCCCTCCTTTAGTTAGATCTCTTGCTGCTACACTCTAGCAAGCAATTTCATCAAGTTTTCTTCACTATTCTTGGTGATCACCATATCAAATCAACTAAAAAAAATAGAGATTTGGTGAGGAAAATCAATCCAATTTGATTGAAATGGAAAAAATAATACTTCAAAGAATCAACACATGTCTTATACAACCCTAATATATCTTCCAAGCATCAACAAAATGAAAGGAATGAAATAGAGATCAAAACATGCAAAGGAAAGTTATGAAATTCTGAATTTTATTGCCATTTTGAGTAGAAATCTGTACATTTCATATCAAGTCCGTGCCATTCTCTCATCCAAGCATTAAATAAAATTCCTATCAACTTCCTCAGCCAATCTGGGTCGGTTGGAAGGCTTAGTTAAGTCTAAAAACATTAAAACACCATTTTCCCTCCTAAATGCACATAATTGTTGGAATTCAAATATTTGAATTTCCAACTTACATTTTATTTCATATTAATATTAAAAACCTATTAAATTCTATCCCAATTAATTTATTATTTATTCTAGGACCTAATTGACTCCCCTAAACAACTTTAGATCCCATTTGGCACTATTGGCCACCCTTACATTGTTTTGGTCCTAAGTCCTTTGCCAGGACTTCTAGGACTTATAATATTTAAATTAAATTTTTTATTACATATTGCCATTATTGGCCTCAATATATCCCAATTTACTTTTAGGAATTATTTAGATCCACTACCTCCATTTGGTTCCAAGGTGGACTTAGGTGTTTGGAGAGGTGCTCCTGCACCAATGTTGTAAGCCAGGGGTAGATCTAGAACTTGACATATGACATTCCTTTCAACTGACATGACTCTTATGGGTAGAAAAATAAGACCTTTAGAGGATCTTTCTTCCTCATCATAAGCTTTGATAGTGATTTTGCTTCTAGAGTCGATGGTCTATTCTGAGAGACCCAATTTCCTAATGAGATTAAGGGTACAAATATTCAATCTTGCAACTCCATCTATCAATACGCGTCTAAAATAGGATTTATGAATGAGGACTTCAATATGAAGGGGCTGATTATGTGGATGTGTTAATGAATTATCATCTTCCTCTGAAAAAGAGAGGTAATGTGCCACTGAGATGTGATTAACCATCACTTGGAATTTGTCTATATCAAGGTCCTTTGGCACATTTGCGGCGTATAGGGCTTGTTCAATAATTTCCCTATGTACTGTGGAGGTTTTAAGCAACTCAAAAATGGAAATTTTAGCAGAGGTTCATTGCAATTGATCCACTAGATTGTACTTTGTTGTAGGAGTACTAACTGTTTGTTTTTCCAGTGTCAATTTAGGGATACAAATAATAGGAACCTTGGACGTTGATGTTGGTTTTGATGTAGAATTAGGTCCTTTGATCATGACTTGTGCTTGGCTTTGGGTCACCATATTAGATTGGGAAGATGTATTTTGAACACCTTTGATAGTGACTACATTAATCGATTCAGTTTTAATATCTAGCATATTGATCACATTATCATTTTTAGAGTAGGCATAGTTCACTTCATTGCCTTTTCCTTTGGATGCTTCCCTTTCTTGTAGTTAGGGAATGAATTGTTAAATGTTGTATGATCTTCATTAGTGGTGTGTCCTTCCACTTTGATCTTGCCTCCTTCAATAAGGTCTTGGATAACATGTTTGATTTTAAGACATTTGTTAGTCTTGTGTCCTTTGTTCTTGTGAAAGACACAGTAAGAATTGTCATCCCACCACCTTGGTTTGACTTTCGGCTCCCATGGTTTGGAATCTAGGATCATGAGAACTTTGTTTTCTAATAGTGTCTTCAAAATAGTCTCAAGAGGCTCTCCCAAAGGAGTGAATTCTATTTGAGGTTTGGAATTCCATGGTCGACCCTTGTAGTTATCATTGTTTTCTTTAGGTACAGAGGTTGTTACCTTGGCATCTTTACTTACTTGCATGCTATTTGTTAGTTTGAACACCTCAAGTTTAGGATTAACATTAGAGGCATCTACTAATCCATCATTGACAACATTTTTGTTTTTCTTCCACCACTTAGGTTTATTGTTGGAGTTGGTAGATTTGTTTACACCTTGGAGAGTGATTTCTCCCCTTTTAACCATGACTTCTTCAATATGGATGACATTCTTGATCATCCTATCAAAGCTAGGGGAATCTTGCATTAGCAATGGGCAGTTCAACTTAGGTACCAAGTTATTAACAAAGATTTCCATTTTATTGGATTTGGGAATAGCTTGTGAATACCGTGCAAAGATTTTCCTCCACCTTTGTAGAAAGTGTGTAAAAGATTTGCCAGTCTTTTGTTTAGTGTTGCACAGATCCATCATAGTTACATCATGTTGTATATTATAGGAGTAATGTTGGATAAATCATTGAATTAAAGCCTGAAATGTTTTTACTTTAGGTGTAAGATTTGAGAACCACTCCATGGAATTGCCTCCTAGGCTTCCTGGAAAGATCCTCATGAGGTATGTAGGTTCATGAATGTATTCTATGCTCAGAGCATAGAATTATCTTACATGGTCATGTGGGTCGGTCTCTCCTGTATATTTGTCATATTTTGGTCTTGCCATGTTAGGAGGAAACAAAATCATAGTAATACTCTTGTCAAAGGGAAATGGACAAATGGATTCCAAAGAGTATATCGTCTTGGGTTTAGCCTTCTCTTGTTTGAGATTCGCAAGCTCTATTTGCATTAAGGTGAGTTGTTTGGCGAGAATAGATATAGGAGTTGACACCTCCTTTTCTTTTACCTGTTCTACATCATAATCCTTGGGTAATTTTACGCTAGTGGATGCTGGATGGATAAAGTATTTCTCTTTATCTTCGCCAATCATTTTTTCCATTATCTTGTGGAACTTATTACTTTGTTTGAGTTTATTGTATTCTTCTTCAGTGATGTCTACCTCACTTCCTGAATCAAACAAAGGACGGTCAAAGTTTGGTTCTTCCTCATCGCTATCCTTGTGCTTTTGGTTTTTATCATTTTTGTAGTCCTCAAAAGCCTTACTCCATTCGTGAGTGGTTCTTTCCATTTCTAGAGAGTCTAAATCGAACAGGGAACCATGAGATGTTTCTCCTCGCTAAAAGTGTAGTCATCTTGGAGGTACTTTTGATTGTTTAGAAGTGTACTCATTGCGTCTTGTGTTAACCATGTATTTGTATCTTAACTTCATCAAAGTTTCCCGATAGTGTCGAGTAGAGTCTTAAATCATTCAAGTGAGTGTGTCTAGGTAGAAGTGTCATTTGTGTTTTGGTGGAAGTAAATGATTCCAGTGTCAAAGGGTTAGAATGCACTGATAGTGAGTCGGGAATCAAGTTGTTGTAAAAAGCGGATAGACCACACGTATTGAGACTGATTGTAAGAATATGACAGGACATGCAAGGTAGACGTCTGAAAAAAAGTTTTCAATATAGCCACAGTGAGACCAGAAAAAGCAATGTGGACAGAGTAAAGAGACAAAAGGGTATCTGAATAGACTATCCTTCTTTTGAGAGGCAACTATGTAAGTGTCCACTTTCAAAGTTTGTCATTTTTGTCAATTTTGTCTTGGAAGTGTGTGAAGTTTTCTTGATCGAAGATTGATTTTTGAGATTTTCTAGTGAGTGAAAAAAACATGTAGACCAAGGTTTGAATTTTGTTGCTTGTTTCTGAAGGTGTTATCTTTTTAATGATTTTTAGTTACATCAAGCATTGTTGCATTGTTAGGGGTGAACAGACACATCCTTATGCCCTATTTTCTAAGTAGAGGATGAAAATCCTTGCTCGTTGACTTAGGTACACACTCAAATGCTAATCAGAATATGACCATCACCAAGCATGAAATGGCTCCAGTCATGATGCCATATTAGCCGAACCCAAACACAAGTGAGGGCATGATATGACAAGTGTCTTGGGGAAATTACTTTTTGCCTTACACAAGGATTATCACCCTTTCGGGGATGAATCAGGTAGTTTGTCTACAAATTTCATTGTTTATGATGGAGCAATCCATTTGAAACTGTCTCCCATAGAATTGCACAAGGAAAGATTGAGGCGTATAGCCCTATGAGTACTCAAATATGTGTAGTCTCGCAAGCAAGATTCAAGTGGCTCCACTCTACACATACCCAAGCATGTTCAAGGAATGATGTCAAAATTCTGAGAACAAAACTAATTTCATCTTTTGAGGCTTTGACCTACGAGGAGGCAATTATTTATAGAGAGTTGGAAGGGTTGGCATAAAAATTGTCCTCAATGGGTCATTCCCGGGAGATTTTTTCCTCAACTGGTAGGCCCTCTACTGTTAAATAAGCATATAAAGGATTGGCGAGCTTAGGATTTATAGATTTTTTATTCTTCGAAAGAAGAAGAGCATACTCTCCTAGTCCATGCCATTTTCTCCCAAAACATGTAAATCAATGTTCATTCCTTCAAGCTATATTGAGCTCAATTTAGATATTCCTATATTATGAAAACATTGCATGCAAAAGCAAAGTTTGATTGTTCAGTTGACCACAATTCTTCGTGCTTTGATTGTTCAATTACAAATCCCAAATTAGACGATGAAGTTTGCTTGTTCAATTAACCAAAATTTTAAATGATTTGTGTTGTCCAATTACTTTTCCAAAAGGGAAATTTAAATGATGAGATTGTTCATTGAACCACAAAATTTAATGATTTGATTGTTCAGTTACTTTGCCCAAAATTAGATGATTGTTTGCTTTGTTCAGTTACTCCAAATTCCTTTCAAATCATAAATTGACTTGTGAGTTTCTGATTTTCCTTAAAAAGGAAAAGAGCATATTCCTCTGGTCAATTTAGTATGAGATTGGAAAATGTCTTTAATCTTGAAAGCACAAAAAAAAATAGAAGTCAAGATGAGGGATTGGCAACCTGTAAAACCACAAGTCAGTATCCTTTTTTCTACTCCTTTAGCTCTGACAACAATATGCAAACATAAGTTAGGTTGCTAAAAATAGGTTCATAATCATGAAAACAACCTGGTTAGCAAGTTAGAAATCAAATTTGTTAATGAAATAACTCTGTATTCTTTCTCTCTAGACTCCAGAAAATAATTTAGAGACCCAAAATAATAAAACCTGAAAATGATACAATTTTGATCCCAAACAATAATCTTTACCCAAAATTATAATCCTTTTACGTAAAACAATAACATGTACCAAAAACAAAAAAAAGTTTACCAAAAATGATTTTAAGGCCAAATTTTACCTTCTAGAAATGCAGCGGTAGACGATATTGAAACTCCTGGAAATGATAGAAGATATACCGCAAACGATAGACCACTCCCAGAAATGATAGATAATTAACTGGAAATGATAAACTGCCTATAAACTTTAAAAATGTCAAGGGAAGAGAGAATAATTTTGTGAAATTTCAAGCAATTTTGCCCCACGGTGGGTTCCAGAGATGTGTGTGTGATTTTTGTACCTGTTAAGAAGGACACGACACTTCAATAGATCATTGCATTAGTGAAAACAAAGGATTAGTAAGCATAGCAATCACCAAAATTGATCTATTGCTTCCTATCTAGGAGGAGTATGAAAAATGACATAATAGCCCTCAGATTATGCATATTTCAGTGACATATACAACCTAAGAATGGAAGATTCAAATGAAAATTATATCTAAATGATCAAGAAACATGCATTCTAGCTCTAGAAATGAAGATTATAACAATACAACCAAGAAATAAGCTAAAAAGCCATATGAAAGTCCCTAAAATATGAGCAACATAAGCTAGCTCCTTAAATTCACCAAATATGGGTAGCATAAGAATGCTTTCAACAATTCAAATTTCAGGGCTTCAACAATAAAAAATCAAGGGCCATTTGAGCTCAAAATCCATCCTATTTGTAGAAGAAATGGAGGAAGGGGAGAAGACTCTAGAAGGGATGCCATTAATGAGGGTGTAAGACTCATTAATGAGGAGTGTGGAAGAGAATGTGTAAGAGCCATTAATGCTTCATTTATGAAAGCATTAATGAGGTATGTGTGAGGGTTTAAGAAGCATGGGTGAGGGTTTAAGGTCAAGCTTGATAACTTTGACTTTAGCGGGAGGGTTGAATTCCTAATCACAGATTTAGGAATGTGACAAGCTTAAGGGTAGCTTAGGATTAGGATTAAGGTTTAAGACAAGTGATTAAGGAGATAGAGATGGGAGGAGAGAGAATGAGTGGAGGGGGGATTAGCTAATTAGGGTTAATTATCTAATTAAGAAGAATTAGCATGTGAGAAGGGGTTGGGATGAGTTTGAACTCACGGTTGGGTATTTGAGATTGGTTAGGTTAGAGGGAATATTAATGAAATGAATTGTTGTAATAATATATTCACTCAATAATAGGGATTCTAATTAATCATTTAAACTTTTAATTGCTTTGTAATAATTAATTAAGACAATAGCCAAATTGAATCAATTTAGGCTAGGGGATTGATTTTGCAAGTGATGAGGTATAATTAGGAATTCATTTAATTCCTTTTAAATTAATTACCTTAGCCAGGTATTGATTTTATTTGATTTGTTTTGAATTGAATTGAATTGATTGGCTTAGGTGATTAATAAAATTTAGTGATTAGATCACTTAGGAATTAAATATGATTTGAATGAATTATGCCAGCCGATTGAAGAGTTGTCTGGACATAATTGGGGGCATGATCACACTTAGGGAAAATAGGGTCTATGGTAAGAGCAGACTAAATCTAGGTGGTTATAGGACCTGCTAGTTTTCTGAAGTCCTTAATGAATCGTCGGTAGTAACCAACATGCCCCAAAAAGCTATGGACATCCTTCTATTTTTCTGGTGTAGGCAGATTCATGATGAATTCAATTTTAGCAGGATCCACCTATATGCCTTTAGCATGATCCATCTATATGCCTTTAGCAGAGATGTAATAAACTAACACAAAACCTTCTTGCATCATCATGAAGAATTTCTCACTATTGATGGACAAATTATGCTCCTCACACCTGGTAAGAACCTTTCCCAAATTGAAGAGTGCCTCCTCATATGTTTCCCCATAAGTGTTGAATTCATCCATGTATATTTCCATGCAATCATGTGAGATATCAACAAAAATACTAATAACTTGTCGTTGGAATGTAGCTGGAGCATTACAAAGGCCAAAAGATAACACAGAGTAAGCAAATGTTCCCCAAGGGAAAGTGAATGTGGGTTTATCCTGACCTTCAGGAAGGATCTTGATCTAGTTGTATTCACTATATCCATCTAGGAAAGAAAAATAATGCTTCCCCGCTAAGGAATCAAGGACTTGGTCAATAAATAGCAGGGGAAAATGGTCCTTCTTGGTGGCATTTTTGAGTTCCCTATAGTCAAAACATACTCACCACTTTCCTCCTTTTTTCGGAACAATGACCAAAGGTGAGACTCACTGGCTGTCAGAAATTGGGTAGATGAATCCATCATTAAGAAGTTTTTGTAACTTTGTTTTGACTATCTCTCATAATGCAGGGTTTATATGCCTCTAAAATTTCCTAAAAGGCAGTTTGTCCTCTTTCAGGAAAATCCTATGAGTACACAATTTAGGGTCCAAGCCCTTCATATCTGAATAGTTCCATGCAAAAGTTGTTATATGACCTTTAAGCAGTTTGTCTAGAGATGTCTGTAGCTGGTTAATAAGTTCTCTATTAATATACAAGAAACGGTTAGGGAAAACTTCCAACTATTTTGTGAGTTCTACAATAGAAGCATCTATTAACAGAGGTGCTTGGACCTCATGGGGTAGAAATTGGTTTAGAGCTACTCGGCTGCAAGAGATGGAGGTAAGTCACAATCATGGTACAAATATTTTAGGGAGCAGTTATGGAGATCGAGACAGTTGATCGTATCTGAGTCAGAGCCATACTGGTTGTGAAAAATGTTGGTGATTATTGTGTCCTCCTCCTATAGCTACAGGAAGGGATCCTTTTTAACATCACGAGTTGAGCCACTGAATTGACTACATCAGCCTCCTCTCCAATGTCAGGCCAAATTGGTGAAGCTAGATCTATTTGTGGTTGAGCAGGCGGGTACAAGGCTAATGTCTTAGTATGCTGACCATTAGAAATGGTCATACCACCTGAGCGACATCCTATAAAGGCATCAGTAGTGGCCAGCCATGGTCAACCAATAATTATTGGATAGCCTCCTAAGGTGGTGCTAGGTGAGAGTATCATAAATTCTATAGGATAAGACCAGGTTTCAAGGTCAACAACTATATCCTCCACTACCCCATCGGGTTTGATTGTGGAACTGTATGCGAGCTACATGACAATGGGTGTTTCCCAGAGGTTAGTGATTCTGATTTTCTACATGATGTCCTTAGTCATTACATTTATGGAAGCTCCTAGGTCTATCAAAGTATTTTTAATGGTTGTACCATTGATGGTAACCTCAACAACAGGGCTTCCTGGGTCAGAATACTTTGGGACTACTATTTTTTTGAGCATGATATCAACAAGTTTTTCTAAGACATGGACTGTCTGGGGATCCTTTCACTTACGACCTGGATTTTTAAAGTAGGCCTCTTTGAAATCCTTTCCATACGTGGGAACATCCTTTATTTCTTGAAAAAGAAGAATTTGAACATTAATGATCTTTAGTTGGTCTAGGATGTCAAAGGATGCATCATCAGTATGCTTAGAATTTTCATTCTGCAACCTTTGTGGAAAGGGAGGTGGAGCTTGCTGGACTTTCTCTGGTAATACTATTGAGATTATTGGAGTGGCATCTGGAGTAGTTTGAGGTATGGACTCTTTTGGAGTTACTTCAGTTATAATAGGAGGTATTGGTAGAGTAGTGCCTGATCGTAAATGAATGTCATTGATTGCATAGGTAGGGTATTGGTTTGGGTATTCTGACTAGACATTTTGCTGAGGTGTTGGAGACTTGTTGTTAGGATTTGGTTGAGGCTAGGAAGGGAGTTGAGTAGGATTAGGAGGTGTCATAGTGGCTGTAGGAGGCGAAAAAAGTGCTTGTTGTTGAGGCTGTAGTGGTGGCTGCAAGAGTCCCTGCTGCTGGTTTGGTCATTATTGACCTCCCCACCACTGCAAATTTTGCTTCCAATTGCATTGTGGAGGCTGCCAATTCCCTTGGGGTTATTTCCAATTCCCTTAGGGTTGTTTCCACTAAGGTTGCATATTATTCCAAGGAGAGTATTGATTATTCATAGGTGATTGCCATTGACTACTATAAAATGGGCCATTAAAGGTAAGAGGGTCTTGAGGCATACCTTGTCTTTAAGCCCATAGTATTCAATGTGAAATGAAGAATACTTTCTCATCATCTCCTTCAATTGACTTATAATTAGTGGGTAGTTGTGTAGTCTCCATATTGGAAACCAGCTTGCAACGACAATTTCTCTTCTTCTATCTACAATGTGGACAGAATTATGCCAGAATAGCTTCGGCCTCCTCATGCTTATTTTTTGCCTACATTGTGTCCACCTGGGTGGCCATGTTATTAATAATTCCCTTCTTGAAGTCAGAAAACAAATGTGTGATTTCTATCCAAGAGGCCCTAGTGCCATTTGTTTTGCCCGCAGTAGACCTATATCCTTTGCCCTTCTTAGCAACAACTCTTGAGTAATTAAGGAAAATTTTCTTGATATTATCACATGTATATTGGGTGATATCTCCTCTAGCCATAAGATCCAAGGCTTCAGTGCACCCTTAATTTAAACCCCTCAAAAAGAGAAGTTTTTGTGACTCTTGGTTGAGTTGGTGCTGAATGTTCTTCTGCAAGTTGAACAAGAATCTTGACAGATAATCCTCTAGACTCTCATCTTCCTTCTATGCCATCTTAAAGATGTCATCCCCTCTCATATCATTTCCCTTGTAGTACTCTTTATACTTTGTCAAGAATGCTATCTTCATTTCATTCCAATCATGGAAAATTTCCCGACCTAACCCGATAAACCATCTTAATGCAAACTCCTTGAGATTTACAGGAAATAATTTGAGCCTATGGGAATCCGTGGTGTAGTTGTAACTACAAAAAAGGATATCAAACTCAACGAGAAAGGTATCTGGGTCCTCGGTCACCAGGCCATAGAATTTTGGAAGTGTTGAAGAGGGAATATTCTTGAGGTTGTGATTATCATGCTAGTCAGAAATGGGAAATGGAAAGGTAGGGGGTTTTCCATCTTGGGAAGACCCTGAGGAAGACCTTGTGGTTAGTAGATGACTACAGGTAGTGGATTTTCTTCTTGGTTAACCAGTGTAAAGGAAGAAAATTGGTTGTTAATATATATTTGATTGATTAGGGGTGTATTTCCTTAACCTTTACATTTAATTTAGTTTATTTTTGAATGTGTATTGAAATGTGATTAAGCATATAGGAGGAAGGAAGATAAGATGTTCCTCTCTTATCCCCAAATGCACAAATGAAAGATCCAAATTGATTAGCCTAAAAAGGATCAATACATAAATGAATCAACCATTTGGAAATGAGAGAAAGGAAGAAGATCTTAAATTCTATTTTATTATTAAGTAGATATGATATATAATAGTGATTGAAAATGATGAGAGGAAGTACTAACCTTAAATAATTGCAGATCAAAGAATGTTATTTTTTGAGGTATGTACTTTATTTTTGGAAAATCTGAAGTATGATCCAGAACTGGAATGCAGAGATGAACAATAACCCAAAAATATTTTTCTGATTTGACACTGTCTTATGAAAAAGGTTGACCTTGACCCACTAATCTCACCCCTAACCCACTAATCTCGACCCTGACCCACACAGGTCTGACAGAAAATCTGTTCGCGGATCCTGATAGTTCGCTAAAAAGGGTATTCAGATCTGAGTTCAAATCTTCAATCCTAAACCTGTACCTACAAGAAAAAGAAATTTGTTTGTTTGGGGGGAGGGGTTTTCCTTGGTCAAACCCTAGTTTTGGAATTAACCTTAAATATATAATTGAAATTGTAGAAGTAAAAAAAGTAAATGCATAAATTCACCTTGCTTGTGAAAGTCCTTGTGGAGGATTCGAATCCTTGAAGCCACAAGTATGTATGCACCAATGGATCTAGAATTTAGAATGTAGGATGTCTTCAATCAATTTATTGTAGATCTCCAACACCAAATCTTGAATGGGTTCTTGATTATGAAGAGTCTTGGAAGAAATTGGATGGAGAGATCACCAAAAAGGGCATTATGTAGCTTGAATCCTTCAATGGCCTCCCATGGATCTCTTTGATGAATGGATGTTTGATGAAGGATGAATCCTTGCTTCAAATATTTCTTTAATTCTTGCTTGAATCTTCACTTGATGATGCTTAGGCTGCAATAGAGGACTTAGTTTCTCAATATCACTTCGTGATAGTTGATTATGCTTAATATCACTTAGAGAAAATGAGAGGAGAAAACTTCATTTTATATGAAATTAGGGAACAATCTTCTAAGGAGGCCGACATAGGAGAATTAAATTCTCATTAAAGCCTTTACCCCTAGGAGAGGACTTATGTTAAATATTATTTAGGAATGATTTCTTTGGAACCCAAAATAGCCGACCCGGAAGCGGGAATTAACTTTTTCAAAGACCAACATCCAAAAATTGTAGGACCCTGAAATCTAGACCCTGGGTCAAGGTTGAGGTCGACCTTGACCTAGGTTAGGGGTGAGTTTGACCTTGACCTAGGTTAGGGTTGAGGTTGACATAGACCCAAAATTTTGACCCTGACCCTAAGGTCAAAGATCTCAGATTTGCAGTCCAGAATGCCAGAAATTGGCCAGAAAAAGGTGGAGAATTGGGGTAGAATAGGGGGAAAGCCAGGTCTAAATTAGGAACCCATTCAAGGCACTTGACATGACCCTAAAACCACTTACTCAGAAGGCTAAACCCCTCTACAATGGAAGTGCTTCCATTTTCCAACTATACATTTAGCCCCCACATTAGCAAGAGTATGGACTCAACACAAACTCTTGGTAAAGGAGATCATAAAGAACATACAATCTTATTGGAATCAAAAAAGAGACAAATAAATACTCAAGCCCCCAAGGGACTTAAGTATTTATCAAACCTAAGATCATGATAAGAGAGACATCACTAGTTAAGGAAAGAGAAAGGGTGTGATTATCTCGCCCAATGAGAACTTATGTCCCATTGTGAACCACACAAGTAAACAACATAACTGGAAAGATGGAGTTGAACCGCCTAGTGAATTTTTCTACTCACTAGTCAACCCATAAGGGAGATCCATTCTTAAGGACACCTTCCAACCTTAAGGGATCAAAATTTTCAAAAGCTGGAGGGATCAAGAGATCCGTGTAAATTTAAACTAGAGGGATCAAGAGATCCTAAAAAATAAAATGTAAAATGTCCATGCTTTAAGGATTAGTTTTTAATCCATAAAGGGAAAAAGTTTTAAATGCTTGAAAATATTTTGATCATGTGTGTGTGTGCAAAAAGTGAGTAGAGAATATGCCCCCACGTTAAAGTAATTGCTAACACTTTAACATGAGTAATGACTTGAATGGAAACATAAACAACTCTACAGATTACGTTTCCACTACGAGATGCCCCCAAATGAAGACAAATCAAGGGAAATAAAACATAAACATACATAAGAACACAGAAGGGATCTACCTACTGTGGGGTTAGTATGATCATAAGATAACATGTACATATAAATATGATATTATTGCAAATGAATTGACATCATTCCCCAAATAAAGTAGAACTACAATCACAATGGAGGAAAGAAACTTAAGAGTTACGAAGAGGAATCTTTTCGGACCACAACCTAGAGACCAAAAAGAATCAGTGCTACCATGTCACAGATCCAAGCAGATTATACAAGGGAAAATTTTACGAACAATAGCACAAGTATAACATAACATAGAAACAACATATAGAAGAATAAAGATACATATAGAGGAATCGTACAACATATTTGAATCTTTTAGCACCTTGCACCAACAAAGTAACAAGGGTCGTATAAAAGAATCTAACAAACATTTAGCAAACACATTATCGGAGAAGCACAATACAACATGCAAACACAAAAAGGGATACCATGAAGGATAGGCCAATCAAGCACATCGCCGACTCTCCCTATCTTTGTTTATATCAGTTAGGGAAGGTGGGAAACTCGCAAGAGGGACTATATCCAATACAGTAGGAATGATAGCCAGTTCCAAACAAGGATCCTCTTGAGAATCATGTTGCTCAATACTAGGTGTAATTGTCAATTGATTTGAAAGCATATGAGGTAAATCAGTATCAAGATCAATGGTCTCATATTCATCACTAAGATCAATAGGATCATCTAAAGTATCTTCCTCATCAAGATTAATTGAAATGGGAACTAAGATGCGAATAGGGTCATCACAATCATTCATCTTAACATCATTATGAATATTGACTTCTTTCGACACATCAGGCATAGGTTGGTCAAAAGAAGGTAAAGATTTTCAAAGAAGAGAAGCACGGGCCCTAGAATTAGCTCTATGCTTCTTATGATGTTCATTAGTAGATTTATTGCATTTTTCTTTGCTTAACACATGTTCAGAACTAGGCGGAATAACCACTGATTCCTTCAAAGGTTCTATAGGAGGATTATAAATGGATTGTAATGAAACAATAGAAGTTTGATTATTAGAATTAGAATTAATGGCTAAAGGAGGTATGGAAGGAGTAGGCAAAATACCATGGTTGAGATCTATCTGAGGCATGCTTAACTCAGAAATTTTGTGATGTTTGTAAGCTTGATATTAGCGTAAAGATGATCAAGGCGAGGAGGACATGAGTTAGGTAATTAAGGCTAGAAGAAATCAAGAGTAGCACAATCTCTAGGCCTATAAGGTTGATACAAACTATGATTAATCATTTTGACTTCTCCATTATGAATGAACTTAAGACATTTATGAATAGGAGAAGAAATAGCATGCAT
>MU223164.1:1885562-1909039 GCA_018584345.1 Thuja plicata
ATATGAAGGTTGTGAGGTAGGTAGAGATACCAAAGGAGCACTCACAGGAATAGATGCAATTGGGATAGATGTAGTCATCAAAGGAGGAGTATAAGTAGGAATGCTAGGAGTGGAAGAAGGTCCTTGAGTAGTGATAGGAGGTGTATATCCTAATTCTTGAGCCTCTTGAGATAAAGGTTTAACATTTGAATGCACAAGATGAGTAAGTTAACACCTTGATCATTATCACAGAGGAATTTCTTAAGAGCCTCTATAGCTTGGATGGAATCTTGATTATGGTTTTATTAGATAAGCAAGTTTCCCATTTTATCAAGTTCGGTTGAGAGTTTTTGCACTTGTTCAGGAGGAACTCTTAAGGCATCATCCTCATAATGAGATGAGTGAGAAGATTTATGCTCCATAGAAGGATTGGAATCATGAGTTATCAAGTTATCATCTAGGATCCTAAGGAAAGGAGAGGAAGACTTGGGATCAAAGGAACACATAAGTCTACAAATTCTTCTAACTGGGATACTATATGTAGGACTAGAAGTGGTAAAGCTCATACACCAATGCAATGCAAATTAACTAACACAAGATATTGATTTATGAATTTTAAATGTAATTGAAAGAACATGCAAGATCTATCATAAACATGTAAATCTAACACCAAAAAAGAAAGAGTTGTCTATCGCGGGCTCACCAAAATGTAAAGGAAGAAAATTGATTGTTTGTATATGTTATATATGTTTGATTAATTAGGGGTGTATTTCCTTAACCTTTACATTTAATTTAGTTTTTTTTTAATGTGTATTGAAATGTGATTAAGCATATAGGGGGAAGGAAGATAAGATGTTCCTCTTTTATCCCCATATGCCCAAATGAAAGATCCAAGTTCATTAACCCAAAAGAAGGATCAATGCACAAGTGAATCAATCATTTGGAAATGAGAGAAAGGAAGAAGATCTTAAATTCTATTTTATAATTAAAGAGATATGATATATAACAGTAATTGAAAAGGATGAGAGGAAGTACTAACCTTAAAGAATTGCAGATCAAAGAATGCTATTTTCTAAGGTCTGTACTTTGTTTCTAGAAAATCTAAAGTATGCTCCAGAAAGGAAACACAGAGATGAACAAAACCCATAAATGTTTTTCCGATCCGACACCGTCTTGATAAAAATCTCGACCTTGACCCACTAATCTCACCGCTGACCCAATAATCTCGACCCTGACCTGCACATGTCCGACATAAAATTTGTTCACGGATCCCGATAGTTCACTGAAAAGGGTATCCAGATCTAAGCTCAAATCTACAATCCCAAACCTGTACCTACAAGAAAAGGATATTTTTTTGTTGGGGGGAGGGGTTTGCCTTAGTCAAACCCCGGTTTTGGAATTAACCTCAAATATAAAATATTGAAATTGCAGAAGTAAACAAAGTAAATGCATAAATTCACCTTGCTTGTAAAATTCCTTGTGGAGGATTCAAATCCTTGAATCCACAAGTATGTATGCACCAATGGATCTAGAATTTAGAATGTAGGATTTCTTCAATCAATTTCTTGTTGATCTCCAACACCAAATCTTGAATGGGTTCTTGATTATGAAGAGGCTTGGAAGAAAGTGGATGGAGAGATCACCAAAAAGGGCACTATGTAGCTTGAATCCTTCAATGGCCTCCCATGGATCTCTTTGATGAATAGATGCTTGATGATGGATGAATCCTTGCTTCAAATCCTTCTTGATTTCTTGCTTTAATCTTCACTTGATGATGCTTAGGCTTCAATAGAGGAATTAGTTTCTCAATATCGCTTAGTGGTAGTTGATTATGCTTAATATCGCTTAGAGAAAATGAGAGGAGAAAACTTCATTTTATATGAAATTAGGGCACAATCTTCTAAGGAGGATAACATAGGAGAATTAAATTCCCATAAAATCCTTTAAGCCTAGGAGAGGGCCTATGTTAAATATAATTTAGGAATCATTTCTTTGGAACTCGAAATAGCTGACTCGAAAGCGGGAATTAACTTTTTCAAAGAACAAAATCTGGAAACTATGGGACCTTGGGTCAAGGTCAAGGTCGACCTTGGGTCAAGGTCCGGGGTGAGTTAGACCTTGACCTAGGTCAGGGTCGAGGTTGACATAGACCCAAAAGTTCAACCCTGACCCTGAGGTCAAAGATCTAAGATTTGCATTCTACAATGCCAGAAATTGGCCAGAGAAAGGTGGAGAATTGGGGTAGAACAAGGGGAAAGCCAGGTCTAAATCAGGAACCCATTCAAGGCACTTGACATGACCCAAAAACCACTTACTCAAAAGGATAAACTTGTCTACAATGGAAGTGCTTCCTTTTTCTGACTATACATCTAGGTATTGGACTATGAGATTGGCCAAACTTCTGCAAACAGATTGAACTCAAGTTGCCCTTCAAGAAGGTGAATGTTCAGTGGATCATCTTCTAAAGATGATGATAATGATGATGATACAGGAAGGTTTACAATTTCATCCACAAACTAGCCCTCCTATTCATCTTCTTCCTGTACAAAGATATCTCATAATCGGTTGTTGGGGTAGTTTGGTAAGTACCTTCCTAGAGCATCTTTTCTTCTTCTATGCATACAGATAAATGAAAAATTGCGGTGGTGGAGTGAAAGAATTTTTGATAGCAGATTCTATTTAAATAGGATGTACATGCTTGAATTGATTCTACAAATGGCTAAGTAAAAAAAATTGGCTCGACACCATCCCTGACAATGACGCCAAAAATGATCAGTTTTATTAAGGGATAAAAAACTAGGCAAGTACCATGACGCTATCCTCCTTTATAAACACTCATTTAATTTATCAACCCAGGGACGTATTAATTGAAATGGGTCAAAAAGATATATGCACCAAGGATTCTACTCAGACCACGCTATGGCTGCAGGAAACAAATTGCTTTGAAAGGAAACTATTCTATAGTTGTGAGAAACAAATTGCTTTGAAAAGAAACTATTCTATAGTTGTGAGAAACAAATTGCTTTGAAAGGAAACTATTTTATGGCTGCATGAAATGAATACTAGAAAGGAAATGTGGAAGCAAAGATGCTAAAAGAATACAAAGACTTGAAAATATAACTATAATGTTTCAACAGTTTTGCCACTTTGGCTGCAGGAAGTACTAGACTATCCTGCGACTTTGGCTACAGGAACTATGTTAACACTAGAATTACGGTACCAAGATGCAAGAAACTGAAAATACATGCAAATGATTCTAACTAACTAACTAGGATTCCTCACCAAGTGGGCCCCATTGAGTGAGTATCCAAACTCAATTATATTGAACTAGAGATCAACACTTCATTTTCTATTGATTGAAAAAGTAAATTACAAGATTCGTGTAACAACTGTGAAATAACAGAATGAAAACTATAACTGATAGCGCCCTACTTCTCATGCAAGAGTGGAGATTTATTTAAAGAGAAAATCATCTAACAACTAACTGATCACACCTCAGAAATATGTGGAGCTTTTATTACAACACTACCAACACAAAGGAAAAACTATAAAGCTAGAAATAGAATAGGTCCACGAAGAGGAAAGAGCTACTTTCAACACAGATCTAACTTCCCACTCTCTCCTAGATTTCTTCATAGAATTCATTACATTGCCTCGGTCTTTTCTCAACTACTGCCACCTTGATCACCAAGAAACCACTTGTTGATGTTGCACTTAATGTTTCTCTGTGTGAACCTGCTGCTAGACCGGGTCGGGCGTCCAGCACATGGGCGCGTTTTACTTGGTCAAGATAACAATTGCTATATTGATGCGTTTCACTTCAGATGTTAGGATAGAGACATTTATGGTAATCAACACCAAAATACACATGCATTTTTAATGTTAAAACAACTAATTCATTCATAAAGACATAATCATAATTCTAAAGTAAGTAACATAGCATATTCATACAAGCATAGCATATTAAGTGTGTGCTAACCATGGCATAGGTTTAGTGGTAGCATGCCACATAATAGCAAATCTGAGTATAAAGTATTTGAGAAAGTATGATAAAATAGGGAAAAGATCCTAACAAAAGCTATCCTAGGGTGTCTAAAATATGATATTAATATGCCCCATCATTAATGGTGTCAGGATTGGATACCAAGGGCCTTCTCCTTTGGGACCTTGACTGCCTTAACCTTCAAAACCCATTTTTCCTATAATGGTTTCCCCTATGATATATTTTTCTCTCATGGAATCATCAATTCCACTCAATTTTTCATAGACTATAGTAGCTGTTGGAGTGGCCGTGGGATCCAGATTAACCTCAATTTCATTCTCTTTATCTTCAATATCACTTTTTCATATGCTTCAGTGGGATGCTCCATATTCCATAATTTTCTAAACTCTTCATCCTCTTCCATTTCATAAAGATCTGTAGAGGTCTTTGATTCACCGAGATTCTTCCTCATAATCTAAAAATAAGTAGTTTTAGTTTGAGTCCAATTTATATGTTTACATTGTTCCACTATATTTTGTGGAATAGCTTTTTTAGATGGATTAACAACTTTTTGGTAGAAATTGTAGGATGTCCTAGGTTGCTCTATTGTTCTTGGTGTGTGCAATGCCACAATTTGAGATGAAAATTCTTCTATTGAAATATTATTATCAGAGGAAAATTTCTCCATCTCTTTTCTTATCTCATCCTAGGAGTCCATGTTTTTCAAAATTTTAAGCAATGGTTTACTTTGATGTTAAATTTTGCTCGTAGAGTTCTTATTCGCCCTAAGCCTTTTTTGAATGATGCTGATTGGAACATACTGCCAGTAACTATAAAAAAAAGCCAAAACAATTCAAAAAATCATGTGCCATATTGAACGCTCTTCTCTCAATTGTGAACCCTCCACATGAGAAAGGAAAGGAAGGAAACATGCTCTTCTTTTTCTGACCATTAAATAGTTTATCCATGCTCTCCATCTTTCTGTTATCATGCTTCCTTATCTTAGGTGTCCATTCATAAATTGGATACACTATTATCTATCGAGTCTTCTCATCTTATAGACCTAAATTTGAAGCTTGTAGGTCTCCAACGTTGCATGATGCTTTGCTAGAAGAAGATAGCATAAGTAGGTTGTGAACCTAAATGTATTACAAGAACCTCTTTTAATCATTAGTAATTATTTTTGCATCGATTGAAAAACATGCTGAACAAAATTATATCTTACTGGTTCTCTGACAAAATGGATATGGAAAATCATTTCAAGAATGCTGGCACCCAGTTCCTTATTATTTTCCAATCCCAGAAAAAATGTTAGCAAGGAAATAGTATCATGAACCCATGACACAAAAATATTAAAATCATAAGGAGGTTTATGCTTATGATCCAATTGAGCATCACGCACTGGTAGAGCTTTGATAAATTTATCTTCATAATTTGCATCGGTTCTCTCATATTCCTCTGCCAACTTTCCTAGGTCAATATGAACGTTTGAGTTTTGTGCTTCAAACCCTAGGTCCAAAAAACAAACAAATTATTCCTCAGTTATGGATGAAATTTCCTCTTGAGTATTATTATTGACAATTAATTTTCTATCTTCATCATAATTTTGGGCGCAAACCATGACAATTTCTGGGCAAGGGGATACTTCAGGTAACACCATGCGTCCCAATCAACATCCCACAATGCAATTTTATGTGTACTTGCATTTTACATTGTGTTAAAAATAATAAATTTTTCTCTATTTGGATATCCTGCCTTACTGGACAATTCATATCTAATATCTATGATTCTCTTATAACCATAGATAACATGATCATAGATATCATGGTATTCATTAGTGAGACATGTAGTTTTAACCAATTTGGTTAAGTCTAATTTTTCATTCACTTTGTTTTTCGGTCGCTCCATTGCTGGCACTAGTATTGGTAACTTAGCTCAAAATAATGGTAGACAACTAGACTACTAGTAACTAGTAACTACAAGCCTAAAAATGCTAACCCTCAAGTTGAATGGTTGAATCCCTAATTCTAGCTCTAAATTCTATAATCTAGATTGTAAACCAAGAGATTCAAAGAATCAAAAATTAAAAATGCGGGATGTACATGTTCTAGATTTTACCTAGAATTTCTATTTGAATAGAATGACACCAACAGACTTTGTTAAATTTCTCAATCTAGTAGCCGTTTATGATTCCTCAATTTCCCTAGGGCCTGGATTAACTAGTTTCTCCAAGAATCCAAGTAGTAATTTAGTAAAAGTTTCAAAACCCTTAGAACTTCAAAACCTAAATAGTAACCACAAAATTTTCTAACTTCTTTCTGAGGATTGAGTCTGACACGTGAGTGTGACACTTTTCCAGAATATTTTTCAAGACTTTTTAATCCTTTACAAATTCATTCCAAAATAGAGATTATTAAATTAATTACCTTAATAACTATACAATTACAAATTTAGAATGTAAGTATAGACTATAGTTAATAACTACACTTAATTAAATCTGGTAGGACAAAGTTCATTAGTTTTGATTCCTAAAGTTCAATGAATGACAATATGTCACGTGTCTCGCTTTCAAAGGAAGTTTGCAGATAATGTTAATCATTCCCACATTTGGCCCAAAAATGGAATACACCTTATGCCGTTAATATATTATAATAATTATTATATTATAAATTTATAATATATGTGCCCAAAATTTTGTTGAAGTTCAATGAGTTGTGACACGTGTCACATTTTTGGAGGATGCCTGTGGAAGTTTTTAAATTGCACAACTTCACCCCGAAATGGAGTTTACACCGTTGATCTGTAGACTGTGATCATCATGATCGAACATTCATTAATTTTATTTTATTTTTCTTATACAGTGTTGTTTTTACATATTTTTAAAATATGAAACTTAAAGATTATAAAATAATATATTTTTAAAGGTTATAATTTATAATGTCTATGAATTTATTAAAATGGTCATACATTTGGTTGTAAAATTAAGTATAATTATTATTTAAAATTTAAGGGAAAAGTAATAAAGGTACTAGTAGTAAGTACTACCACATTTATAAAATTTGTTATGCAAATTTTAGACTTTTACAAATTTACAATTCTGCCCGAAATAAAGCTTATTACACTTAATTACCTTAAAAGGTATACAATTGCAAATTTAGAATGTAAGTAAAGTTAAAACTTATTAACTATTAACTATACTTAATTAAATCTGGTAGGACAAAGTTCATTAGTTCCGAAGTTCAATGAATGACATTATGACACATGTCTCAATTCCGGAGGAAGTTTGCAGATAATGTTAATTGTTCCCACTTTCAGCCCAGAATACAGTTACGCCTTATGTCGTTAATATACTATAATAATTATTATATTGAAATTATTAATAATTATATTATAAATTTATAATATATGCGCCCAAATTTTTTTTGAAGGAAAATCAATGAAAGCATTATATGCATCCAAATTTATAATATGTGACACTGAGTATAACACGTATATGTGATGCGTGTCACTTTTCCAAAGGACGCTTGCGAAAGTTTTTAAAATTTACAAATCCCCCTCGAAATGGAGTTTACGCCGTCGATCTTCAGAGTGCGATCATCCAGATCCAACGTTCATTAATTTTTTTTCATTTTTTATTTTACAATATAATTATTACGTATTTTTAAAATCTGAAAGATTATAAAGTAATATATTTATAAAGGTTACAACTTATAATGTCTACGAATTTATTAATTTGGTAATAGTACTAAAGTAATAATGGTACTAGACTACTAGTACTACCACTATACCACATTAATAAAATTTGTAATTGTTATGCTAATTTTATATTTTAGTTTTACTCTAAAGAATAATTGAATACTTTAAACTTTTACAATTACAATTCCATAGTCACACACGTACAAAAGTTAAATTGTTATTGTAAAAAATAAATTGTTGGTAGTATGTATTGTTGGTATTTGGTACTGTGTTAAGAGATTGATAATTGGTTGTCATTGATGTCAACTAAGTCAATACAATGCAACTAAGTGAGTACAAGTCATAATATACAACAGGTAAAGTGAAGATGCAATCGGTAAGGTCATACTAAAATTTGGTTAACTGCAGAAGATCAGTAGACTGTACATACATCAGTTTGGTGGTGGTCATGGTACAAATAGAATTCTGAGGAGGGGTCATATATATAAATTCAAAAAGTTCATATTTCAATGTGATTCCAACCAAAACTTAATTGGTTGAGCGGTGATAGAGTTTTGAGTGTCACAAACACTAAGACAAGTAGAACTCTTATGTTCTTGATCAACCGGTTAGTAGATCACAGATCGGTGAGTGGTAAAGTATATACAATTATTTCTAATGTTATGATGACATGGAATAAAGGTTATACATACAATGTATGGGTATTTACAAGATCGATGCAAGAATTTAAGACAGATTTGAGGTGTTGCATTGGAGGAGTCAAAACGTGTTTGACTACCTTGGAGATATAAACTTGTAGCTCTTATCATGAGTGTAGATCTAATATTAGATCTAGCAATGGATCCAGTGGTGGTAACTTTGATGGATATTGTATTTCATGCAACAAATATGGACACAAAGCAGAAAAATTGTAGGTCAAGAGAATATGCACCTAGGTCACTTGTTCCATTGGTCAATACTGGTAGAAGGGAAAGACAATTCAATACTACATGTTCTATATGTTGTAACTATGGACACCTAGCAATAAAATGCAGAATGAGAACTATGGGAGGTAATACTGGTCCTTGGAAGTCAACATGTATGGAATGTTTTGTCTGTCATAAAATAGGTCATCTGGCTAAATATTCTTGGCTTAAGAACCAATATCCTCATAATTTAGGAGATGGAAAAGGAAAGGAGGTTGCTAATGTTCACGAAGTCAGAAGTGATATGAAGAAGATATGGGCGAAGGAAAGTGAACTAAATTCCTCTGAGTTGACTGAGAACTCCACAAGTTCAGGAAATGTGGAGGTTCCATCAGCAAACTAAGCATATTATTTTCTTGGGGGGAGAACTTAAAGATAGATCCATTACCGATTCCCTAGACTCAAGAGACATATGCACATTATGTTGTAAGTTTCTATGATTTTATATTTGAGATTGTGTATAGATGACACTGAGATTTCAAAGTCAATATCTATTTGATAGTGGTTATTACTATTGGTTATGCACCAACTATTAGATGATATCAGATTTGGATACTATTCATGCTATTGATATTCATGTTTTGTCACTGATGTCAACATATGTTTCTATGAAGTGGACAGACTGGTTACTTGACTGGCAGAAGTGTACGGATGTTTCAGAATGATCAAACTTGGTTATATGAAGAAGAATGTGTATCGACCTTATTCCTAAGGTCACTTGGATTTATGTTGCATATTGAGGATGATACAGTTGTTTTAATGAAGACTAGTTTCTGGACTGTAACTGTGATGCTTGACAGAGCAGGTCTCTATGTTTTGGGTATATCTTATAAACGAAGATATTTCAGGTGATGCAAGCTTATTGGTTGATAGAGGAAATATTGAGGAGCATTGGGTATTTATCAATTTGTGCAATCATGTTGGTGACGTCAGCTGTGGCACGTATTTTGGTGTCCGACTTCAGACATGTAGCATGTATTATGAATTATGAGCGTGGATTGTGGATATTGGAGTATAAATGATGGATTGTAATTGTTGTTTACATGTTATAGGTGTCATGGGTATCTTAGCAAGGGGTTAAACAATTATTTGTATATTGGGAAAGCCTAATTGGCCGACCTAATTAATTATTTGTGTATTTGGAAAGCTTAATTGGCTGACCTAATGAATTATTATAAAATGGTATATATGTGAGATCTTTTCTTTTGGAAAGATGTGGTAGAGATTGAAAAGGAAGGGAATTGAAATCTACGAGGCTTTTTTTGTTGTTGGATGTAGAGTAGAGATTGTGATAAAGATAATTCATTGGAACTAACCAAGCAAAGACAGTTGCTATCAGACAGTTCACTAGATTGTATATTTACTATATACACTTGTTCGGATTGTGAATCCTTGAGGGTGGCTTTAACCTTCTTTGGGAAGTGTGCCTGGGCAGTGAGCCTACTACTTTTCTTGACTCCTTACAAGGTTTGTCTCCTAACAGGGACTGTGTACTGTTATGTTGTAATAAGCTCCTAATAGGGCTAAATCTTTTAATAGGGATACTATACTCTTAGTACATTATTTGTGGGTGCTAATTCCCACCGGGGTTTTACCTTTAACAGGGTTTCCTTGAGAACAAGTATTGTGTTATTGTATTGGCATTTAGTGTGTTATCATTTGCATTGCAATTTTGGTTTATAAACTTTAAAGTTTAATATTATATATCACAATTGATTCACCCCCTCTCAGTTGTGCTTGTGGATTGTTATTCCTAACACCAACTGGTGGATAAGTGTTAACCGGTGATATGATACTATTCCTACCATTTAATTATGCAATGTCCATTTCTCTAACATTATATAAAGGGTCAAGTAACTTATTTACACACTCTTTCTACTTTGAGTTGAGAATTCAAGAGATATATTAAGCTACTTTGTGCAAAAGGTTACTTTTGTGATTGAGATCTAGAGTTTATTTCATATCAATTTTTCATGGAACTCTAACCTATGTATTCCAAGATATCATTTACATCGGTGGTTAGAATTATGTGTCGTTGCAGTTGGTCATAATGGTAGAGAACATTAATACACCATCTCTAGTAAACATTTATGGGGAACCTCGACCCGTATTCAAACTACATCCAATCAAAGCAACTGAGATTGATGTGTCTAGTGCTCTATCCACTATTCCTCATGGTGTGATGTTGTTTGAAGATGTTAGGTCTTATATCCATTGTAGAATTGAATAGTTGGGAGTTGAAGCAATTCAGAAAGAATACAAGGGTATGTGCATCAATGGAAAGTTGAAAGTCAAGCACAAACATCTGCAGGAGAAGGGTTTGAATTATGTTGTGGAAATTCCTACCAAATTCCATCCTGATTGGATTTGTTATTCTTTGACTAGAGTGTACGATAAATTCATATGGCTAGAAAGACCACATAAGATCTCGAAGACATTAATTCACAGAGTTAAAGGATTTCAAGCACAAGGTTTGTAATGTATATTAATAACAGTGGCTACTCATCTAGTCACTGAACTAACCAAATCCAAACTAGATGAGAGAGAAATAAAAATTGATCATATTGTAGATAAGGAAGTTTGTTTCTCATCCATGGTGATAAGATGCATACTTTATCAGTCCAGTCGAGCTATCAGTGTGCCCGATGGAGCTATTCATGCTGCCTATCAAATTGTGAAGGATCTATGTGAGATGTTGAGAAGACAATTCATGGCAAACATGGAAATGATAAAGAGAGACAAGAGACAATCATTCAAGTATGGAGCTCTATTGGTATGTATGTTTTTCTATGTTCAAAATTTATTTGACGGTAAAGGAAATGTTACATGGCCAAGGGAAAAATTGGTAGTTATGCAAATAAGTGAATTCATAAAGGAACTAGGGAATAATTTCAATAAGGTCATGTGGGGTTATTTCAAGGATTTCCAATTTAGAATGCATAAAAAAGAAAGGATTCCAGATAGCATTGTAGAGAAGTAAAAGAATGATATATTTTTTTTCTTGTAGGAACCGATTCATGTATTGGGCAAGCTGTGGAACCTAGGGCATGTTGGTTTCCTCCTATTGGTTATATAGTTGAAAGTGATTTAGTAACTTTTCATGTTGATGAGTTGTTGACAAAACCATTAGATAAATAAGCACAGAGATTTGGAACTCATGATGAAGCTGTCTCTAAAATTCAAAAGAATTTGAAGAAACCGGTCATTGAAAGAAAAATTATAAGGATGGTATCTAACCTAGAGAAGAAGTTTGGAAGTAGTGATGTAGGAACATCTCACACTACTACAACCCTAACTGAAGCTAAGAGAAAAAAGAGAAAACCAACTTCAAGTGAAGTTAAGTCTGAAAGGGAATCTTCAAGGAAGAAAAGATAACACACTTCTACTCCAAAGAGAATCTACAAGAGGAAGCAAAACTTAACTGATGAAGAAGGGACAAAATCAGATAAGGATGCCTCTAAATAGAAGAAGAATGGTGAAGCAAAATTGGCCTCTTCTATTGATGTTATTGTAAAAGGTATTATGGACAATGGTAGACTTGCTAATATTGACAATGGATATACCTTGGCAAGTAATGAAGATGAGATGAAGACGATGGAAAATATTACTACAGACATGATCAAATTGTTAGATTTGATAGAAGTTAAGAGTATATTGACTGAGGAAGGTCAAGTGGTTGTCAAAGTATCAAGGTATTCAAAATTTGTTCAATATTTTGAACAAAGCAGAGCTGAAGCACATAAGGAATTAGAGAACTTAAGTGATCAACTTGATCCACTATAAAGTTCATTCACAACTTATGGTAATCAGGTAAAGCAAATCAACAACAAGGTTAAGAAGATTCAAAGTGAGAAAGAGCTGAGAATCATCACTCTAGTAGAACTTCAATCCACCTTATCTCCTATAGTAGAAGTGATGCAACAAAATGTGAAAAAGGCAGAAGCTATATTTTCCTTACCTGACATGAACACTTTAGATAGCGTGGAAGAGAGAACCTTGAGTTTAATTGAGAAAATCTTTTCTATGGGTTACTTACAGAAGCTATGGGTAACAACCTTGAGTTTGAAAAATATTCACTTCATGGTAATTTTTGACAGGATATAAGTAATATTTTATACATATATATTCAAGTTTTTGGCACCTTTGTCATTGTTTTCAAAGGGGGAGTATATGAATGGTTAAGTATATGTATGATGGAGTATATGCAGAGTATAGGAAGTCATAAGTTGATATGATGATTGCACAATTGTAAGCATATGTTTGAGTTAGTATATGTTTTCCATCAATGCCAAATGCGGAGATTGTTGGTATTATGTATTGTTGGTATTTGGTACTGTGAGAGATTGTTAGTTCATTATCATTGATGTCAACTAGGTCAGTACAATGTAAATAAGTGAGAACAAGTCACAATATACAACATGTAAAGTGAAGATACAATTGGTAAGTAGGTCATACTGAAATTTGGTTAAGTCCAAAAGATCAGTAGACTGTACATACATCACTTTGGTGGCAGTCATGGTACAAATAGAATTATGAGGAGGGGTCACAGATATAGATTCAATAATTTCATATTGCAATGTTGTTCCAACCACAACTTATTTGGTTGAGCAGTGATAGAGTTTTGAGTGTCATAGACACTAAGAAAGGTATAACTCTTATGTTCTTGATCAACTGGTTAGTATATCACAGACCAATGAGTGGTAAAGTATATGTGATCATTTCTAATATTATGAGACGTGGAATAAAGGTTATACATCCAATGTATGATTATTTACGAGATCGATGCAAGCATTTAAGATAGATTTGAGGTGTTGCATTGGAGGAGTCAAAATGTGTTTGACTACCTTGGAGATATAAACTTGCATATCTTATCCTGACCTAACACGGTCATGATAAATAATTTATTTCATCAAGATTATCAATTTCACACATGGTGCTATCTCAGGAAAACAATTTTAAGATCATTTTCAAGGTGATGCAAGTTGTTTATATAAGGGAACTGCTCATATTGAAAAAATGAGAGTTGTTGAGAGTTTCTATTGTTGAAGAGTTTGTTTTGGGTGATTAGGGTTTTATGATTTCAAGTTGAGGTTGTAATTAGAGGGGAAGGAGAAGAGAGAAGAGAGAAGTGACAGAGTACAAAGAGCTTATAGGATCTGACAGGCAATCAATGCTATACACAGATCACTTATCTTTTTGTTCCCTAATAGTTGCAGCAAGAAAAATCCCTTAACTAGGTGAAGTCTAACAAGTTCTTTTTGTAAATATTTAAACATGGTGACTTCTTTATTGAGATTTTAAACCCTCTAGCGAGGTAGATCATAACTGATCTTATTGTACTCCTAAAAATGTACTCGTCACTTCTCACAGGGTGAACCCTCAGAAAGGGTATTTGTAGCTCCTAGCAGGGCAAACTCATATACTGCAGTATTGGGCTTGTGGGTGTCATCCCCACCGTGGTTTTTTCCCTCTTACAAGGGTTTCCACGTGAGAATAACTGTGCTATGCATGTGGAATTTGTGGATGCTTTTTATTACTATTCTATTTACATTTACATCAGTTACTTGCTAAAAGGTTTGGAAAACTTTGCAAAAGTTATTTAGCTCATTGGTTTAATTAGTTCAATATATGTTTGTACTGATTCACCCCCCCCTCTCAGTACCTATCATTTCCAACATAAATCACACACATACATTTGTTTGGTTCATTTTTAGATTCACAAATTTTTAACTCATTACTGCATTGTAATTTAAATTTTGCCCATAAATTAGTTTAGTTTTTACACAATTTTGGCCATTTCATTCACAAACTGGAATCTACTAAGTGCAAATTTCAAAAGAATGAAACTAAAAGCATTTATTAAATCCATAAAAAGAAAACTGAAATGAAGTTGTAAAACTTTTATTAATATTTTCTGCATTTAGATTCCCTTCAAAACTTATAAGGCAAAATGCAGGAGGTCACAAGGTAGTGGCAAAAAAAATCCTAGTACCTACTAGGGCACTGACAGTGGCATCCAAAAAGCAAAACAAAACATAGAAACCCTTTGATTTCAAAATACTAGGCTATAGGGTCCTGGCTCTTGGGTAACACTAGGGATTTTCCCCTTCATCTAAGTAGAAATCTTCAGAGATAATAAGCTCTAAGAATTCATATAGCCATCCCTAGTCTGCCAATTCGTCCAAGAGAAACCACTTCTGGAGAAAATCCCTACCAATCAGCGCCCATTTCCTATGGCACGTCAACTGCTTAGCATTCAGGTTCAAAAGAAAAGGTTGCATGGCCACATTTTGGCCTAGCTGTAGAAGCTTGGGTAAATCACTTGCCTAAGGGATCCCAACCCCTATTTGTGCAAAAGTGACAACCTGAACATTGTTACCCAAGAATTGTTGTTTGAATAGCATTCTTAACAATAGGATCATATCCATCTTGTCTCCGCCGAGGTCTAGAAGAGACACCAAAAATTGGGACATAATATCCGTGTTAACTTGGTACCTATCAACATTTCTCAGAAACTCATGGCCCAACACCATCCTCATAACCTCATTTGTAAAGGCTCCAACCCCCTTCCAAACTGATTCCAGGGTTGGGTCTGAGACCATGCCCAAAATGGCCTTCTAGTCCTCCTTAGATGTGCTAATCAAACAAATAGGAGTGTCCATCTCCAAAATACCACTACCAGAATGTCAAAATGTGATAAAATATACAACTTAAAGACGTAAACCAGACTCCAGAGGTAGACTTTCAAGCACTTAGTAGAGGAAGACCTAAAACAAAGGAGAATTGAAGAAGAAAGAAGCGTAGATCGTCTATAAATAGCCCTCAATTCTTTCTTTATTAATTCCTTTGTGCTTCAAAATTCTCTAAGTGTTTCATATTAAATGCATATTGTGTGACTGTGAAATTGGGAATAGCATCACAGTGCGACAATACCCAATTGGAAATTTGGAAGTCGCGCGGACCGAGTGGATGGCAATTAGAGAATGACGGTGATAAGACATCTCTTTATTATTTAATGTCAGTGATAAGATATTTGTTTATTAACTGCAAATGTCACACTCTGCAACATTATCAACCGTCCATGCAACCTACTAACCAGTTGTAATTGACGATCAAGGTTAAGGCACAAGTTTATGACTAGATACATGTCCCCATTCCGCATACTTTCTGGAGAACTACATTTCCTTCATAATTTTGGGCCGTAATAAAACCTAAGCCATTGATCTAGGATCATCGAACGGTCGTAAATAATACATTTAAAATGGTGAAATGATAGATATTAGGTATCTGTGGATCACTTGAATCGAGCAGAGTGATGCAGACAAGTGGATAAGTACTTAAAGCATTATTATCCCGATGTGATGTTATATCAATTAGATCAACTTCCATTTGGCATTGGCCCAACATGACGAGTTAGAACTCAATCAACTCATGAAACATGGCTCATTGACTATGAATAGAATGTGAAAACTGAATTTTCAGGGGATTAAAAAATTTGCCATTAAATTATATGTTTTACCTTAAATAAAAAAATATTAGCCAATTAAATTATGCATTTTCAAATGATAGAAAAAAATTTGCCACTGCCATTAAATATTTTTTCCTTTAGAGTAAACATTTTCGCCGAGACACTTAATTTTTTTTTCCTTTAAAGGCCAAACTTTCGCTAAATACATTATATATTTACTCTATCAATAAAGACATATTCGCCATGATTTTGTGAAATTTTGGCACGTTAGAAAAACATTCGCCAATACAAACTAATATTTTTTTCCTTTTGAATTAAATGTTTTTCCATCATTACTAAAATTCCCCCCCCCCCCCCCCCCCTCCCAAAATAATGTTGGTTTCACCAGGATTTACACTTTTTCCCGGGGGGTTTCTTAACGTTATCCTTGATCACTTGGTAAATGCCCCTCATATGGTTGTTAGAGTGCCACTAACTTTCCCTCCTCCAAATAGGAGCCAATCTCCTAATAGTGGGTGTGGACATGGAAAAAGTCAAAATATGCATTAGTGTGATGATTCTCATCCTTCTCATTATATAGCTTGTGGTCAGTTAATGGTTGATTCCATTTCTCTCATCAAAGTTCACCTTCTCCTTGGTATCATTTTAGAGTACCCCCAACTTATCCAAAAATTAGTTAATTCCTTTGGCTTGCCCTAACCATTTCTCTTACTAGGACCACCTCTTAGCCCCTCGAAGAAGTGTAAATTAACAAGAATAATATTTAGTATCCATATTTGAATGAAGAATAGATAAATTTGGATGTGTAAAAATCAAATGATTGGTACCCACCTAATACTAGAGGTTCTAAGCTTTAGGTACTTAGTACCTTCGATTTTCTCATCTATACACATTAGAGTCTAGCTTGCTTAAACTTAAAAATGTGATTATCTGCACCCAACTCTTTTTACTGATATATTATATGTAAAAAGACTTTAATAATCTTGAACATTAACAAATAATTAATGTAAAATCACTATTTAAATAGTTATGTTTAATATCTCACTATTATATGAGATGTAAGACAATAATTAAATTTCCTCTAGCATGCTTGTGTTTCACCCAAAGTCTCTTAAATTAATTTAAAAAATATAAATTTTTAACACTTTACTTGTAAGAGTCAATCGTAATTTTCCTCCTCATCCTTAAAAAAACAAAAGGAAGATAGTTATCTTATTTTTATCCACCAAATTTATCTTTAATCATTATATTAAACATACCAAATTTATCTTTCATCATGATATCTAAAAACAGCCAAATTTTAAAAACCAGATTTTGTTTTCTATTTGTTGAAGGCTTTCAACTATTCCATTCTTTCCTTAAGGAATGCAGTAACAGAATCTCTCCTCCATGGATCCCATTTCCTTAGTTTGTTGTCCACATCTTAGTTTTCTTCTAGAATATATCAGGCAACTTACTTTTCTTCTAGAATATATTCAGGCAACTTACTTTCAATGCTTGTTGTGGATATGTAACATTGGTATACTCAAGCATCGTGAGACTCTGCTATGCTAATGACTAATTTCCTTGTGTGACCTATCTTTCAGCTTTTTGATGAGACAATTGATGATTAACTGTAAGAAAACTTATGATAAGAAAGTGGAAATGAAAATTAAATTAATAACAACAAATGCTTTGAGAACACTAAATCCAGTAAAACAAAGAAACAAATAATAGTCTGAACCATTTAACAATCAAATAATGAATAACACATCTAACTCAAAAACATAAAAAATTTATAGTTCATTCATACACAATTTTTTTTTCACAATTCATCTACACAAAAATAACAAATAAGTATCCTATTTTTATCAGTTATAATGCACCTCTAATTCTTTACTCCACAGCATATCAACATTCTCAACGGTCTCTTCAATCTGAAACCTGTTCTGGACTTCTCAGGGTAAGGTAATGTGCGGTAAGCCCTTATCCTACGCAACACTCTTTCTTTCTTTCTTCTTTTTCTTCTGATCACTAAACATTTCATTGTTCTAAACTGTGTTAAACTGGTTAAATTTGCTTTCTTAGTGGAATCTATGCTAATGTCACGCTGCCCGCTTTTCTTTTGCACTGCTTTTCTCACATAATCCCAATCACCTAAATCCAAGTGACCAATAATGCCTGTGCTGTCAACAATAAAAGGCCATATCTCTGTGGGAACATTGCTGTAGTCATGAGGAGATGTATACTCCAAATGGAACAGACTTTCAAGAGAAGAATCCCCATCTTTCATCAGCTGCAAAAGCTTTCCACGCCTGCGAGACCCATTTTCCTTAGCAACTCTATCTCTGCCCATCTTATTGCTATTAAGCATGTATTGCTCTTTCTGGTATCTTATAATCTTAAAAATCTTCTCTTTCACAATTTCCCTGCTGATGTTAATGTCCTCATCATCCACTTCCTCAATCTCTCCCTGCAGTTTCCCACTGCTTTGCCTCATCAATCTCACAGCTGCTGGAAATAAGTCATAAATGATAGATTGGTCAAAAAAGGGCCATTCGTGTAGAGTACTCCAGCTGTAATAGAAGGTTTTTGGATTAAGTTCTAGCTAGTCTATATGAGTTACAGCTCAATATGTGGTATTAGAGTGTGGCTAGGAGCCTCAAGCACCTGCAATGTAATTTTAGAGTGATGTTGGAAATAAGCCACACTTAAACCAATAATAGATCTGGCAAGATATTGGAAATAAACTACACAAAAGTCGACGATGGACATAATGAAGATATTGAAAATAAACCGCATACAAATTGATGATTGAGATAAGGAAGATATTAGAAATAAGCCACCCCCAAATGAATGATGGTCTTATGGAAGATATTGAAAATAAGCTACACTAAATCTGATGATGTATTGATCAACGAAAACTCAATAGGTCAATTGTTAGAAAACTCCAACAAATAAAAGGGTGTTAGAAATAAGTCATGTATCCGAACCCAGAATGGTCTGATCAACAAAGACCCAATAACTCAGTTGTTAGAACACTCCAACAAATAAAACGATGTTGAAAATAAGTCACATAGGAACCCACCATGGACTGATCAACGAATACCCAATAATTGAGTTGTTAGACCACTCCAACAACAAATAGAAAAAGATCACTATGACTGATAGAAAAATGTCAATTGTCATTCATAGATTAGATTGGTCTTACCGCAAGATATTAGAAATAAGCTACACCCGAACAGACAATGGACATAATTAAGATATTGGAGCTAAGTCGCTCCAATCCGATTATGTATTGATCAACAAAGACCCAATAATTCAGTTGTTAGAGCACTCCAACACCAAATAGAAAGAGATCATAATGACTGTTAGAAAAGTGCCAATTGCCATTCATAGATTAGATTGGTCTTACCGTACAAGATATTAGAAATAAGCCACACCCAAACTGACAATGGACATCAGCAAGATATTAGATATAAGCTACATCCAATTCAGCGATGTATTGATCAATAAAGGCCTAATATATCAACTGTTAGAACACTCCAATAAATAAAAAAGTGTCAAAAATAAGTCATATCAGAACCTACATAAACTGATCAACTCAGATCCAATAACTCAGTTATTAAAACACTTCAACAATAAGTAAAAATAACTGATAGAAAAATGCCAATTGTCATTAATAGATTGCTCTCACTGTGCTAAATTCTCTTCTCTTATTTCTCCACATAACTACAAAAACAATCCAACAAAAATAATGAAATTCAAATCATATGACAGAGATAGAATCAAGATCACATTAGCAGCACCGCTACAAGAGCAACTTGTACGACAAGAAGCATAATTTAGCCCGTCACAGAGCAGAAAAAGCTCAACAAAACCTTTCATTTGGGAAGCCATGGAATATTTGTTAATCACAGGTTAGCTGTCTTATTTGCCGACGGTGTTTCATAACTAAATGTTTTAAATAATATATTGAAAATGATCTTAACCAGTTATTGGTTGTGTCAAGTATGGGACGTATTAAACCAGAACTCATACCCATTTGTTTAAGTAAAAATCAAACTTTTTTTCTCATTGAATAGTCACCATCTGTTTGTTCAGTGAATCAAAATAAATCTTGCAGAGAATTTTTCAATTTTAATTCTTATTATGTGGGCTTTCCATTTGGCTTTTGCTTTGACTGGTCACGAGGGGAAAAGGATATCTAAGATATGAACAAGACTGCACTGAATTTATCTTATGGAGCAATCTCTTGTATTTATTCTAGGTACACTCCAAGGTTCAATGGATGCAAATTAATAAATTATTTTATTTTATTATATGATTAAATTATTGTAAGGGTGAAAAATGTTATTTTGTATTTTTAGTTTGTACCTTTTTTTTTATGAGGTTTGAAGTTACGTGCATAGTTTGTTTATATTAATCTTAGATGCCAACTGACTAATTCTTAATTGGTTGTTGTTCATTTTTTCTTAGGTTAAACTTTTCTAATTATGTGCATAGAACATTGATGTCACCATTAAGGTATTTTAG
The DNA here is from genome assembly GCA_018584345.1 of Thuja plicata. Classification (NCBI taxonomy): domain Eukaryota; kingdom Viridiplantae; phylum Streptophyta; class Pinopsida; order Cupressales; family Cupressaceae; genus Thuja; species Thuja plicata. The sequence goes on from MU223164.1 coordinate 1,906,168, forward strand.
ATAATTTTACTTATCATTCAAGATTGACCCCTAGTATCCAAAATCGCTCACTACTAGCTGCGATTCCTCTTAGAATCACTCATCCCTCTATCATAACATTATTTTGCATCACCTTCTTTATCACCTGCGTTACAAAACCCTAGTTCTTGCACTACGCCATTACATCCAATACTATTGCCAATACAAAAAGAATGGTAATGCAAAGTTACCTCAATCAAATAAATAGGTATTTTTTTATATAGATCATGTCTCAAAATATACACACCAGAATACAAATACGAGAGACATCATAATTCATGTCTCAAGTAGTACATTGTTCATTTAGCGGGGTAAGGGTGAGTTGGATACTATAGATGATCCACCTTAGTGTGTCCTTTGTGAAAATCATGTATGTGTAAATAGAAGTTATGAATGTGTTTGTAAAACTATGATAGATTAGTTTAAGTGTAGATGTTTGGTAATGGATTTTATCGGTGATGTCTTGTATTATAGTGTGTCATGATGCTATTGTTATTTCATAGCAACACTCTTCTGCTAGATGAGAGTGTGCTAGTGTAATCGAGGTTTGAGATAGAAGATGACCTCCATTGTGATTAATGACTTCCCAATGGAAAAATCCCTAACCTACGCCCACACACATTAGAGTCACACTCATTTGTTCCATACTGCAAACATATTCTTTCATAATTATATCCAATAGTTGAAGATGGAACATAATGAAGCAATTGTATTAACACTTTGATAGTTCAGATATTTGGAATCATGGATTCATTTCTTATCATGTTGTAAGTTATGCAAGACCTATATTTATGAAATAAAATATTGAAATATATATTACAACATGTCAATATGTTATGTGGTTTCAGAGCATCATTCCTTTCCTCTCCTTAGCTAGCTTTAGGAAGCCACATGGTGTATGTGATGTACAATTTTCATTAGAAATGCGATTTATAGTTAAAGTTTGCAATGTTGTAAATAGAATCCTTAGCCTAGGAATGTAAACAAAGATGTTATTCATTCACTGCTTTCAACATTCATTGACGGAATAATCAACAAGGTTCAACTTTAGTCCTAAAGGAGAGATGTACATTTTGATAAATAGTTCCCCTTTTTGTTGTTTTGATTTGATTAGGTATGGTGTAATGTCTTGATAAAATGATGGAAAATTGATAATATTCATCATAAAAATTTTCCTTCTACAACTAAGCATTTCAAGAATCCAATACCCAACACCCATGTCTTGTCCAGTTTGGCTTTACTTTCTATCATGGAAGTCCCCCTCAGTATGTCATTTCCAAACCTTTAATTTTTGTTTTAAATATCTATATTTTGTTTTAGGCTTTCTATCATTTTAGTTCAACTTCCTTCCTTACACTAGTTTGTTACATAACTTTTATCAGTTCCGAATCACAATCCATCATAAAGATTAAGTGTGGATTTAGGCCTATTTGGCTCTCCCTTGTGGATGGAAGTCAAATCCACTCACACCTAATCTAATAATATATGGTGAAATAAAATATTGATTCTAGGTTGATGTACATGTTAGCCTAGGATCACTTTTTTAAACATTTCATTTTGGTGAACTTGTTAGATTTTACACTTCTATATCTTTTGATTTCTAAAGCATTAAAGTTTATTTATCTTTCATACATTTCTGTACTCATTAATTAGTTCGATAATTCCTTGCATACTTTCTTTGAGTCTCTTGGTTATCATTTACATTTTAGCAAGCTTTGTGTAACTTAGTATAGAAAGAAAAATAATAAACCACTTTATTTAGACATATAATATGAGCATCCTTGTTATCATCACTTTCTTCTACTATATTTCTTTATAGAAGCATACTTGTGTTGTGAAAATTGTTCTTTCTTATGAGTTTTATGACCTTGCGCTCTGATTGTGAAATCCATGTTAAAAGAAGTTATCGAATAAAGGACTCTTGGGTTATAAATGGTTTTGGTGATAAGATTGAGTTCCATAGTTATTTTTCTTTAGGGGCTTTAGGAAATCCTTCTGTGATTCTAATACTACCTTGCCAAAAATATTTGAACCATACCCACCTCATGATTTCTTAGAGATGGATCACTCTAACCTATAGGTTCCTAAAGCTCATATTCAAAAAACTAGACAATGTATTGGCTAGATTTTAGAATTTCTTGAGCTCATATTCCTTGGTTGAGGAGGCAACCCCTATAATATATATTTTGATAAATTTGTTGTTCAATGCTTCACATGGTGTGGAAATTCTATATAGCCTAGATTACATAGTAGATAACAATGTTATGTCAATAACTAGTTTTTGAAAGATTATCAACGTGTCTCCTCATAACCAAAAAGGAAACAAGTACCGACACCCACATTGACATCTTCTATTCCTACATTCAATTCAACCACTAATACATTTGGGGTGAAATTGCGACGGCAATTTGCGACGGGGGGTAGATGTTATGTGTTTTTGGCTTTTTTTTTCAATTATAACCCGACAATGTTGCAATTGCGACGTTAACGGGATATAAGGCAAAAAAAAAAAGGGAAAACGTTGTCATTTCTATTTTCAATTGCGCCGAGAGGGAGCAAGGGAGCTTTGGTGTGCCTCTTTCCCACGGAACAGTAGTGCTCCACCTTTTGTTAAACCTCTCACAGCACTGTAAGTTTCCAGCTATGACATTATTATTTTCATTGATTCGGTTGCTCATTCTTCTATTTCCCTACTTACGCTTCGCACCGCATCAACTTTCTGTGTTTTTTTTTCCTGCATAGGGCTTTTGTGGGGGCCTGTATGGCTTCCCATATAATCTATCATTTGATGGAGATTTGCATTAGCAATGGAAATCCATGCCTTGAATATGAGAATCAAGACAATCAAAAACAA
>MU223164.1:1909139-1939535 GCA_018584345.1 Thuja plicata
TTAATTTCTAATAACAGATCCTATTAAGCTTCATACATATAAGTAATCATCCTTCCATGATTGAATAATACCTTTATCTACTCGTCAGTAGCCTCTGTGTGTTCTTGACAACTGATGTGATCTATTTCTAAACTTTGCATGAATTATGCCTTCTACTCCTTAGATGCTCTTCATTGCTATCAACAATAATGAATTCATTTTTCACAATTGATTTGAACATCTATTTATACTAGTTTTTTGGCTCAACTCTTGATTCACGCTTTGCAAGTTAACTCTAGATCCAAGGTTTACAACTTGACCTTGATCTTTAGTTAGATATATTTTAGATCCGTTAGGATGCTTTAAAACATTTACATAAAGCTTGCTTGACCCTTAAGTTATGATTTAAAACAAATTAAAGTTCTATAAATAGAATTATATTGCTTTATCTGACGTGTAAAACTCAGATCCACTATTTGCGGGTTCTCTAACTGACTGTCGATTCTAACAGTCAGTTTTCTTGGTCGTTAGTGTTCCTTTCTTGAACTGATCGTCGAGTATGCCTTTTCTGTTCTATCAATTTTGTTTTTAAAACTGTGTCACCAGTGATGCTTGTAGTCGTTGATGATGCTTGTCAATTCCATACTTAGCATTTTTCATGACCTTTATGTTCTGTCGGGTATGCTCGCTGTTCGCCGGTAATACTTGTAGTCCGTCGGTGATCTCTGTAGTCTACCAGTGATCTTTGTCAATGTTTTTCACTAAGTGTAATAATGGAAAAATTAATGTCATCATGTTCTTGACAGGTATACTTTTCATCACATACATTTTGGCACACTCGGTGGGACCCACATCCCTATTTTCTAACAATTTTCTTGCATTTTTCGTGATTCTAAAAACTTTTTACGCAGACCCATCTGCACTCTGATTCCGCCGTCCGCGTTTCCAAAATGTCATTTTCATAGATTGTCATTTGCGCTACTTCGTCGTCTGCGCATATAAACTACCGTCTCCGCCTGTTGTAAAATAGACTTACAGTAACATGGTTTAAACTATTTTTTATCAGATTCTAAGCTTTTTAATTCTTGGGTTTTTGATAGGAAGATACTTTTTAAGAGTTAAATGCTTCAAAAATTTGATAAAAATATCATTTTTATGTATGCTAAGTCATTTTTGTAATAGAATCTGACCGTGTTTTTATTTGGTCGTCTGTGTAGGTGAACAACCGTATCCACACATCACCGTCTACGCAGATCACCGTCTGCGCAGATCGCCATCTGCACGGATCGCCGACTGCGTGATTTTCCTGTGGGCTACCATCTTTTGCAACATTTCATATTTGAAGGATCAGAAGATTGCTAACTATTTTTCATGCAGGTTTCCTTGAAGTTTTAACAGATTTTTAGAAATAAACTTGTATGCTTAATCATTTGTCTTTGAATGTATGTTGCTTAAAATGAATCTCATCCAATTTTGAATGCTTAAGGGAATGAACTTCATCACTCTTGAATGACATAAGGCAAATCAACACACTTTTACAAGCTTTCCTTTTTGCTATGTGGGAAAAGAATTGAACTTACATGTTTAAACACACTATTGTGTCTTTTGCTTAGGTAGAAAAATACATAGTTGCTTTAATTAGGTTCAATTTGGAATGAACTCTTCTTGGTGTGTTTGAAGAAGTATTTTTCAACACTTTTTTTGAGCTATCTGTCATTATAATAAATCTCTTAATATACATGACGCTATGATTAAACTATAGCTGTATCCTCTCCCCTCACCTTCGTGGAACTTGGGTGAAGAGAAAGCTTAGCTTAATCAAGCTTCTAGAGAGGCCTGTCTAGAGGGTGCACTTCCCCTTTAGAGGACGACCTCAAACTGGTAATCCTTTAAGCCGGTATAGAAATAAAGTGCGACCCAAAGGTCTGCTTTATCCCTTCAAGCTCGGGTGGGTCGTGTTCAATCGTAGTCCATATTGAGTGAATATCCTCAGCATATTGGCATGGTTGAACTAGATACTTAAGTGTCTCACGCCGTACAAACTGATTGCAGGGACGCCACAAAATCTTATTAGCAACTATAACTTAGTAGCCTACCTGATTCACCTCTAAACGATGATTTATTATAGTGCAAGGGGAGGGAAGATTCTCCCCCCAAGATTCCCGTCATACGTGTCCCAGGGTATTGTGTTGTGAAAGAGATCTTCGTAGCACGACAACAATACCTGACAAAAGGCAAAAACATGGGCGCCCTTCTAGGGGTGACACTGTTGTGTGAGCTGAAGGACTACCAAGCAATGGGTCTATAATATTTTATGCGAAGCCAACTCCCTAAGGGCCCGTTTGGGTACTGGAATACCATATCCTAGATATGGTCAATTCTAGAAGATGCTGCAATTCAAGAAGATTCTTATCCTCAAAATGAAATCCAGAATATGGACTGACCCGTTTGGCTCACCCGGAAGATGACTGAGAAGATGCATAAGGAATTTTAATTCTTTATTTTTTAATTTCTTTGAATATGGTGTGTATATGTGTGTATATATACACACATGCACACATGTGTATATACATAGATACATGTATGTATATATACATGTGTGTATATACACACACATGTGTATATGTGTATACATGTGTGTACATACACATGTATACACATATACACACATGTGTTTATATACACACATGTGTGTATATATACACACATATGTGTAAATACACATATAAGTTTGTATCCATGTATACACATATGTGTATATATACACACATACACACATGTATGTGTATACACATATATATACATTTGTCTATATACACACACACACACATTACATGTGTGTATACACACATGTCTATATATACATGTGTATATATATACACATGTGCATGTATATACACACATGTGTGTATATACATGTGTATATATATACACATGTGCATATATATACACACATATGTATATATACATCCTTATAGCAATATAATATACATCTTTATAGTCATAGATTCTACAAAATATTAAATTTGATTTGTATATACATGCACGTGTATATACACACATGTAATACACACATGCATATATACACATGTGTATATACACACATGTATATACACACACATGTATATATATACATCCTTATAGAAATATAATATACATCTTTATAGTCATGGATCCCACAAAATATTAAAGTTGGTTTTCTAAAAATTGGAATTCCCATTCCACTTTTTTGTGAAATTCCAATTCCACCTATTTAGGTGGAAGATGATATTCCCATTTTGGGGGCAAAATTGGAATTTTGAAATTCCAATTCCAATTTTTTAGATGAACACAAACATAGAATTAAAATTTCCTGGAATTAGATAATGCCAAATCCAGTCTAATTCTAGGAAACAAACGGGCCCTAAGGTAGCTACTGTCTGAACTGTCTTCGTTGTGATAAACCAAGTGAAAACATAAGTGGCTTGAAAGAGTCACTTGAACATACACAAACAAAGTATTGCAACTTGAATCAAAGTTCCCAAAGTCACATTTGATTGTATCCCTCAAGGTTTCTTTGTCCCTTGTTGGATTGTTTTAAGACATATGCCTATTATTTTTCTGGTTTGAGTGTGCTGAAATTGGTTCTTGCCATTGAACAAGTTTGTCCAAAATCAAACTAAAGATCAAAATCTGCCCAGAATTTCAACACACTGCCTTAGCAACAGTCGACCATCTCTACTATGGAGTCAGCATCTGCGGAGATCACCATCTGTGCAGATCGACATCTGCATAGATTGTCGTCTGCACATATCATTGGCTGCATCTGAGACTGTCGTCTCTGCTTGAAAATAGCGAGCTTCCAAAATTGTTGAAACATCTAAAATTTGGTCTTCTATAGGACCTTGAAATCATTTGTCCTAGATCATTCAGTCATTCAGTCAAAACCAAATTTTTTATATGACATGACCGGTTCCAAGAAACATAAGAAGGTTAAGCTTCCAAAACCTCCGGTCTATCGATAACAGAAAGAAACTACTCAAAAATCCAAGGAATATCAACACATTGCTACATCTATCAAACAAGAGATCGAGTATCATGAGAAAGTTGATAAAATCATTTACAACAACAAGATCTGCAATTTCATGGATAAATATCCTATCAACCATGCTTTTGTCACCATTGAGAAATACAATTAGATAACCTCTTGCTTCTAGGATCAATTCTTCAATTTATTCCATCATCATCCAAAATCATTTCTTCTCTTGGAGCATTAGGTCAAATCTCTTCACAATAAAATCAAATCAATCCTTTTAGGTTGAAAGACCTTAATCAAAGTATTACAAACCTTCATCCTCAAACAAACACAACATTGCTTGTAAACCATCAATCCATCTCAAGTGATTCTAATCCCTTAGTAATGTCCCATTTTTCTTGAGATCACAAGTCCATCTTCAAGTAGAAAAGATATCACTTCAAATCCTTTTGTGTTTGTATCATCACAAGGTTTTTTCATGCTTAGGTTTTGTTCCAAAAACCTTTAAATCAATCCTTAATCAAATCAATCAATCAATCAATCCTTAATCAAACATCCAATCCAATCAAATCCAATCAAATCTAGAATCAAGATCTTTGCTCCATTTCATTTCTTACACCTTCTTGTCTTCCATTGTATGGTAGTCACTTGATCCCAAGATAAAAACATGAGGTGTGCAAAACTTAACATTGCTACCTTTGAGGAAAATCCTTTCGCCAATCAATACTTTCAAGGCACTGAGGTACAAGCTAAGGAAGTTCCCAAAGAAATTGAGATAGTGGAACAAGAAGAAAGACCTGCCCAAGTCATTGACTTCCTTAGCGATCCATACAATTTAGAAATGGTTGAGAAAGGCATTATGCAAAACAATCACGAAATATTCTTGAATCTTGTTCAAAATAGCATCATAGTACCCGCCAACTTTGATGATACACTCCTTACCCAAAATGTCACCAAAGTCACCGCTGCTACTACTGCAGCCATGGCTTCTACCTTAAATGCTACATCATCACATGACACTGGTAAAGGACCTGTTAGCAAACCTCCCACATTAGTACCTACATCAGCACCTATTTCAACAACTGCATCAATACCCCAATTGACACCAGAATAAATTCAACAACTCTTAAGCACCTTTCCAAACAATACTACACACAATAGCACTCAAATGATGACAACTCAAGGAGAAAGCACTAATGTCAACAACATAGGGAAGATATCCATGCCCTTGCCTACATCATCTCTATTTAAAGCAACAGTGATGAAGACATCTACAACCAATACATCTCGATCCTAACAATATATACCTCCTCCTACTGTTGGTATGACCTCCATGGGGTTTTCAGCTACACAGTTTGGAGGAGGAGGAGCTTATGTGCCACCATTTATTCCACAGAATACTCTAGATTTCACTCAACAATTCAATGATCTCAAAAGCATTGTACAAGGTTTACAAAATGGGGGAAAGAAGGAGTTTTCTTTTGAGGACATTTGTCACTATCCATTTGACAAGTCTATCACAATGCAACCATTCCCACCAAACTTTGAGATGCCTAAATTTGAGAAATACAAAGGTGAAACATGCCCTCTACAACATCTCAAAGAGTTTACATTGCACATAATGAGAATTTCCTAAAAAGACTCTCCACTAGGAGTCTTGGAGGTGCAACTTTGGAATGGTTCACGACCCTTCCTTATGTGTCAATCTCTACTTTCTCTGATCTTGCAGAGAAATTTGTTGGACAATATTCATATAACATTGAGCATCAAGCAACACTTAGCGATTTGTGCAATACTAAACAAAAGAATGGAGAAATCTTTGCTAGTTTCTTACAATGATGAAGAAATATCGCAAATCACATGCCATGGAAAATACCTGATAGTCACTTAATTGACATCTTCACAAAGAATTTGATCTCTGAGATGTCTTTCCAAATGAAAATTGCTTCACCTGACACCTTTGAATCCGTTGTCAAGAAGGGAAAAGACATTGAAAATGGCCTTTTGCAAAGAGGTAGCATCAAACATTATACTCCTTCCAACAATGATAGACCAAAATTCTGGAGTAAAAACAAAGGAGTTGTCAATGATGGAGTGACTGATGCCAAACATGTTCAAAATATTCAAGCATCCAACAATAAAAATCAAAATAATTGCAACACCAATCATAATCAAAATCAGAATCACAACAACAATTAAAATCAAAATCAGAATAATCAAAATCAAAACAATCAGAATCAGAACAACAATCAACAACCACACAATCAATCGTTCTTGTTTCCTCGCAACAACTACAACAACAAAAACAACAACAATAAAAATAATAATAATGGCAATTGACAACGGCGACAATTCACAGCATTGGCAAAACCTCTATACGTGATCTTCAAACAACTTGCGGATCAAGTGATGATAATATATCCAAATACTCGGCCTTTCAATGAAAATCAACCCAAGCCTATTTGGTATAGAGATACTGAATATTATGATTATCATCGCATCAAAGGACATGATACCAAGAAATGCATGAAGCTTAGACACTTTGTGCAAGATCTCATTGAGGATGGACAAATTAAAGTTGAAGGTCAGAATGCATCCTCATCTAATGCAAAACTTAAAGTCTACAATCAGCCCTTCCCACCACACAATTAGAAGAATGCATCAAATGCAATCCCATATGACTATTGTACCAATACCATCACAGGCCATGATCAAACATGTGGGAGTCTAGAAGAAAATGATATCTTTGGGTTTGAATCTCTTTGTGGCCGCATTGAAGAATCTGATACACATGTCAACACCATAATCCTCAAAGCTGCTGATTATAATGCTACCACACACAGACCCAGAGTCACTGTCCAAGTTGTTGATAAACCTTCCACATCTACAAATCCACTAGCTGTACCATCTACCGCTGCTCGGCCTACCTCATGCTATGACCTATTGGCTCAATTAGGAAAGATGCCTGCACATATATCCATTCTAGAGCTCTTGAAAACCTTGTCAATCCACAAAGAAACCTTGAAGATGCTCTAAATGAATCTTGTGTCCTAAGAACATCAATTTCGCACAATTCCAAGCTATGATTGGAAACCTATCTGCATAAGAGCATCTTGTCTTTACTAATAAGGACTTTTGTGGTCCTGACCTTCATCATAATAAGTCTGTCCATATAGAAGGCAAAATCCAATCCACAAAAATAAAATGAGTCCTTATAGATGGTGGATCTGGCCTGAATTTGTGCACATTGAAGATGATTCGTAACATCGGTCTTTCTGAGGACCTCCTAGATGTAGACAAGAGAATAAAAATAAAGGCCTATGATAATAGAGAACGCAAAAGCAAGGGTTTGATCACATTACCCTTACAAGTGGGTCCAACCCTAATTGAAACTATTTTCCAAGTGCTGGATCTAGATCTACCTTATAATATCTTGCTAGGACGACCCTGGATACATGCTATCAAAGGTGTACCCTCAACTTATCATCAATGTCTAAAGTTCCCACATCACGGTAGAGAAATCACAATTCCTGGAGATCCTGAGCCATTTCAATACTGCAAGAGACTGGAAGGCAAACAATCAAAATATTTTCTGTTGAATGAGTTTAATCAAGAAACCCCTATTTCAAATGCTCCCTTAGTTCCAGAAAAGACACCAGAAACAAAAACTAAGCAATCCAAAGGAAAGGAAAAGGTTACTGAAGACAGGGCTTCTATATCTAAAACAAAAGCCACCTTTACAGATCAAGGCATGGGATATTATAAATTTGAAAGTGCTCTATGTATTGGGCAACTCCCTTTGTCTCCAAAGTCTTATGAAAGACCATCACCATTACCCTCCTCTAAAGACAAAGAGCTCATGCATTGAAAAACAACCACTTTTGAACATTGGGGGTCCCTATCAGATGAACACATGGAATACAATGTCCTTGATTGGCTCTATAAGATGAAGAAGAAAGACATGTAACTTTCCCCAAAGGAAATTGTCCCAAGGTTACTCCCATTGTTGAAAGCATGGGATATCATGGTACTGGTCTTGGAGCTAATGAAACTGGTAAGAAGAAGATCATAACAACCAATGGCTATCCTAAATGACATGGATTGGGCTCCATAGAGACCAAGACTAACTTTGCTAAGGATTATTGTTTAGCTACTTTAGATTCGGACACTGAAGAAGAGTTCTTCAAAATTCCTTTCCACTATGTTGAAGATGAACTTGACAAAAATAACCATGTCTTCACTATCACCCAAGCCAACCTTTCATCCCCTCGTCTTTCCCTCAAAAACCCTAAATTAATTGACTAGGATCAGCAAGATTCACCACCATCTTTCAATATTTGTGATTCAGATGAGGCATTTTTATCCCTCTTTGAACTTAAGAATCTCTTAGAACATGAACATTAGATCCACTATAGTGAGAAAGCCTGCTTTGGTAGCCATGTTAATTCTCTTAGTCGCAAAAATGATAATAAAGATAAAAATAAAAAAAATGAAAATATAGAAATATCCCCTAGTGAAAACCTCTCGCAGGCACCTTTGGATGAAGAAAAAGATAAAATAAAGGACGCATCCTCTAGTGAAAACCTTTCTAAGGCGCTAGAGGAGGTAGAAGCTGACCTACCGTTTATATCAGCAGAACCAAGAGTATCCTCTATGGTTATCAAAGACACTATCCTGATCAACCTGGGCAAAGAAGAAAACCCACACATCACCTACATTGCAGTTTCTCTCAGTGATCAAGAAAAGAAAGACATGATAGCATTCCTTCATAAACATAAGATCAATTTTACCTGGACTTACAAGGATATGCCTGAGCACGATACAGATCTTGTCATGCACCATCTTGTTGTGGATCCCAGTGTAAAGCTTGTTAAACAAAAACTCTGCAAGATGCATTTACAAGTCGCACTAGTAGTCAAACTAGAGATTCAGAAGATGTTGGATGCTGAAGTAATCAGACCTATAGACTATCGTGAATGGGTCTCCAATATTGTACTAGTAGGCAAGCCTGCTAGGGGAATTCGCATTTGCACTGATTTCAGAGACCTAAAACTTACATGTCCTAAGGATGATTTTCCACTCCCAAATATCGACATTATAGTGGATTTGACTATTGGACACGAGATGTTGTCCCTCATGGATGGCTTCTCCAGTTATAATTAGATCAGGATAGCACCAGAAGATTAGCACAAAACTGCATTCACAACACCTTGGGGTACCTTCTGTTATCAGGTGATGCCCTTTGGTCTTAAAAATGCAGGAGCCACCTATTAGTGTGCAATGAACACCATCTTTCATGACCTTTTTCATGTCATCATGGAAGACTATGTAGATGATCTTTTGGGAAAATCCAAGACACGAGAATCACACATTCCCATCCTCACTACCATTTTTGAGCGATTGGAGAAGTATAAGCTACGACTAAATCATAGGAAGTGTGTCTTTGGAGTGCAATATGGTAATCTGTTGGGATACATTGTGTCACAACGCAGAATAGAAGTGGATCCAAAGAAAGTGATAGCAATCCTAGAGTTGCCACCACCCAAAACATTGAAACAATTGCGCAGTTTACAAGGAAAATTGTAATCAATCAAAAGATTCATGTCACAACTGGCAGATAAAGTGCATCCGTTCTCTCATCTCCTGCGCAAGAATATCAAATTTCAATGGTATTTCTTATGTCAAAATGCATTTGAAAATGAAAAGGCTATCTAGCTAATCCACCTATGTTGGTACCACCTATTGCTGGTCATCCTCTAATTTTGTACATATCTACTACAAAGGTCACGTTGGGAGCCCTCCTTGCACAATTAGATGATACCGACAAAGAGAGAGCAATTTACTATCTCAGTAGGACTCTTATTTGTTATGAGTTGAATTATTCCCTGATTGAGAAAGCATGTTTGGCTGTTGTTTTCTTTACACATAAACTATGACATTATATGCTTAATCATAAGATTCATCTTGTTGCCAAAATTTATCCACTCAAATATCTCCTGGCACGTGCTGCTCTTACTGATCATACAACAAAATGGGTTACGATCCTTAGTGAATTTGACATTGTTTATGTGGATCACAAAGCTATCAAAGGAAAAGTAATTGTAGATTAGTTAGCTGAAGCACCTGTTGATGGTAAACATCCTTTGATCACAGATTTTCCAAATGAATCAGTCCTCAATCTTGCCTCGAATACACCATGGAAGCTTTATTTTGATGGATCCTTCACTCAGAAAGGATCAGGGGCATGAATCTTTTTTGTTACACAAAAAGGGGATCTCATCCCTAAATCCTATAAATTATAGTTTCCTTGTACCAACAACATTGCAGAATATGAATCCCTTGTACTTGGACTCTGGTAGGCCATACAATGGAAGATTCTCAATTTATTGGTGCTTGGTGATTCACAATTGGTTATCAAACAAGTTATGGATGAATATCAAACAAAGGATGAAAAGTTGCTTCCCTATCACTGTATAGTTGAAGATCTCAAAACACATTTCACTAAATTGATCTTCCAACAGATCCCCACACAAACAAAAAAGCAGTAGATTCCATGGCAACTATCGGGTCTTTGATCACCATGCCAAAACACAACACACGGTGTGAGTTTCTTGTTGAGAATCTTACGGTCTCTACCTGTGACAAACCAAATTCTGAAATGGTGTGTGAAATTGTTGATCCTAACTCCCCATGGTACCAAGAAGTCTATTCCTACCTTCACGATGGACATACCCACTTACCTTAACCCCCAATCAACGTAAAACCTTCATTCGCTGCACTTCCCAATACACAATCCTTGGTGATACCCTTTTTTGAAAGCATTTTGATGGAACTCTTTTAAGGTGTCTGAATGTTGATGAAGCACAAACATCCTTGGAGGAGGTACATCAAGGAATCTGTGGGGCTCACTCTAGTGGACTCACTTTGGCCATAAATTTGTTACGCACTAGATATTATTGGCCTACTATGGAACAAGATTCTTACAACTATGTGAAGAAGTGTGTGCCTTGTCAGTAGCACATTGATTTGATACATGCCCCCTCCCAATCCCTTCAGCCCACCATCACCCCTTGGCCTTTTTCACGCTGGGGTCTCGACCTCCTTGGCCATATTTTACCTAATTCCTCCAATGGCCATAAATATACCCTTGCTGCTACTAAGTACTTTACCAAGTGGGTTGAAGCTATTCCTCTCACCTACACCACTGGAAAACAAATTTCAAAGTTTATTTTGAACTATCTTATATGTCGCTATGGCATTCCTCAAGACATTGTTACTGATAATGGAGGACCTTTCAAGAACAAGGATGTCACAGAGTTATGTAGGAAATTCAGCATTACCCACCATACCTCTTCCAAGTACTTTCCGCAAGGCAATGGTCAAGTAGAGGCTACAAATAAAACCATCCTCAGAATCCTCAAGAAAATAGTCGATGAAGCTGGCCGTGATTGGCACCTTCACCTCAATCGCGCCCTTTGGGCCTACCGCACCTCCATTCAAACCCCCACTGGAGCCATCCCCTTTTCCCTTGTTTATGGTACTGAGGCTATTCTACCCATAAAAATTGAGCTCCCTTCCCTCAGAATTTCTCTCAAGAATCTATTGTATGAAGAAGAATATAGAGTTTCCCGCTTGCAAGAGCTAGAAATCCTTGATGAGAGATGCCTCAGTGCCCTAAATCACCTCCGCATGTATCAAAGTCGCCTTCGCCTTTAGTTCAACAAAAGGATCAAGCCTTGTCAGTTTGAGGTTGGTGATCTTGTCCTTCAGCACAATATGAAGAACATCCAGAACCGTGAAAAGAAAGGAAAGTTTGAACCTAATTGGTTGGGGCCCTTCATCGTCACAGCAAAATATGGCCCTGGCACTTATCAGATTGCATCACTAGAGGGAGATCATATCCCCGATCCTGTAAATATTGTACATCTCAAGCGCTTCTATGCTTAATCCATCGGTAGTCTAATGTACAGCTGAAATTATCAAAAAACTAAAAAAATCAGAAAAGCATAAAATCCAAAAACATTCAAAAAACAAGCAAAAGCAAAAAAATCAAAAAAGCATGAAAAATACAAAATATTGAAAAAGTATAAAAAAAAAGAAAAAGAGAAAGAGAAATAAATTTGTCCATTTGTGAAAACCACTTCGGTGGCATAATGGATAAGTACCATGTTGAAAACCTATTTCAGACACCATGTGTAGTCAGATCCACCATCTGTTTCCACATTTTTTTTTTCTTGCAGCCTACATTACCTTCCATAATAAATTCACTACCCATATTTGTGCAGGTAGTTCCTTGACCGTTTTCCACCTCCACAATAAAATCGCATTTCCACATGACTAGCTTATCCCATCAACACTAAGTTTTATTCTAGACACAGTGACCGCAAACGTTTCCAACAAATTAGTAGACAGATTGACTTTCCTATTTTTTTTCTATTCACAAGAAATTGCCAGCGAATTCCCATTTCAATCAATCAATCTTTTGCCCCTCAGGATGCATCCTTTCGGTGTCAAATTTTTTATCAATTCTCACATCAAATTTGTTCATGGAAAGAGCTTCTGGACTGAATGACCGTTTGGTCAGGATTCTTTTTTATTAATTTTATCTTGTGTTTCAATGTGTCCTTCTCGTGACAGCCTCGATCTTTCATATCTTGGTTTGTTATGGTGAGTACCTATTGGAATACATGTCATTTATGGTATGATCTACTTGTCATAGATTGTTAGTGCATTTATGTTTTGATATTTAGTTATGACTATGTATGCCTCACTGGGGGCATGATTCATGCATCTCAAATCCCTAAAAAGATCTAGATGTATTGTGTCTCCTCATGAGAAACATTTCATAGATCTCATCATACTTGATATCTTGCATTCTTGTTCCTAACAACCTATCTGTCTGAGAGTCTAGTCCACACAAAGGAACCATGTCACTTGTGTTTTCTAGCACATGGTGCATAACTCCTTTTGCAATATCAAACTAGGGTGTTCTATCCAACATTAACATGGTATAAATCCCACTGTCATCATGTAGTTAGGATTGCATTCTAGCTCAGACATATTGCACTTTGCATTTTTTGCTCTTCGTAAGGTTTCTATTTATTCCCCCTATCCAGTCACCTAAGTGATTTTATTAGACCTACTTGATACACACAAAAACAGTGTCCCCATATGTCTCATCTTGCATTCATTCATTAGGTTACCTTTATTATTGATTAAGTCCATTCACTAATCATTAATTCAATATAAATTGTTACTTCATTCATTACCCATTAATCATTGTAGTTGCATATAGTTACATTTCATTCATTATCCATTACTTATTTAGTTGCATTGTTAAGTCATTAACATCATTTTTCATTCATTTTAGGTTCATCCATTGCACATTATTCATTTTATTATCCCATTGCATCATTACATATCCAATACATCCATCTATAAGCATTTACATATCACATCTAGCATATATATGTGTGTGTGTGTGTGTGTGTGTGTGTGTGTGTGTCCCATCCCTGCATCACAAATAGGTTTGTATAATCATATACATTCATCTCATCATGCATGTCAGTCATAAACATCATATAACACATGTAATACAAAATCATAATGCAACCATTCATCCTGCATAAAATACCACATCATATAGCATCATAAATAAAGTCCATAAATCAAGTCCAATAGTCCACAAATGTCCATTTATATATATATATATATATATATATATATGTCCACATAATGTATCACATAGATCATACAAAAATGTGTATCAAAACTGGTATGAGACAAATCATGGTGGTTGATGTGATGGTCCTGCACCACTACCTAGATGCGGTGGTAACCCCACTGATGCCTGTGAACCTTGTCCCGTGCTCTCAATCTGTGCTCTCTCTGAGTATGCAGGCTATGTAACCCCTCTGGAACTGCACTGTGATAGAGACCCATATAATATGTAGCCTCTCGGCCTCTCCGCCCAACATCTCTCTGCGCTGCAAAAGGGTCCACCAGCACCTTTCCTAAACCTGCAGCCATGCCTGCCTGATGAGCTATCTCACGCTCCGCTCTGTAATCCTCTGCATGTCTCCATGCTAAGTCTCGCTCTGCTGTCAGAGCTACTATCTATGCTGACATAGCTTCCATCTCCTCTGCATCTCCATGCTCCTCGACCATAATGAACTCTCTGCTATCCACTTGTGCCTATAACAAATCTAGTGCTCTCTATGCACTATCCCCGCAAGCTATCTTCGCTACCAACTCTCACTGAACCCTGGTCAGCTCTGTCTGCAAACTGTGAGATGTAGCCTAAGCAGTCGCTAGTAACCCCTACAGCCTCTAAATCTCTACTTGTGCACTCACCTCAGTCGCTTGAGATGTTGCTATCAAGCCCTATACCCTACCTAGCTCAGTCCAAAGACTGTCCTGCTCTGCTACCATAGTATCATGAATATCCTGGGCTATATGCCTAGCTGGTGGTACCTGTCCTTGTGGCCCTTGTCCCTAATCCTGATCATGTCCCTGATCTGGTACCTATGCGCGTGGGACTATAGGTGGCTACCTCCCCACTGGTATCTCTACCTTCCCTCATCGCCTCTAAGCTGTAACCTTGGGCCAGACTCTCCTCCCCCTGGCCCCTCCTCCATCCTCGTCATTGTCATCTCCATCTTGACCTCCTCCATCCCCTCCCTCTCTAGGTTGTTCATCTGCATGTACAATCCCCGACACTGTCAACCTAACTAGTCTATGTGCTGCCTACCACTAAGCATATTATGGGACCACTCCCGCATCATGTAAGGACTCCCGCACCCTGATCCATAGAACCTCCATCATCCCCATCTAAGATTCTCATGCTATACGCAAATCGACTCCCATCCCCCAAATGCTACCCACCTCTCGTGTCACTAGTGGATGCGAGAACCCATCTAGAATAGCCTCCTGCACCTATCCCATCTATCTGCATACCCTCGAAGGCATGTATCTGGAGATCATGTAAGTTGTCCACCCAATGAGCCAATAGTCAGTCTACACAAATCTCATGTAATATGAGTCATAGAACTCGTCCTCCGCATACCCATCCTACTATGGGATATGGTGTCCCCAGGCCTGGCACCCTGCATAAGGTGCCCACTGAATCTCCCC
Organism: Thuja plicata; assembly: GCA_018584345.1. Classification (NCBI taxonomy): domain Eukaryota; kingdom Viridiplantae; phylum Streptophyta; class Pinopsida; order Cupressales; family Cupressaceae; genus Thuja; species Thuja plicata. The sequence goes on from MU223164.1 coordinate 1,924,267, forward strand.
CATCTCATCAATCCTTTGCCTCCAATATCCTAGTGATTCTGTGGCCTTGTAACTGATAGGGGGCATGTACCTGCATGCAAATGGCTCGTAAGCCACTTGGGTCTCTCGCTGCCTAATCAGTCATATGATCACAATGTGCTCCCACGCCCATACAAGAAGTAGCGTGCATCCCGGCCCTAGTGCCCTACCTTTACGTTAGGCGCACATGTGTAAGTCATAGTATAACTGCCTGAGGATGGTATACCCCCACCATTACTGATCCCCGTCCTCCACCATGTTGCTTAGAACCTGAGCCTAGCCTATCGTAAATCCATTTCCTGCATGATCATACATTAATCATCCTCCAATCAATCCGGCCAAGTATAGGGCCACCTTTCGCAACCGTGGTTGCATCGCCATCGCTCCCACCTAGGACATCCACTCTCGAGAATTTGGCAGGTCTGCATATCTCCGCCTGAATGTCATCTCCATGTATGGCTCTGAACCCTCAAAATAGTACTCGGGTATCAACCCTCGAATCAGCACTCTGTAGATTCTCCACACATCATGGAGGGTGATTGTAGCTTCCCCTATAGGAAAGTGAAAGCTTGAAGTGGTGCTATGCCACCTCTCGATCAAAGTAGACATCAACGCATTTTGTGCTCTCAGATGTGGCCAATGATGTATGTGCTCTAACCCATAAAGTTTCACAATTCCCCACTCTGCAATAGTCAGCTTGTGCTCCAGCACCATAGTTGCTGGGTAGCACTCCCTCGCCTGGAAGGTAATAGTATCCTCCTGCATCCAACCAAGCTCATATCAGATATCAGATAATATTCTGGGGCATCGAAAAATGACCTTAGCCTGTTCCGGGGCATCGAAAAATGCTCTTAGCCTCTTTCTTACCTCTTCTATTCTTATTTTTCTTCAGTCTTTGGGTCAATCCGCAGAGCCAGCGGTTGACCCTCGCAGACAGCAAAACTTCATAGTTTCCAATCTGCAGAGACGATGGTTTAGGCCGCCGCCTCTTTGCCGCGCAGATGACGGAGTTCCAACTCTGTCATCTCCATTGCGCATTTTTTTCCCCTTCCCCTTCCCTCGCAGACGGAGATCGACCGATCTCCATCTGCGTAGACGCTGATCACAGATCAGTCGTCTGCTAGGACAATGATATGTTGATCACCGTCTACGTAGCCAGCAGTCAAGCGATCACCGTTAGCGCTACGCACCAGTTTGGGATGCATTTATGACACCCTAAATACTTAAAAAAACATTAAATGCACAAAGTATGAAGAGGCCTTCGACTACTCACCAGTGGTCCAGCATCCGCAGGTCATTGGTGGATCTGAATGTGCTCCCCAAGCTGTGCACGCTCTCACTCTGCTTTCATTGCTCTCCTTTTCTTCTCTCTTTTTTCTCTTTGTGAGTGAAAGTGACTTCTCTATGGGCCCCAGTGGACTATTTATAGCCCCTTGGGACCCGTTTCTTCCATCTTTCTCCTTGTTCTCCATTCTGGTCCCCATTTTTCCTCTAATTCTTTGGACACACCATGAAATTGGTCCTCTTTCCCCCTTTTTCTGCCTTTTTCAAGAAAATTTTATTAATGTTTTATTTTTTCCTATTATTTTCTCAAGGGGCCACACTTCTCCACTCTCGTTGCCGTAGGTTTTCCTAACCTTTCTGGGGCATCTTATTATCTTTTCTTTGATATGACATCGCATCAAAGAGGGACAAAATGTAGACGTCTAAAATTGTCCTTATATTAATTTAATTAATATCCCCGTAGCATTATAATTGATTTTAATTAATTAATTATATTTTTTATATTCTACTATGTATTTAATTAAATATAATTCACTCTCCTTAGTATTTAAATTTAATTTAAATACTATCCCCTTTATTGTATTAAATTTCATTTATATACATTACCCCTCATTAGTCCCTTTTAAATAAATTTTTAATTTATTTATTCCTTCACATGACTTAAATTCTACTAAACTATAATTAATCTAAACTTTATTTTAGATTAAACTAATTTGAACCTAGATCCTACCATACCTCACATCACTCTCACCAAATAGACCTATTTATTAATTAACTAAGGTTAATTAAGCTAATTCCTTTATTCCTACACCAATTAGTCTTAATTATTTGTTCACACACGTGTGATCAAATTTCTAAAAATTTACTTTTCTAAATAATTCTTATTTGGTGCCAACAAGGTTTCTTACACCTATGATGTCACCCTCTTACACTTTCTAAAAGTCTCTCATTGGTCCAAAACTCTTACACCTCTTACAAGATCCTTCACATGTGTACTTTAAGTACACTTTGACTCATCACATCCAAAGTTGCTCACACATGTGTGAGCAAAGTGGGCCTCTTGCATGGCTTATGTGTCCCTCATGTGGCACCTATGTGGATGCCACATGAGCTCCACCTCATCCAATCCCTCTCTCTCCTCCAAAAAATTTATAAATAGAGGCCATTGTCAAGAGCAAATCATCTCCCTTTTATGCATTGTTATCATGTTAAAATAGCTCTAGAATTTCATAGTTCATGTTTTTCAATCTTAGTTCATAGTTGAATCTAGAAATCACATGTTAGGTTAATGGAAAATGAATCTAGTTCTATTATCTCATGCATATCAATCTTGTTTAGTTTTTTATATTTTCATTTCAATCATATGGTGAATAGCTTGAGACAAGTTCTTCATACTTGTTCTTGAGCTCTTCATCCCTCATTAGCTTGCATTATAGCTTCATCCATCAAAATTATAGTGGGATTATTATATTGTGTTGGGAGAGCACACCCACAAACATCTCTAAGAGCTAATCAACAAGGCATTGGGTGCCCTTGTTTGGCTCATCTGAGGTTGTGGTGAAGGTTCTTGTTTTTAGATTTCACTTAAAATATGCTAACATCTAAAATCTTGTTTCTAATGGTTAACATTAACGTTTGCATGTTTTAGTGTTGTTCTTGGTAGGTATACTTTCCATCACATACAAGTGGTTGTTCTCACCACATGACTAGTGATAAAACTAAATTTGAACATATTGAGCACTATGATGGTGGGAGTGTGAGTTTTGGGAATGATGAACCTTGCTATGTGAAAGGTAAAGGTTGTATTTCTCTAACTAAAGGAATAAAATGTGATAATGCTTATTTGGTTGAAGGGCTAAGGCATAATCTACTAAGTGTGACACAACTGAATAACATTGGTTTCAAGGTAGAATTCATGAATGGTAAGGCCAAGCTCCTGGATGGTAAGGGAAACCTAGTTGGAATTGGTGGGCAAACAAAAGGTAATCTTTTCTATCTTGATCTCACTGAAAGTTAATGTTTTATTGCACAAGTAGAAGAAAGCTGGTTATGGCATAAAATATTATGTCATGTGAATTTTGATAAGCTGGTCAACATAAGCAAGAACAAAAGAGTAAGAGGTATTCCTATTTTGAAGAAACCTGAATTGACAATATGCAAACAATGTCAAATTGGGAAGATGGGAAAAACTAGTATCAAGAGAAAGAACTACAATATTGAAGAAGTCTTGGAGTTAGTGCATACCAATTTGTGTGGACCAATTGGAACAACAAGTTACACAGGAGAGAAGTATTTCATTATATTTGTTGATGACCATTCCAGAATGATGACTGTTATGTTTCTCAAAGAAAAATCAGAAGCTTTTCAAAAATTTAACTGATACCTTACTAGAGTTGAGAAGGAAACATGAAAGAAACTTAAATGCCTAAGATCTGATAGAGGAGGTGAATTCATTTTTAATGAGTTCAATGAATTCTACAATGAAAGAGGAATCAAAAGACAAGTATCTGCCCCAGGTACACCACAACAAAATGGGATAGCAGAAAGAAGAAATAGATCTATTATGGATTGTGCAAGAACCTTGATGATTGAAAATAATGTTGCAACCAAATACTGGAAGGAAGCCATCAACACTGCAATTCACACCTTGACCAAAGTTCAACTGAAGAAAGGGACTGAGCAGACACCTTTTGAATTATGGTATGGCTATAAACCCAATGTTTTTTATTTCAAAGTATTTGGAAGTAAATGTTACATCTTGAAGGAAGCAAGAAATGGAAAATTTGATGTAAAAGGTGATGAAGGTATATTCCTAGGCTACTCCTATAAAAGAAAAGCATATAAATATTTGAATCTTGCTACTCATAAAGTCATAGAAAGTGTACATGTAAAGATTGATGAGTTTGCAGAGAGAAGTGAACAACAAAGTAGTAAAGAGCCTGAGGACTATAGGAACTTTGTGTATTATGAACCTGATACTATACCTAAGACACATGCAATGGTGATTGGACAACAACCATGTCAAGCAATAAATTCATCAGCACAAACCTTGTTGCAACCTGTGCAACCTGAGCTACTAACTATTGAAACCGAGTCATAGACAGAGGGAACCGAGTTGTAGACAGAGGCACCTGAGTCACAGATAGAGGCACCTGAGTCTCAGATAGTGGAACTTGAGTATCAATTGGAAGAGCAGAACATAATGTTTGAGCATGGTGAACCTAGTGGCGCAAGCCTAGAATCAAAGAGGAAGGAACCTATACTTGCCAAATATGTCAGAAGGCATCATGCAACTAAGCAAATAATTGGAGACCAGACAGAAGGTATAATGACAAGGAACAAACTAAAAGGTACATGTTTTCATAGTGAAATTTAACCTAAAACCATTAAAGATGCATTGAATGATAAAATCTGGATAGAAGCCATGAATGAAGAGATTGAGCTGATAGAAAAGAACAAAACCTAGAGTCTTGTACCTAGACCAAAAGAAAAGAATGTGATTGGTACTAAGTGGGGTTTTAGAAACAAGATGAATGAAAAAGGTGAAATTTCTAGAAACAAAGCAAGATTAGTGTGTAAAGGATATGCTCAAGAAGAGGGTATTGATTATGGAGAAACTTTTTCTCTTTTTGCAAGAATTGAAGGAGTCAGAACTCTTCTAGCATATGCTACACATAAAGGATTCAAGGTATACCAAATGGATGTAAAATTTGCATTCTTGAAGAGGAAGTCTATATTGAGAAACCTAAATGTTTTTTAGATCCTAACAAAAGGAATACGGTTTGAAAATTGCACAAAGCCTTGTATGGACTGAAACAAGCTCCTAGAGCCTGGTATGAAAGATTGCATGGTTACTTGATAAGTATTGGATTTCAAAGAACTATTGACAATAGTAGCTTGTACATCAAAGAAGGACCTCAGAACAAGATACTATTAGCAGAGATATTTTTTGATGATATACTATTCACCGGATATGATGATTTATGAAAAGCATTCTCCGAAGCTATGAGTAAGGAATTTGAGATGTCTATGTTTGGAGAAATCAAATTCTTTGTTGGTTTACAAGTTCATTAGATGAAGGATGGTATCTATATTACTCAGTCTAAATACATCAAAGAGATACTGAAAAAATTTGGAATGGTAGATTCCAGACCAGTTGGGACACCTATGTCTACTGGACATAAGTTGTCTAAGGATGATGACTCAAAGGAGGTAAATCAAACTACCTACAGATCCATGATTGGTAAACTTCAATATGTTGTTCACACTAGACCTGATATTGCATTAGCAGTTGGTATTGTTACAAGGTTTTCAGCTAATCCTAGAGAGAATCATTTGATGACTATCAAAAGGATTCTCAGATATCTTAAGGGTACTAAAGATTATGGATTATGGTATAAGAAATGAGGAAACTTTGATTTTAAGACTTTTACTGATTTTGTTTGGGCAGGAAGTGTTGATGATAGAAAGAGCACCAGTGGTGGAGCCTTATTTCTTAGAAATAGATTAGTCTCTTGGACCAAAAAGAAATAGAATTACATTTCTTTGTCTATAGCAGAGGCAGAGTATGTTGTTGCAGCAGTAAATTGTTCAAATATCATATTGTTCAAATAGTTGTTGTCAGGTATGAAGGAGGAAATCAAAGAAACAATTATTATCTATTGTGATAACACTAGTGCTATTAATATTTCAAAGAACCTTGTGATGCATACTAAGACTAAGCATATTGCAATAAAGTATCATTTCTTGAGAGAATTGGTTCAGAACAAGGAAGTAAGGATGGAATATGTGAACACTAAAGAACAAATTGCAAACATATTCACCAAACCTTTACCTAAGGATGCATTCTTGTATCTTAAAGGAAACCTAGGGGTGATTCCCCTAACTGAGGCTCACTAATGGACAGATTAGTGATGCATCAACCGAGCTACAAAACATATTTAACAAGTTGATGCAAATTGTTAGAGCTTATTGCATATGAAATAGTACATCAAGTACACTACACCTCATTGGATAGAGTCTTTGGCATTGGTTGTCAGAGAGGGAGAGTTTATTGATTTCATGGCAAATAAATTATTAAAGGAAATATTATTGAGGGAGAGATTATTGATGATAGAGAGAAATTTTATCAGAAACAAAGATTGATGTAAGAGGGAGAAATCTATATTTTAGAGATTGTGAAGACAGAGGGAGTTTTCTGAATGAGAATCAAAATGAAGCTAATGACATTAATAAAATTTTTATCCTTATTCCAGTTTCTCTATAATTCTTTATATTATGACATGTTTTGTTTCGATCAATGCCAAAGAGGAAGATTGTTGATGACAATTATTCAATTATGTATTGTCATTGATGTATACACAAATGTAGCGATGTTACACAAATGTCTATACCTAAACCAAGCACAGTCAGTATATGCCAAGCTCTCTCTGGCATTAAAGAAGACCAAAGTGATTTTCAATTCTAACTGAGTTCACACGGGCATTACAGTAATGGTCAGGCATTGAAGGATTATAGAGTTAACCGAGTTAGATATTTAGTGTTAGCTGAATAACAATAGTTTACACTTTATGTTTAATTGGTTATATGCAGCCAACAGACTTAAGTTTTATTGATTATTTGAAAGGTTATTTAAGCCAACTTGACAAGGCTTATCATATATATACAAGGTGAAGTTTGGATTGAATGTGTGTAAGAGTATGAGTTTTTGATATGAAGAGTGAAGGCAAAATCAGCTAGGATTTTGATTAAGGACAGAACATCTAGAAAGATATGCAATAGAATATTTGATTAGTAAGGATCCAATTTAAACCAAAGTAGGGATCTGAATTAGCAAAGATAGTTGCTTCATAAAATAGGTCAATCCATTGTTACTCTCTAACAATTGTAGCAGTGATCCAAATCTCTTTACAGAGTACCCCTAATAGTCTTTTTTAAATCCTCTCACAATGTGACATTTATATGTTGAAGTTCTTGAAGACCTCTAACAAGGCCACTCCTTATAGGGTGATTAAACCCTCTAACAGGGTCACACCTTACAGTGTGTTTTTTGTAACCTTTAACAGGGTTGGCTCCTAATAGTGCTCACTTCAGAAGAGTGTAAAACAATAACTAGTTGCAATTGGTGGTTTTCCCAAATTGGGTTTCCGCGTTAAATATTGATGTCATCTATGTACATGTTATTTACTTTATGCTTTATGTTTCTGCACTTAATCACTAAAGGATAATCATAGTTAATATCTTAAGATTTTCTTTGTTAACCGAGTAACAACATAATATCTATGTTAACCAAGTAACAATGATAAGTTTGATTAAGACATCTAAGGGACTTGGATTTTTTTTTGTGGTAACTGATTCACCCCTCCCCTCTCATTTATTCAACTCATTTCCAACAAAATTAACTTATGCAAAATGTCACATTCCTATAATAAGAATCAACTAATTTAAACAAAAAACAATCTCAACACAACATTTCATCATATTGCACCAATATTCCATTGTCATGTATGATCCTAAAGACTCCCACACCCAACAACATTGGGACCCCTCATTTTGTGAAGTATGATATAAAATGTGGCCCCAATGTAAAATGAGGCCCCAATAACCATGTGTTACCTTTTATCACACTTTTCAATGATTTTTTCTTTGAGGATGCTCTTCTTACAAGATTTTTCCTTGGTCGTTGAAAGACACAAACCTAGATTGATTTTCCTCTATACCTAGTAACTCAGTTCATTCTTTCAAATAACTTTTCAATTAGTTTCTTCAATAGTTTCAAGCCATGTGTTACCTTTTAGAATCAAGGGATGAAGGAGAAATTGATAGGTTTTATAGGAAATTATCAAGCCCTTTTATCTCAAATATCTCATTCCCTTTGAATTTTGGGATGCAATGAATTTTTATTGGGAACATATATCCTCATATCCATGAGAAGATAATCTTGATGAAATACCCTTCATTTACACATTTGTGCACAAATATCCATGATTACCATTATGGTTTATAAATATGAGGCATATTTCTCAATGACTCTTGTTGGTCAATCCAAACTTGTTTTCCACTCATTTAAGAGATAAAACAATAATTTAATAAAAAAATCCTTCTTATAGTCATATCCAAATTAGCATGTAGTTGTTACACATTTTGTTCTTTCCCCCTCCCCTTGTAGACTGAAGATTCAACATTTTCCCTATCTTTTTAATCTCTTTATTATATCGTGTTGAAGTTGTTCATTACTAAACAAATCTAATTTACCCATATTCATCTCATAGATACCTCATAGGCTTTATCTCCTTCCTGTAATGCCAAATCCTTTCAATATTATTATACTCACTAATATATTTGGGTACTTTTTCCGATGGCTATCTGTCAAATATTCAACGCATATCTATTGGTTATTTGCTAGAAGTCATCGTCGGAGTTATTTAATCACAAACTTCCACAGAGATGATAACTGTCGCTATTCTGACACCCATAACTATTAGAAAATAACTAGAGAAATACACAATTTACAATAACATTTTCGACGCTACCCCTATCGGAAGTATAGTATCCATGATGGTTGTCTAGATATATTTCTGATGGTAGCCCCGTTGTTAGTATAACATTGTTGTTGAAAACTGGTGTCAACAATGTAGAAAACCCGATGGTTGTCCAAAGACATTTCTGACGGTAGCCCCGTCGTTAGTATAGCATTCTGGTTGAAGCCCTAGGCATTGAAAATATAGATTTTCTGATGGTTGTTCAGAGACATTGGCGAAGGAAACCCCATCATTAGTATAGCATCACCGTCAAAAGGGGTTTCACAAATGTATGTTTCTCGACAATTGCCCAGAGACATTTTCAATGGTATCCCCTTCGTTAGTATAGCATCACCGTCGAACCCAAGCGTAAAAAATATAGATTTTTTTACGGTTGTCTGGAGACATTGCCGACGGAAACCCCATTGTTAGTATAGCATCACCCCCAAAATGGGCATCACAAATATATATTTCCCGATGGTTGTCCAGAGACATTTTTGACGGTAGCCCCTTCGTTAGTATAGCATCGCCGTCGAAATAGGCCGTCAAAGATGCATATTTTTTTATGGTTGTCTGGATACATTACTGATGAAAACCTCATTGTTAACATAGCATCACCGTCGAACCAAGCATTGCAAATGTTAATTTACCAACTGTTGTCTGGAGATATTTTTGATGGTAGCCACGTTGTTAGTATAACATTGCATCAAAATTAGTCGTTGAAAATGTATATTTTCTAACGGTTGTCCAGAGATAGTTGCTAGGGGTGTCAAAATAGTAACTGAAATGGACACTAAAGATAACAAAGATCAAGAGACCATTATAGCTGGTATCTATCTTTGGTCCATATTACTGACAAAATGGTTTACCTTTCATTAGCTCATCGAATGCGGGGATTTGAAAGAATTTAATAGAATATTTTCATGATAACGTATATTATCTAAGTTGACATTGCATGAATTTATCTACTTCACACACTTGTGGACTACGAGGATAGCGATAAAGAAGCATCTCCTCCCGTGGCCTGCATTACTCAGGCCATGGGAGGGGATGCTTCTTTATTGATGTCCCCGCAGTCCACAAGTGTGGGAAATAGATAAATTTGTGCAACATCAAACTAAAATAATGTACATTATACATGAAAATACCATCTATTAAATTATTTTAGATCACCACATTTGATGAGCTAACGAAAGATAAAATGTTTCCTCAATCATATTGACCAAAGACGGAGACCAACTATTATGGTCTCTTGAGCTCTATTATCTTTAGTCCTAGCTACTAGGTAACGCTTAGAAGACTTATACCTGTCGATCATCGAGAATAATCACCACCTTGCCTTTATGTACACTGCACAATATCCAATATATTACTAAAGGTGAAGAGAATGCAGAAAATATGAATGGATAAACAAAATGAAAGATACAATAATATTATCTTGTTGTTTACCTTCTCATAATTGACCAAATAATTGATTTCTTCAGACCTCCAGTGTTGATGAGCTATAGAAGCATAACAAGTTTTGACGGTTTCATGAACAAAAGACCACGAACAAATTTTTTTGTCCCTGGGACCCTGAAATATTGAGCTTCTCTTTGTTTCAAGAATATTTTAACATTCTCTACTTAATAGGGCCAACCATGTGAAGGTGGAAGTTTATCTGGCCCCTCCTAGGAGCATCTTATGACCCCTTACAACACTTTAAGACCTCTAATATGTATTCTTAGGGGTCATAAAGGGTCATAAGGGATCATAAGGGGTCCTGGGAAACAACAGCCAAGAAACATAAATGTAGGCATCATGGTCTCAATTCTTTGGAGACACAACATAATTGAGTGGTATACCCAGATGATGCAATGCAAACACTACTAATCTAGTTCTAAGTTGACACCATAGGGTCCAAAAACCATAGATAAGGATGGTTTTTGGATCCTACAATGTCAAATTTGAACTAGAGTAGTGGTTGTGTTGCATTGTCCAGGTATACCACTCAATTATGTTGTGTCTCCAAAGAATTGTGATCATGATGCCTAAATTTATGTTTCTCAGCTGTTGTGAGATTAAAACTCTTCTAAGGAACATTTCGTGTCTATGTGGAACTGCATAGGATCGTCACCAAGCAAAAGGTGTTTTTTGGTACAAAAGACTTAGCAGCCTCCAAAGCCTTTTTCTTGAATGCATTATACCTCTTACGTACTTTTTGGAATCATTTTGTTTCAGGATTACAGGGAAATGTAAACCAAGATTCATATAGAGAAAGGTGTTGCTCTTGGAAAATGGTTGATGGTGATTGATGAAGAAGATTTGAAAATGATGATTGATCCAATTCAGATTGGTGCAATATTTTCAAATCTTTTTCATAATCATCATCAAATGAACATTTTAAAATCTTCTTCTCATAATTATCAAATGAATATTTTAAAATCTTCTTCATCATAATAATCATCTATTGAACTCATATTCCTGCATTTTTGCTTGGTATCAATAAATAAATGGTTCCCTTAAAGATACAGAAGGTCCCAGGTACTTATTCGTCATTGGAACATTTTGTATCTTTAAGGCGAACCAATTCTTTGTTGCTCACCATCAATTCTTCATCTTCTCTTTCCATGTATCAAACAATGTTTAAAAGGAATTTGTTTGTATCAATGTTCAAGGTGTATAATCCCTGCATCAAACATGTCATTATAGTCCTATCAAGGAGACACACATCATTCATAATAGTGGATCATCATGATTCACTGTTACAAACATGTATTTCCTCAATGGGACTATGATGACATGGGTGATGTAGTCACCCTATCATGGTTAACAAGGTTCTCAGATGATCAACATTATCATACAAATGATAAACAAAGGACAATCATAGTGAAATGAGACGAAGGGAGATGCTAATTTCAGAACCATAAGCATGTTGTCAAATGATAGAGATGGAGCAGTCAGGGACACCAAGAGGTAACTACAGGATAATTGTTGCTATAGGACAACATAATATTACATGATTACAATATTTAGCTATAGTTAAGATGTCAATAAAGACAATCACAAACATCATGGTAATGACATAAAACAATGATCAAGTGCATGGATCTAAAAGAGAAACCATGCACAAGTAGTCAACATCAAAGTTGCATGATAGACATTGTCAAAACAATAAGAGAACAAAATTAGAAGAATTTTCCAAGAACATGGTATGAATGATCAAAGAACGATGTTGTCCTCGTAATAATTTGATTAAGATGCAAATACAATCAAATACATGAAAGAGACAAGGATACCACATTAAGAGAAATAGTGCATAAGAAAAGGTGTGAGGAGGCAGTACATGGTGCCTTTCAGTTAAAAGATTAGAACATTGTTAACAATGTCAAATGAGATAATGACATGCTCAAGAGCACTAAAATGGTGACTAAAATGTTCAAAAATATTTGAATGCATCTCAACAGTGAATTAAATTGCACCATATATATGATGGTGTCAAATGCTTACAACATGGTCATGAAGATACAAAGAAAACTATTTAAAGTGGATAAATTATTAAAGGTTAGTTTAAAAAAGAGAGAAATATAAATTCTTCAAGTTGCAATCAGATTAGTGAGAGATAGTGATAATGCAATCATCAATGATAAAGAAAATATATAGCATGATAGATAACATCAGAGCTAGATCATGATACATATACTCAAAATTACATAGTAAGTACATTAAAAACCATAAGCATCCTATATGAATTAAAAACATTAAAAGGTACATCATGAATTAATTATTAAGCATTGATCGCACTGTACATTTCTATCAAGACATCAATATTAAATAGATTAAGCATTGATCGCATAAATGTACATTTATATCAAGAAATAAATATTAAATAGATTAAGCAGTGATCACATAACTGTACATTTCATTCATGTCATTGATCTTCTTCTTCATCCAACTCATCACCATGATCTTCATCATCATCATCGTCATCATCATCACCACCATCATTGTCATCATCGACATCATAACTACCACTATCATTGACATCATCTTCATCATCATCATCATCATCATCATCATTGTCGTCATCGTCGTCGTCGTCGTCATCATCATCATCCTCTTCTTCAAGAAAAGTTACGTCAAGAATATCATCAACTAACTGTCGATCGTGATCATCATCTACGTCATCTTATACTTGTTTGGAATATTATTCTTCCATCGCATTATACCTTATCAACATTCTTCTTGGATCATGTCTAACAAAAAATGACCAACCCAATTTATGTGGAAACTCTGATTAAAATACCTGCTCACATTGGCTTGGAAGAACATAGGGCTCATCCCCAACTAGCTCAAACCACCTTTTATTAATAATTAGAAATCCATTGTCATATTCAATAAAAATTCTATCAGGAACATTTTGATTAAGTCATAGCCTATACCATCTGATGACAAAGAGAACTAATCTGAAGGAATTAAAGTCACACTCAAGTATATCATCAAAAATGCCATAGTATCTATTTTGAGACTCTCGAGGATGTAAGTCATTTCTAGATGAAATATTAGTCACCTGAAATACTGCACTTATCCTAGAATCACAAGTTTTCTTTGTGTCATCCAACTTTTTGATGCAAAATTTTAGACCACTGCAAAACATAGCCTTGTGGTGTTTGACCTGCAATAATATGTCAAACATGTAAAAATTATTGCATTGGGAGTTGATAAATGTACGGGTGATTAACAAATTTATACATACCTAAAAATCTCTTAAACCATATGCTAAATCTATTTCCCTTTGCGTAACATTGGAATCTTCATTACAATGAGCTTCTTTAACCATTGAAGACACAACTTCCCATGTTAATGTGTGACCAAAATGATGACATCGTTCAATCCATACCATCATCCAATCTTGATTGTTTGTAATATACAAATGTATTTCATCCCACTCTCGGGCAGCTATACAAAAAATAAATAGACGATTTACAACCAATTACTTTTGAAGATTAAGAATTAATTAACTATAATAACATCTTATAATTTATTACCTCTCACTTTCCTCAATCTACCTTTCCCCACCAGTTACTCCCCTTCAAATTTTCTAATGGTGTTGAGATCCCAAATGCGATCTATATGGATCTTTGTTGCAAGCTTAGGGAGATATTCAGTAACATACACCATAGTCTGGTATACCATATATCTCTCCACAATAGAACCCTCAGGATGTTCTCTTTGTCAAACCAAAACCTTCAAAAATTTCAAGTGCCTCTCAACCATCCACATTAACCGAGTGTGTACAAGTCCACATAATTCAATCTCCTCAACTTGGTGTATGAGGTAATGTTCTTGTGCATTGAAAAATGTTGAAGGTAGACACCTTTGCATTTCACACATTAGATGACGAATTATTTTCTTCCAATATTTTATATCTTCTTTATAAATTTTATTAGATGACAACTGATTAACTACAACTAATTATATGTTTGAAGTCATTTGTTGATATTCAACTGAGTTGTAGAAGTGATTGTTGGAAAGTGACAATGCAAGCAATTGTTATTTTGTCACTGATGTCAAACCTTAACTAGTGAGACTATTTTTATATGTTTGAGTACCATATCTATTGATTGATGAATAAGATTTAACAAGAAGACCAAGTGAATGGTTGAGTTAAGGCAAATAAAAGGGTACTTGATTAGTTGGCACTCTGGCAAAGTAATTAGTTGTTTATCTTTCAAACACAATTTTTCTGGTTGTTTTGTGCTGAACAAGTTTGGCTTGTGCCGAGCGAAGTTGCTTGTGCCAAGAAAAGTTACTTGTGCCGAGCGAAGTTGTTTGTGATGAGAAAGTTTGTTCAGTGTCGAGCACCAGTGAAATTGCCAAGTGAAAATAGTGATGTTGGCTGACTTACAGTATTTGGATTAATGATGAGATTTGAGATCTCTGGCCGACTTAGTTAATTTTATTGGGATATGTAAAGTTAATTAAAGATTGATCCATGTCATTTAATGTATGGGTAACTGTAATTGATGCATGGTTTCAAGATTTAATCAGAGACTACTTTGGAGAAGTAAATGTAATGTAATGATGGAATGATCCGTTGGATCTGACCTAACCTAAGATCCCCGATCTTGATTAAGCGGCAAAGATTTATCTGACCTAGACAGAGAGGTATATGATAACCTCAAGGGGTTATTCATTAAGTGTGGAAGTGGATGTGTGTATGCAAGAGGGTTTCATAGTTGATTTACTGATTGGCATGACCTAGCAGAGAAGGTTGAACACAGAAGCATAAAGTTGCATGTGTGATTGCTTGACGGATTTCCAAGGAGATTAGAAGATTAAAATGACAATGCAGGCCATCCAGTAAGTTAGCATCAGAGCTGTAATTGGATCTGAATTTGCAAAGTAAGTTGTATGTATTAGATCACAACTACTGATTACTTTCTAACCATTGTATCAGTTAAAATC